>VWZT01010040.1:57440-156058 GCA_013397055.1 Pachycephala philippinensis
CCCCGGGCTTGGTACTGTCTCCTTTTCGATCGTGGCATTGCGCGTTTGAACTCTTGGACACAAAATAAATTTTATATTTGTTTTATATTGAATTGGGCTCTGTTATTTATAACACAAGTAACCAATCACTTTCCTGGTGGACTTTTTTCCCTACTACCTACTAAGGGTTTTCCTTAATGTAACTCGTATCCTTTGCCACTCTCCCTTTGACTCTGCTCTTCAGAGAAGAATCAGGCCCCACCATCTCTATAGCTAAAGTAAGATCCTGTCCTTCCAGGCTTCTTCAGAGTAAACATATCCAGCTTCCTCAGCCTCTCCTTGCACATCACATGCTTCAGACTTCCACAGGCAAAATCAGGATACATACGTTACATGTTTGTACTCTAAAGTCTAACAGCTAGAATAGCACCATAGTTTCATCTTATATTTATTTAGCAGCTGCCAGGCATTAAGTGGGTTTAGACTTTCTCCAAGTCCATTGCATTAGAGGTTGTATGAACTCACTTGAGCTTTCAGGCCAATTTTGTTCAGTTTGCGTCCTTTGATGAAACCTTTTGTTCCGTTTTCCACCAGAAAAAGGCTGATTCCATGAGCAGGGGACCGGGCCTCCCGGTCTGTAACCGCAACCACAATCACTACATCGCTCATCCAACCATTAGTGATGAACACCTGCAAAAAAAAGGCAACTTAGAATAAAATAAGGTGGATAGAGGTTAGAAGAGATCACCAAGTAGCAGAAAGAAAAATTAGATTGATACTTCCACAGATGAACTGAAAGGTAAGGTTCAAGTGTCCAGAAGAATTTTAAGCTTTTGATATTAAGTGTTTTGGAACAAGGCAGGCATTAATTTGAGAAGTATTGTGTGCAGTAGATGTGTGAACTTAAAGAATGCACAGATCTGTTTCTTTTGTCTGTCTTGCGATAAAGAAGGAATACAATATCAAATGTAAATTAACACAGAGGTTCTCTTGCCTAGAAATTAAATTAATAAGGCATAACACTCAAAACTATAGACAACTTCTTGTCACAACTGCTTACTATTATCCTGTAGAACAACTCACGAGCCTGTCAAATGGATCCGTCTTAAGTCCAGCAAAAGAAAGCTTTCTGTCCTGCTTGGCTTGAAATGAGTGGCATGAGCACCTTTTTAGCACCTATCCATATGTATTTGCTTGCACACATTCTCACCACTGAAATTCTGCTAAGACCAGAAGTTTCTATCAGTACTATGTTACCAGCAGCAGTACAAAAGATTAAGGCATTTCACAGCTTTTAAAAAATGCTCTGTTGAACCCACACTCCCACTTCAACACTATTTCTGCCTTCTTGTTTTTCATTACAGTAATGAAAAAAGTGCTTTGCCACAGCATGACAAGACAGAGCATCTGATGCAGCTGTTTGGTTTTTTTCTAAAATGACCAGCAAGCTCCTGAATAAAGATTCCACAGCTTGCATTGGGGCAACACAAGTTTTTACTCAGGCCACAGAAGATTTCACGGCAGTAGTGTATATATTTTATTGTTAAACATCAGTACTAACAACCATCCTGCTCATACTTACACAGCATGTTTTTCCGCCTTTTCCTCACAGTTTAAGGGAAAATAAGCCTTTTAATAGGGTTATTTAAAAGCTACAAAAAGAACCTATACAAGCCTTCCTATAAATCAGTCTGTAAATTGCCTGCAACAGACGTATTTCAAGACCTATAAAAAAGGAACAAAAAAACCCCACATACAACATAACCCACACAAAAAACGCAAACTAAAATGATTGGGAGGAAATGCTGAGAGTGGTGCACATCCTGCTGCATTCAGCTAAATGCATTCAGTTCCTAAAGCCTATGAGCAGTATGTATGTCAGTGCACTTACCTTACTCCCATTAAGAATCCAGTCACTTCCATCTTTTTTTGCATATGTCCGTATTCCCTGCAAGTCACTAAAACAAAATCCAAAAGGTCTTTCAAAAAACCATTCTGGAAGCTGCAATTTGTATATTGAATTCTATCCAGTACAAAATAAGGCAGATTTTATACCATCCAGGCATGGGCTCAGTGAAAACAGATGAGGCTAGTGAGATATGGTGAAATAGTCGAGTGTAACAGAAACCACAAGCACACTGTGGAAAAGGATGATAAATCTATGCAAACATTCAGGAGCGTGAGGTCCCATTTCCCCATCTGTGCTTGTGGGAGGTGGTGTAATACAAGTACTGACATCAACAGGTCAGCATCCACTTACACCAGTATGCCTCAGAAGACAAATGCCACTCAAAACCACATCCTCTAAACAGGCTCAATCCTGATCAGGAGGCTCTGTGAAAAGCCAAGAGCAACATCCACCATTTGTAGAAACATGACAACAACAGGTTTTGCGCTTCAAGTGTCCCTCTCTCTTTTGGAAACTGGTCATATTAGCAGTGTCTACTCCAAACACGTGCTGGGCAAGGAGGGACATTTCTCTGAAAGGATTCAGAGGAAAGAAAAACAAGGTGTTCTGTTCCACACGAAAAGCTAATAGTAAAGCCAAGTCTTCTTTACCAAGGTATGTCATTTCCCACTGACTGTGCCTCATAAGTATGTTCACATGACCAGCAAGTTGGTAACTATAAACTCAGACTGCAAAAGCAAATACAAAGCATAATTGCCCACAGTAGGACAATACAGAAATAGATTCTGAGCTACTATTTCGAAATGACAAAGCTGTAATAAAGTAATCTGTAACAGGTTTTTCGAGTCTTACCCATAATGTAGGATAGTCTAGTCTGTACAGTAACTAACCAGGAGGTTCAGAATCTTTTTCACTGACAAATCAATAGACAACAAATAACGTTAAGACCATTGTTTTAATATTTTGCTTACCTGCCAGCCCCAGGTTCTGTCATGGCAATAGCTCCAATACACTTGCCTGTAATCATTTGGGGGATAAAGTGTTTAATCTGTTCTTCAGAGCCATAGTTTGCAATGTAGGGCATGACTATATCTGAATGAAGGCTGAACCCTGGGCCTGTACAGTTAACATACATCCTGGAAAAAATGGGAGGGGGGAAGTTCAGAAAAATATACTACAAAGACTTGAACACTGAACTTGCACTGTTACAACACAGACCCAATAATGAAGAAACCCCCACTACACGGAAGTCTCAGAGATCTTCTGGCACTTTTACCATTATTTATAGAATGTAATTTCACAGCCAAACAGGTACATAACTTACCAGGCTAAAAAAAATGCTTTCCCCAGTCATAATGCCAGTGGAGCATAATAACACTTGTTACTCAAACAATGATCCAGAATACTTAAAACAGGAGGGATTTACATATATCTAAACTATCCTTTCCACAGGAAAGATAACATCATTTTCTGTAAGCAAATGTACTCCATAATGAGGATAACTTACGGAAAAAAATAGTCACAAACAATACGATCACTGAAATTCTTCCTGAAGCATCAAGTACTCACTGCTCCTCCCAGACAATGGCTGAAGAAAGAATATCCGCTCCGATGCCTCCATGTTTTTCAGCAATAGCAACACCCAGCAAACCCTGCTGTCCAGCTTTTTCCCAGAGTTCCCTGCTCACTTGGCCATTTTTCTCCCACCTGCAAAATGAACACAAAACCACACACTGAACCCCCCATGTCCTACTGTTTATCTGTCATGGCTGCTGCCTCACACTGAAACACCAGCAGACAGTGTGAAGGTACACAGAAAACTATATGTCATAGCCACGAAGCAGTGGCTTAATCACAGAGTTTCTAATCTCAAGTCGAGAGATGCCAGTGGCATTACAGGGACACCAACTGTAACACACGTTTGAACTCCTGCTTCCAGTGTGTAACCTGACAGGATTTCATTAAGACTTGTCATGACTCTTATGCCAAACTGGGAGTTAGGCAATTTAGCCCCAACCATCTGGATCATTATAGGCAGGTCTTCATCCTCCTGACATTCCATTTACAAATGTACATTTACCCACGTACAAAATGAGTATAACACACCAGTATCTTTCGTGAAAGACTTCAACTCTACCAATGAAACATGCTTTATCAGAACCAAATGATACCATATTGGTCAGTTTTGTATAAAAATCTGTCCCTGTGCACTTCTTACAAGTCAGTACTGTATCTTGGTAAATTACTGCTTTAAGGTATTTTCAAGTTTGTGTAAATAGATAGTTGAGACTTATCTGATGACAGTTTGCAAACTTTAACACCACAGGAATCCTCTACTGTTGGAAAAGTAGAGCCTCCATGGGATTTGCCAACTCAGTAGAATGTTGGATGGCCATTAACGGTCCACGTTTTTTTTTTAAAGCCTTTTTTTTCTAATGCCACCATTTTAAAATTATATGGTAAACACATTATATCAGAGACATTCCTCTGATGCACCTGTATGCAGCAGAACTATACCATAGTTGTTTACCCACAGTTAATCAAGTATCTTATCCTACATATAAAACAGAATCATAGAATCACAGAATGGTTTGGACTGGAAGGGACCTTAAAGCAAACCATTGATGTCTCTGACCCCCTACTGTGGGCAGGTACACCTTTCACTCACCCAGGTTGCTCCAAGCCCCATCCAACCTGGCCTTGGACACTTCTAGGGATGGGGCAGCCCCAGATTCTCTGGGCAACCTGTGCCAGTATTTAGGCTGATTCACAGAGCTTTTGCTCCTACACTGGAAATCTTAAATCTCTTTTTACCATCTTTGCTTTGCCCTGATCCCCACTTTCAGGGACATTCCTTTCTCTACTCCACCCAGCACCAAAGCTTCTCCTCCTCAAAATAATCCACAATTGCATTCACTGATGCTACATTTGTCTCTTCACCTCAGCCCACACAATTAATATACCGTGCCTGAAGCCTCCGTATTTACTTCAGAGGTGTGAGAACAGAGTGGTTCATCGGTCACTGAAGCGATGCAAGAACACAAGTTCAACTTGATCCAGCCTCCCTAAGAAATTGCTGTGTCAGCAAGATGGCAAATAGGATCTTCAGCAACCTCAAGCAGAGCCAGTATATGTACACAAACCTGCCCTGGAAGTCCTTCTAACACAAAATGAGGGAAAACATCTGGTTTTATGGACAGAATATGACTGTACAGCAGAAAAGCATACTACTATGAGGTTGTGGTTTGAGGATAAAAAAAAATAGCTGTCACCAACCCCGCTGTAAGTCTCCTACTGCTCATTCCTGCCCCAGAGCCATGATGCTCCACCCACTCAATGAGGCACCTCAGCTGTTTGTGGATACACACTTGAGCTGTTATCAGGATACTCTCATCTAGCAGGGCAATTTCAAGAAGAAGCCCTTCACTATCCCTTGCTGTTTCCACTTCAAGTAAACTAGAAATTGCTTAAGACACTACTACACCTTGACATTTTCAGTTCAAAACCATATCCTGGGTTAATTTCTTTCCTATCCACCACTATAATGTGATTGGATATGGCTAAAATAAATGCACATATTTACACAGGAACGAAAAATAAAGAAATTCAAACAAAGATGTTTTGTGCAAGTTTCTTGGTAATACATGACCCACCTCACCATGCTATATGTACTTGCATGTAGCTATAAAATCTACTGCAAGAGAGACAGTAACCTAGACACATGACCAAAGCCTTTTTCAGTGACTATTTCCCAATAGTGTGGGAACTGAACTGTCCCCCAACTCTAACGCAAAAACATCTGTGTCAGTTAATCCTACAGGCAGGGAAACTTTGCTGCAACTCTGAAAACTGCATTTCTCTGCTCATGGGCCTAAGCTGAGGATGGCAGATTGCCTATACTGGCTGGAGCTCAAAGGATGCATTCAATTTTGATTATGTGTGATTTTCCTTCACGCATGACTTTCACAAGTTTTTTGTTTTTAATTTGGTAAATTTGTATATCCTATTGTATCAGGAGTAACATCGCAAAAAGCATTTTTGGGAAAAATGAATATTGGAAAACCAAAATGTTTAAGAGGTTATCTTACTCTGTGTGAAAAGGCAGTACTTCCTCCTGAAAGAACTTCCTGGCACTCTCCCTGAAGATATCATGCTCTGATGAGAAGATCCTCCGAGTGCCTATATCAATCAAAGTTTTAGCAGAAGATGGTTCCAGGCGCTTTGTGCCATGCTGTTCTGTTTGCAGAGGACTAAAAAAAGACAAATCAATGCATCTGTGTGGGGAGTTAGGACACAGGCATCCTATTTGCATAACCCTTTTAAAAGGGAGGCAACACCCGTATCACTGAACATAGTTCACATCCCAACTCTGGCACACCATTAGGTCTAAAGGATACCCATGAGAAATACAAAGAACTAACACACACTGCACTCCACTGGACTATTAACGGATGTAAAGCAAGGCTGGTTTGTCTTTAACACTTCAAATAAAATAAAAACAGTAACAATACATATATAGGTAAAAGAATAAAGTTACCCCAATGAAAACATGTAAAAACAAAATGATGCTTTAACAAAAAAAATAAAAACTGACATAGTGGTAAATGTCAGTAGTACAACCCACACAAGGAAAGTATAATTATGAAATAAGAAAGAAGAGTTTATAGCGCTTTTGTAGAGGTTTGGAATATCAAGGATGACATACTACTTTAAGGCTGAAATGAAAATTCACTTCTTATATTTGGGTATTAGATTCTTTGACTTGCTTTTATTGCCATGAAACATCCGAAATTTTAAGTACAGAGCTGAGTACATGGAAGAGGCATTCACTTTTCCTTTCTCAAACTTTTAAAAAATATTTTGTTAATTTCTAAGTTCCTCCGCACATCAACTGCGTGTAGTCCTACAGAACTCAGCTAAGCCTGTGCTTATTTACTCTGCTATAGAGACACACGTCTCATTTAGTACTACATGTAGTTACGCAGGCTCTGCAAGTGAAATAATCCCCCTGAAACACAGGCTATATCTACGTCTAACAATATTTGGGAAAAATGGGATACAGCAACTTGCTTGTTGAGTATTTTGTACCCTCAAAGCTAGGCACACAGTGACTCTCTCAAAAGCTCCGCCTTATTTTTAAAGCTGTTTAAGATGATGTTGAGCTTTATTTAAGCCCACCCTTTCGTTTAATTGTGGCTCACACCCCACATGTCATGCAGGGAAGGGTCTGGCTGCTCCCTTATTCTCAACGACAGTCCTGGGAGAGACAACTCGTAAGTCTGGGAAGGTGTGATCCCACTCCTGCCTTTCTACTCCCCCCCAGCCCGCGAGCCCGAGCACTGCTGCCACGGGGGAACGCGGTGCCCGGGCAAGGACGCGCAGGGTTGTCACCTGCTGCCAGCACAGGACTCGCTGTTCCCGGGAAGTGGAGCAAAGGTCGGGAGATCACGGGGATGGATGCGCTGGGACTCCCGGGCCCGCGTGGTTCGGGGGACTCGCCAGTCGCAGCTGCCTCCTGCGATGGGGGCACGGCCGCGCACACACACATATGTGCACATACAGCGCCTGTAAGCCTCCCATTACACGTATACAGACCACACATATCCACACCCTCCAAACACACACAGAAATGCGTACACAGATCCATACGGAATGGATAGCACATACAGACAGCCCCATCAGCCCACGCACAGACACTCCCAAGCAGGTGGGCAAAGACATTCACCCCGGTCTCTAGGGAACCCAAGCTCAGGGGCGCTCACCCACCCTCACGGATCGCTGCGGAAGCCCCAGCGCTGCCTACCATGGCCGGTCCCGTTTACCTGGGCTGGGCGGAGAAGGGCCGGGAGCAGGCGGCTCGCAGCACACCGCGCACCCGGAGCAGCCGTGCCGCCATCTTACGGGACAGGGCGGGACAGGATGGGGCAGCGCTGCCGCTGGAGCCCCGCGAGTTATCCCTGTGCCCGCCTACCTACGGCTGTAGATCTCTTCCGGGCTGGAGGCGGGAGTATGGTGGAACAGCTCTATAATTAATATTTTTCTAATGTAGCTTTGCAATCACGTCATGGAGGGGAGCGGGAGCAAATGTTACAGCCGGACGAAGGGGTTGTGCTCTGAAGGCGGCTTGTGTGGTGTCACCCGGCGTTAGGGACTACCCTCCTGGCCATGGCTCCGTCCTCCTTCTTTCAGAGCCTTCAGGAAAGGGCCTGTCACCCCCTCGGCGCGGCATGGCTGGGACCTGAGCCCCCTCCCCTGAGGGCTGCCCCTCATTGGGCCTTTTGGCCATTTTGGCTTCGCGGGCCCGGTCCTCCTGGTGTCAATGGGTTTTGATTTGCAGAACCTGTGCACCAAAATAATTTAACACACTTTTTTGGTGGGTGTGTATGTGTGTGTGTGATTTTTCTTTTTTCCTTTTTCTTTTTTTTCTCTTTTTTCTTTCTTTTTCTTTTTCTTTTTCTTTTTCTTTTTCTTTTTCTTTTTCTTTTTCTTTTTCTTTTTCTTTTTCTTTTTCTTTTTCTTTTTCTTTTTCTTTTTTATTTCCTTTTTATTTTGAGTCCTGGTTCTCTAAATTAGGCGGTTTATGATTATTGTGTGCAGGGGCTTTCCAAAGGATGGAGGTGTTCTGAATGGTGCCCATCGCACAACACCAATTCACACACTGAGGCAAGGTATTTCTATTTTTTTATTCTAGTTTGCACAAAGTAGGGAGCTAGTTGGAAACCCATAAAAGGCTAGCTCCCTATTCATCAAAGCTTTACAGTATTTATAGACTTTTACAAAGGCATACATTTTATTATAACCTCTTTATTAATTAGTACTCAACCTCCTATTTGCTAGTTATAGCTATCACTTCTCATGTAAATTAGTCCTCGTGCTGTTCTTCCCTCCATTTGAGTCTGGATTCTCTTTTGAGTAGGTGGACAATAAGTCAGTGGTCACAATCTCCCACTGCCAGAATTACCTTTTGCCCAGCTACTGCAATGCTCATAAACTGTGCGGATTAACAACTGAAAAAAAACAACATTCAAAGTTTTACTCAAACAGTTACTCACGTCTTGGGGGCCTCGATATCAGAACAGGCATTACTTTAAGGAAGAGCAAACCACTGGAGGTGGGGAGAAGGATAAAGATTTAATAGTCTGCTCATAGTTCTTCATCCCTTTGGCTCCTGAGGTTACCCTGCTGCACGGGGCATTGTGCTGACAGAGGATACTGTCCCAAGTCAGCCCTTTTGGGCGAGTTTTGAGCCATAAATGGGCATCTTTTGCCAAGAAAGGAGCTCCTATCAGCTTCTTTTACCAACAGTACCCTGACCTACAAACTGATAGATATAACTAGATATACTACAGAGATCTGATAACTAGATCTGATATCTAGAAAATACATGTTACCAATCATCATTAAATATGGGGTTAAAATGATATACAGTTCTCATAATTGGGGTTTTACGTACTTCCCTCACTTCTTGTGTGGTGTTGTGGAACTCTCAGGAGTGTGGACCCTCTGCAGTCATAAGACGGCACAAAAAACTTAAGCAAAAAGGAAGTTTTGAACCATGATGTTTGTTGAGAAATAAATGCTGAAAAGGCTCAAAGTGCAAAGCAGATTGGACTGGAAGATATTTTTCAAAACTTCATCGTTTTGAACTAATACTTTATTGGGAGTGAATTGTACAAAATCCGCTGAAAGAATGCCTGTGGTTTGGGTGGTTTTTTATATTGATCCATAATCTAAACCTGTTGTAAAGTTTTTTAACATATATAAAAAATATTTTCAGCTACTGTGTTCCTACACCCTAAGCCAGGAGATGGCACTACAGGAATAGCTATTCTTATGGATGGGTCTGTCTGAAAGCAGCACTGCCTCTCGACAAGAATGGTGTTTTCAGTGTGACACACTGGCAATACACAGAGCTGTCTGTACTTCCAGAGAGAAGCATCCACATTACAAAACCAGTTGCAGCCTGGAAACTTGTCCTGCTTTTTCATTTGGAAGTCTGATCTCATATTATTGTATGAGTAGGCAGGAGGGTACCATGCAGGGGCAGTTGACAGGGAAGAAGTAAAAAGGAGATTGTTGGGAATTACTGAACTTGGATGTCCAGAGGTAAAATTTGGCTATGCTTATGAGGTCCTGTCAAGTAGAACCTCCTGGAAAGTGCCTTCCTTAAGTTGGTGTAGGCTCCTGGGTAAGCCCAGCATCTTGGTCATAGGTCTGTTAGCAAGCAGGAGGCTGACAGGGAGATTTGCATTCCCAGGGATGCCAGGTCACCCAATTTACAGTCGTGGTAGCTTCATTGTAGCAAGAAAATCTGGCAGGACATATCCCATCACATAGGAACCTATGCACTATAACGAAGCTGAGAGATGGTAGATCATATCCTAAGCCACAGAAAAGTAAACTTCATCCAGGCTTCAAGGATCGGTTTCTGGGATCAGGAAATACCTTAAACAGACAGTGGCAATCAGATTGACATTTGGCATTCTTTGGGAAAGAAGAGTGGCTACAAAAATAGGACATTAAGAACAATTTTTTTCCTTTTTAATGTGCTTGTAGAAAACAGAGTAGAAGTAGATACTACAACAGGACAGAGAGTGCAAATGCATTGTTGCTCCTTACAGATGCTGTTTCCAGTTCAGGATTGTGCTTTTCTTGCAACAGCCTAACGGGTCTTTACAGAGACACAGCAGAGCCAGAGTTAGGTGACAGTACTGTACTCCTTCCTAGCCCTGTCTGGTCCCTGCACCTCTGTTCCTCCTGGAGGCATAGTCACGGGCTGAATCTCTAATTCTTATTTTCCACCCTTCACAGTGATGCTTTCTCTTTCTTATTGTCATCTCCCATACCAGTACTTGGCCTGTGCCTTTTTCCTGAATTCTGGTACAGATGGCTCAGGAGAGGATACAGTTTGCCCTAGCTTATTGGGTGTAAAAGGTCCCAAATTAGTAGTTCTCCGCGGCTGGGTTAGTGGCAGACTTTTTCCTTTGACACTCCAAACTGCACACATCTCTGTTACTCTGTGATAAACACTGTGACCCCCCTCATACCCAGAAGTAGCAATATCCACTCCTCTGGTATTAGAACTGTTGCCAGTGTAATGTAAAGACACCAAGTCAGAGGGCTCCCCTACAGTGTGTACAACCCTGACCTGAGGACTTTGTGACATTTGGGCTTTGCTATGAATTGGTTTGGTTGAGCAGTCTCTTCTCAGTCATGCATTTATGGTTGTTTTTTTCATTATTTCCAGTGTTAGTAAGTCATTGCTACAGCTGGAAAGGATCTGTGTTCTCTTCAGTGTCTGCTTTGCTGTGAAAAATGTCTAACATGTTTACTACAGTGAATGTAATTTAAAGCATTATCTTGCTGAAAAAAAATGCACATGGCCTTGCTAGATACCAAGTTAGTAAATAAAGGAGTTGTATGTTACCTGGAGAAAAAGTGTTCAGAGCTCTGTGGGTAAGACAGGTTGAAATGAAAATCAGGTTGGTTTTTGTCAAACTTAATGTTCATCTGAGAAACATGTATTCTCCAGACATGAAGACTGTACAAGTATATTCAGGTAAGAACAGCCATATAAAAGGAATTACCTGTTTTTAAGAAGAGACAATTTTTGCAGTCTTTCATTCCCACTGCAGAGTAAAAAACTTTTAAAAGACTTGAGTAAACAAGTCTCATTGTATGCATTTTTTCTGTCAAATAATTCACCTGCAACTTTCCATGTGTATTCCTGAGCTGGGATGTCATTATTCCTATTATGTCTGCAGCAGCATCTGTTGCTGTGGAAGGGTGTTCTCCTCCAGGGATAGGCATGTTGGATTTTATTTTGATAACAGACAACTTGATGTGATACACTACCAGTTAATGTAGCCCTTGGATGCAACTGTCCTAATTTTTCTCAGAGCTTTATTGTCATGTGCTTGCCTTTGAATAATGTTTGCTATCCAAGGTACAAATCTGAAGTGGAAGATCTGCTTATAGATATGTTATTCTTGAATGATCAGTCATTTTGAACCGCTCCCCTCACAGCTGTTGCCACTATGTCCAAGCCCTGAGGGTGATTTCTGACAGATGGCTGTCTCTGTATCTGGGTAATGGAAGCTCCTGCTCAAATAGCCTGGTTACCTGTGTTCCTCTGTTTTGCCACATGTGGTGGTCATACTGTCTATAGAGCCAAGCTGCAGGATGTGACCAGAGGTTTTGAAAACTCAACAAGGGACAGCACTGGCCCCTCTCACAAAGCTCTTTATTTCCTTTTTGGATTTTCAGTCTGTGTTGCAAAGAGTGAGTCCAGCTGTTCTTGTCTGACATTCATGATATTAATAGCCTAGAGGTTTGGTTTCTGAGTAGGTTATTTAAAGCTGATGTGGTATCTTTTTTCAAGAAGAATACAGTGCCAATTTAGCATGTGTGACCATCAGGGGACCTCCATGTTCTTTGTCCAACTTTTTAATGTTGGCATTATAGTGCAGGGAGAGCTAGAAAAAGATGCAGAGCTCTCAGCTTACTTCCCCCTTCATACGTGACTCTCCTTAGTATGGGGTGTGCCTTTGTATGGGGTTACACAGTGTCAGTCACGTGGGTGTGAGACGATGTGACAGACAGAGACAAGCAGCAGCTAATAGTCGCGTCTTCAAGTGGGCATGGGCCCCTGGTAACCAGCTCTCATTCCGACATCCTGGCAGAGCACGCCAACTGTGCTCTCACCCTCTGACCCCATGTAGCATATAGGCACACAGCTGGCAGGAGAGCCATCTCCTTCAGCATGTGCCTAGGAGCACCAGAGAGATCCCATAGCCCTCCAAGGCCTGTGTGTGAAATTCAGCATTAGCTAGGAATCAGCAGAAAGAGGCATGGGGGAGTCAAGTGTGGGAGTCTCATGAGCTGAGAATGAGACTTGAGAGGTCTGAAGGTCATGGTGGCAGGTGATGTCTCACCATGGGATGGATTTTGTTTTCCCTGGTGTTGGGGTCCGTCAAACTGATCCAGACCCAAGGGACCAGTGGTGGGTCCAAGAACATCCATCAATTGATGCCGCTCCTACCCCGTAAGCTTACCCCCTCCCAAGTTTATGTTAATCCCCTGTTGAATATGGTAACCCGTTGTTTAATATGTTATTATAGAAAGTTCTGTTATACTCGACATCCCATTGGTCTGCACCCCGGGTTCTTCCCCCAGGTTCTCCCTATTCATTGCTGTATCCCTGGACCCTCCCCATACCCGAAGTTTTAAAAGCCCTAACACAGACCTGGGATCTTGACTTCTGGTCCCTGCTCCCCTGGCAGCTTTCCTATTTCTCCCTGCTCCCTATTAAACCTTGCCAGATTGCATACCAGGGTCCTCTCTCTTTATTCCTTTTACTTTCCCTGTGCTGCTGCTTATACCCGCGCTTGGGTGCAGCCTTCTCCTGAGGCACTTCGAGGCGGTCAGTGGGATAGCGATTCCCTTACTGACGCTGAGGGTGGTTCTGGGCTGTCCACTCAGGGTCAGTGTCACCTGGGTCTTCCAACATGAAACCTCAAACTAACATGTTTTAAAAGGGTTGCCAGTCTAGGATGCTGGCCCACGCAGGCGTATCTTTGTCTGTTAGTTAAACAGCTGTCAGCAGTTTTCAGCATGCAGCAGTGCCGATTTGGAGCTTGACTGTATGAGTTGCTCAGTAAATTATTTCAAAATCACTTCTACCAAAGCTCAAGAAGAGCAGTAGTTTCAGGGAGCATTCACAGTGAAGATAGAAGCTACAGACTGAAGTCCTGGTTTCCTCTGTGGGGAGAATTTTTAAGTCTGATACCAAAGAAAGAAACTTCAACTACTCAGGTGTTCATCAGTTTGCGTTTACTTTAGCATGTGGCACAGGGTAAAAGCTCTCAAGGAGGACTATGAAGAATTCAAATTGTCAGTGAAGTTTGTCTCTTGATTGTTTTTGTCCTATGTAAATCAGCTGCCGACCATTAAAAATACACTTGATTTTTGAGCAACATAGATCAGAGCAGCAGTTTGTGAACATAGAAGGCACTTAAAGGCACTTTCAGAACACAGCAGACATGAATATACTTAAGGTGTTGCTGAAGGCGGAAAGCATTTCATGAAACAGGGCTGCGCAAGTAAGGCATTATCTCCCAGGAAAGGACTATTCCCTTGATGTGTAATAAGTGCTACAGTTGTGTTAGGATGAAATTATACTTCTGTACTTTTTATTGTATCAGAATCAAAATAAGCGACATCCTGTGTTGTGGAGTTAAATACTTCTAATAGTGTTTTACAGCATCTCTGTTCAAGCAGTATTGATGCTTACAGTTTCAGACTTCATATTGGTTTCGTATTTAGGAGAAAGCTGCTCCATTTGGCTGATTTAATAGAGCTCAAATGATAAAGACAACACTGAGATCAGCCCTCATGAACTACTTTTTCTTCGGAAGTGCCAAGTAACTTTGAAGCTAGGGTTTCCAAATCTTAAATTCAGTAGTTTTACTGCTTTTTTAATGCTTTTTTTTTTTTCCCCTAATGTGCAGAATACAGATGTATCATTTCATGTACCAATCACTGGGGATTTGGATACAGTAGCTCTAACAAGCTACTCAGTATTTCCTTCACAGGTCTTCGGCTGAAAGCCCGCTTATGTCAGCCGTTACCTAAAAACATTCTCACCAGTTCTGAGTTGGTGGTGTGAAAGGAGATTGAGAGGTGTGTGTTTAAGATGTCCTTCATGGTATGGACTCATTCCCATGTTTTGTAGTAATTGTGTTAGATACTGAGACCAATACATGTTTATCAGCTGCATCTGGACCTATTACTCCAGGCAAATAGAAAAGTATGTTTTCTTATCCCCCATTTAGCAAGGGGTTGAGAGAGAATTTGCCTGTGTCTAAGAAAGTAGCACCAAACTTGGCAGGAATAACATGATGGAAGCTACTACCAAACTGTATAAATTAATGTAATGGGTTTAATCTACACTGAGGAAAGACAGATTTCTTTGCTTTGCTGCTTTCAAGAATGCGAATTAGGCAAGCACCACCCTTGCCCAGGGGTAGGTGTTGAGCTCAGAAAATGTAGGAAGGCATGCTGGGATGGCTATAGTCCTACTGTGGTGATTAGCAAGGCTCCTCTGTGATTGTGGGGCTGTACTCAGCTTGCGTAGATACTGGACTGCCTTCCTTGCATGCCTAGTTTCACAGCCTTAGCAGACTTGCTAAGAAGGTAAACAAATCCTGCTCTTATGAAAATATGTTCTTGCTGTGTGGCCTTCATACCATACACGTTTTCAATTAACTCCTGGTTTTTATTCCATCAGAGGTGTGCAAGAGGTACAGTAAGAGCATCAACCTTTGCTCTGAGGATTGAATACACTCCTGAATGACTGAGGGACAGACAAGAAGAAACCTTGTAAGTTAAGCAAAGGCAGAAGTGTTTTATTTGTTGTCTTCTAGAAACTGACTTAGCTTTTGAAATAGACAGGATGGTTACAGATGAGAAACTCTGAACTGAGACCACTTTTTAACTAATGAGGCAGTTAATAAGCACCGTCATTTGCATGAAGGGGAACAACTTGAAAAATGGTAGTGCTCAGTATAGCATGGCGTAAAAAATATGTCTGTTTTTGTGTGGCCAGGAGCCAAAGAAAATGCCTTCCTGAGCAAATAGTCTGGAGACCTGATACGTAGAAATATAAAAGAGAAAACTTGTTTTGGTTTTGTGTCTCTGAGTTGGTAATAGCCTAAGAGGAAGCCCAGCCTATGGTTTCAGGTGCATATGGCATGATAACATACACAATGTGCTTGTAGTTCCTTGAAGGATGCAGAATTCTAAACGGGGTAACAAAAGCATAGGAAGCAATTAATCCCTTATACCTGGAAGGAGGTGTATCTTTCTTTTATTTTTGCTGGTTTTGGAATTCAAAAATTCCAAAAATTCCAGGGTTTTCTTGAGCCCTGGAAAAGAGTTCAGTTAATGGAATTGGAAAGAGCTGCTTCTCTTCAGAGAAGAGAGACTTTTTAATGAGTCCTGAGTACCAGGAACTCTGGAAAACAATCTAGAAACTTTGTTTGCTTACTGGATCTATACATTATTTTGCACGTTAATGATAGAGTGGATAGGAATTCCTTTTTAGCAGCTATTTTAAGGCTTTCTTCAGTCATAATTTCTCGTAAAGTTTTAAAATTGTCTCACAGGCTCTCTGTAGCCTCTGCTCCAGGCATTTAATACTAAGTGGTGGCCCCAGACACACTTAATGTTCTGCAGGGTGGATGAGTGTGAGCTTCACAGTTCTCTTTGTTGTCATTTCTGTGAGATTTTTCTCACAGGTCTTTTCTGTAAACATAGCCATGTTTTGCTAACCGTGCCAGTTGTTTGCATTCCATTTCTCCTAAGCGGAGACGTTTGATGGACCTTTCCTTTGACCAGTGTGATTGAGGGGTGTTGATTTCCCCCTCCAATCCACGGTGATTTCTAAGAACATATATAAATAAAGTGGGGCCCAGAGCCCCAGGCTTCTGCCCTCTTTCTCTCGACCCGTGTCTACGTTGTTTTCCCTCGTGTCCGAGTGCGACAGATGAGGGTTATGTTCTTAGGACTGGCTAATTAGTTAGGCTCTAGGAAATTAAATACCACCATCCTCACCATAGTTGTGGGCAATCACTGTCATGCACTGTATGCAGAGGATGTGACTGAAGGAGACATCCAATGGGGTTTTCTGTGACAACAGAGTTAAACGTTTTGTGGTTGTGAACTCCATGCTGTACTGACCTTCCTATGAGGTATACCTGACTTCAGGGTTCCTTCATTATTTTCTCTTCCTTTATATACAGCCATGAAATGTTAAGCATGGCCATGCTGTTGAGATTTTTTAAAAGGGGCTTGTGCAGCTCTGCTAGTTCCAGAAGGGCTTTGAATTCAGTAACACTTTTATCATGAAAAGGAACTCTTTTTTTAAATGGGTTGTATCGCAAGACCTTCCATTCAGTGCAAGCATTCTGTAACTGCCAGCTGCAAATCTTCATGAAGTGTGAATCAAGTTTCAAGACCAAAACCCTAAAAATGTGATTGGCTTAAGTGCGTGAGACTTTTTTCCCCCAACTGTAATGAGTTATAGGTGCTTTGTTTCTTCACATTTTCACATCCAAGCCTGCTTCACAAATCTCATGGCAACCACGAGAGAGACATTTACTCTTCTTATTCCATGTGGTGCATGGGGTTTACTTGTGATTTTGGTTCTCGTAGCAGAGCCATGGAAAAACAACCTCCAGAGTGGCCAGACTTGGTGAGGTAGAAGCATGTTAGGCACTCCTCCTCACTTTTGGTTTTCTTAAGGATCTGCCTTCATGGAAAATGGACGTGACCCATGCTACATAGCCCTGTCCTGCTAGGTAAGATCAAAAGAGGTTGGAAATTGTTCCAGCCTACATGCTCTAATGTAGACCAAAGGCACAACAGTCAGTTCCTTTTGCTGCCTGGCAGACAACAGGGAGGTGAGAAGGAAAAAGGTCAGCACAGAGAAAAGCGCACCAAGGAGAAGTGTTCCAGGTGGCAATGGAGAACATAACTGCAGAGCCACTGTGAGGTGCTGCTTTTAGCATTGGCTTTCTCAAGACTTTGTGCTGTCTCCCTATCCTGGTACCTCTCTTAATGTGCTCCTCATTGACCAGTTTTACTCACAAACTGTGAAGAGGCCAAGTGAGCTTCAAAGTATGTTTGGGAGGTTGAACAGGAGCTGAATTTCTTGCAGCCACTGGCTGCAATTCACCCTGTGACGTTTCTCTGTGCCTAAATGCCTTTCATCCAGCATAAGACTGTATTCTCCAAAAAAATAAATGATGCATGTAAACTATGGACACATGATGAAAGTGATTTTTTCTGTTTAAAAGTATAATTGCAAATAACTATTATCATTGCCATTTCTTTTAACCAGTGTGAATAATCCCTCTTGAAATACTGTTCATGCTGCTGAGGAAATATACGGATGTTTTTTATTTCTTTTATCAATCTGCCTCATTCATTTCTTAGTGCAAGGCCTTTCCAGAGGGTTGACAATAGCCTTTCTTTTACAACAAACAGTTTGATTTAGGAGTGCTGCTACCCATTATTGCTACATTGGTGGAGAAGTGATGGTTTATGAACTAATCTATACCATCCTCCCAAACCATAGATTTTGATAATGAAAAATTCAGTTTAATGTTCTAATAAACCATGGTCTGATATGTACTGTGCCAATTAGTCTAGAAGGTAGATGTGTGTGAAGTTTGATATTTTCAGCAACTTTGATACTTCATTTTGAAGTAAATGCAAGTGCCAGGGTAAATGAAAGTATTGCATTTTTTGTTATAAAATAAATGAGAAATAACAGGTTAGTAAAGAAGTATCTTTTCTGTGTTAAATGTTTGAACACTTCCTTGTATCCCTGTAAAAGTCAGCCTCCCTGGCATAAGAAGGGAGTGGATTTAAATCTGCCAGAGGATTGCATTGACAATAAGATAGTACTTGTGTGGTGGTTTAAAACCAGCTGGGAATTAAATTGCAAATAAGCTGCTCCCCTCCCCCTTCCCCGTCTGGTCAGAGAGGGACAAAGGCAGACGCTACGGGTTGAGATAAAAACAATAGGATGAAAAATTAACAATAACAGCAACAGTATTAATAACACAAGTATACAAAAGAGAGGGTGATTTAAACAGAGGCAGAGTCCAGAGTGCTGGTCATTGGCAATTTCTCTGACATATCAGGCACACCTGATCTGCTGTGCTTTGTTGTCCTGAATAAATACCCCTTTCTGTCCATATGGTGTCTGTTTCTGCACAGAGCTATACCACCCACTGTTTGGAAACCATTCTTCTAAAATAAATTAAAATACAGCCCAAGACTAGGGAGAATGTTGATAGAGTGTAGAAACAGTTGTTCCTTTTAAGAATAGCATCTGTGTTTCTGATACTCAGCTCCTGCAGAGAAGAGGTCTTTCTGTTGATAATATTGTTGACACTTTTGGGTCTAGGATACCTTCAGAGAAAAGCACTGTGAATAGTAGAAAACAGCCTCTGCCTTTTCCTAGACAGGGACCTGGACCCTTGAGCAGTGCGAGATTGAGAGACATTGCTCCTCTCGCTGCTGTCTGAAATACGTTCTGCTCTGTGCACGTGAATCCCATTCTTTGAGAGGTTTCTTGGCTATCCCTGGCCTGGAAGAAGTAGCTGTGGAGTTGTGTGATAGTGGCTAACTCAATGAATACAGCCTCTGCCAAGAGCAGAACTACATCCTTGGAGCCAATGACCATCTCTCCTCAATCCTTCTGACACTTCCACCTCCATTTTGTAGGCTGCCTGCTCCCCGTGCCAGTTGCTGGATCTAGTGCTGCATACCAAGGACTGGTGATTCACATATCGACCTTCTTCTGGGAATTTAGCCGTGGTCCCAAGGAGTTAAACTGTCAGTTGGGTGGAGTAGTGGAAAGTATGTTCATTAACCATGTTCTATTTAAAATACAAAGCAAATATAGTGATGGCAAGAGGTGTCAGATGACAGGGACTGAGAATTGCTTTTTCTATTCAGAGCCTGAACAGATGTAGGCTGGCTTTCCTTCCCCAGCTGCTGGGGTCTTCTGTCACTCTTGGAGGAGTTGGTTGTGCAGAGTATTTGTTTCCTTAGGTGAACACAAAATATAAGAGAAAGCAGCCTTTAGTGAGGCGCATTCCCCAGGATCAGAGCTCTGAGTGATGCTTGCTTTACTAGTATGGAGGCAGTAGGTTGAAAAAAGTTCAACCTTTAAGTGGTTTTGAGGCAAAGTAAGAGGTTTCTCTGCTCTCCTACAGATGAGGCACCAAAGCTGTTTATGCATTTCCAAACTGTGCTTTCAGATTGGGTATCATTTCAGTGGGATTTACTGATGAAATTAAAGCTGATTTTAAGACAGTTTTGTGTGTTTCTCAAAAAAGCCCCCAAACCCCCTTATCATTAGGTTTCCAAATCATCATGTTTCTTCATTTTCAAAATGGATAAATAAAAAGGTTTATGTTAAAGCTGTCACTAGGTGAAAGAGGCTAGTAGTATATAAAGTATTTGCTATTCTTTATAAATGACTGAGTTATTTAGGATTTTATGAGAATGTGAACATTTTTTTCAGATATTTGTCTCAATTTAGGGTGGAAATTTAAAAAAATTACTAAAACCTTTGGATAGCATAAAAATCCATTCCCTTTACAGCTCTATGAAATACCCTGAGGCTTGACCTCAGTTTAATAGGGAAGGAGTATTCTCTTTGTTTTCATTTGTTTTGTCTGCATCAATTATTTGTACTTTAATTTTTGAGGAGTGAGAGTAGTGTAATTAGTATTACCTTGATTCTTCGCACTTACAATCCACAGAAATACTGTCAGCCTAGTTATGTCTCATAATCTGGCATTTTGTTTTGAACAAAAATATGAATTTGAGTTTTTAAAAGCTAACCAGCTTAAAAATCTGTCTGTTTCTCAGTGATGAGAAGTCATCCCACTTTGTTAGTTGTCCAGGCTTGAGTCCTAAATATTTTAGAAATTAAGAAAACTTGCAATTTCCAAAAACCCCAAACCATAATGGGAAGTTCAGCCTTTCCTTTAGGACTGCGTCCAGCCTTTGACTAGGCAGGTTCTGTGACCACGTGTCAGTGCAGTGTTGACAAGGCAGTGTGAAAAAGAGGCTGACAGCATATACATATACATATACATATACATATACATATACATATACATATACATATACATATACATATACATATACATATACATATACATATACATATACGTATATGCTGTCAGCCTCTTTTTCACTATATCTATATATAAAATGGAATGTTGGTTTGGTTTTCAGTTTTTTGCTTTCCCAACAACTGAGATCCACAGTTTCTTGGAAAGAGAAACTGCCTGGAGCGTGGGTGTATAGGCAGGATGTTGAGGAATAGTAGGGTGTGTAGCAGTGCTTTGAGTCTGCTTGTGTAGCGTGCACTTTTTTTTAATTGCCCTTTTAGAACGAAGTTTAATAACTCCTTTTTTCTTCTTTCTTCTGTCCAGGGTTTTTTTGCATTTTGAGTGTAGCAACTGCAACCCTTTGTAAGCTATCTGCTGGCATAAGTCTCTGGGCGGGGTATAATTCACAGGTTCATTTGGCCCTGTGTACCAGCATGGCGAGGGTTTAAATGGGAGATTTTTTGGGAAGCCTCGGAAAAGAGGCAGCTGTTGTTTGAACGGCTGTGGTTTATTCTGGTGCCTCTGCACCTGTTGGCACTTGCATTGTGGTCACTTTGTACATAGCAACTCAATAAGGCAAGGTAGGATTTTAATAGAACAGGCTGATACCCAGATGGGGATTAAGGCAGTTTCATGAACACTTAAGGAAGAGAGAGGAGCTACATCTAAGGGCAGGGGTGTAACAATACTTCCCTGAGCGATGGCTGTTCCCACTGTTGCTGCAGAAGGGGTAGTTGGCCTCTTCTTGCCTGGTGCTGGGTCTGTTCCCAGTTACAGAGCATTTCAGGGTGGCTGTAACTTCTGATTGCTCTTTCTAGTTGTCCAAAAAGCTGTAAATAAAGGCAGCAGGTAGGATTCTTTCCTAATAGTGCTGTTTACCTGCTGTTGCAGCAGTACAGAGGAGATTTTGCTGGGAAAGTGGCTCTGCAAAGTCCCCTGCGGCAGGGCCACCCTGCCTGGTTTTGGGTCTTGCCACCTTTGGAGCTGTTCTGACAACAGATACCAAGTCTTCTTCTCCCAGAAATGTTGTAAATGCTGATGGTGGTAGTGCCCTAATTAATTACTCCTCCTCCCAGACCCAAACAAAGAATTTTTCATTCAGATCAAGCAGACTGACCTACTGGAAATGTCTATATTTATATATTTTTTATAAAACTTTATTTTGTGGTATGCAATATGCCACAAAATGGAAAATGAATTGACTGCTGAATGCTGCTTTGAGTGGGTTTGAACAGATGGGAAAAAAAAAAGACTTTATAGCCACAAAATGACCACAAGGATTTATGGATGCTTTATTTTCCCAAGAAATTACATTTTTTTCAATGCAAATAACATGGAAAGAGATGATTGAGATGGATGGACCCTGGATGGTAAGAGTTTATTCCATGAGGTTTGCTTTGGTAAAAGCTTGGATTTTTTAAATGAAAGTGTTGTGACCCAAAGGTGATACCCATGGATGTGCTGGTAAAAAATGGTGGGGTTGGAGTAATATCATCCAGTTCTATGCAGTTTCCATGTTGATGGTGACAGACTGAGCAAGAATTTCAGGCAAATCTCGAGTGCCATCTGGTCTTTCTGAATTTGGCTTGTTCTGGGAAGGAATGGGAGAGTTGTATTTGAAGTTGTTGGCTGAAGAAACACTTACAAAATGACAAACTGAGCCCTTGATTTCTGTTTTGAGGTGTTTGTTTCATACAGTTGGGAATTTGTATTTCCTTGGATAGAATAACTGACAATTCACATAAGCCTACAATAGTTTGTTTGCATTTTATAGACAGCTGCTGTTTGGGGATTTGTTCTTTGTGGGTTATTTTTTTTCCTTCCTCTGGACAAAATAGTAGCATATAAAGGTTGGGGGTGGGAGGGGGGGTTGTTATTGTTTTTATTTTCCCCTATTGTAAGAGAAGTACTAAATAATTGAGTACTTTTGAAGCCTTCTTTTGGCTATTGATAGTGACTGTGACAATATTCTTCTTCAGATAACTATTTTGTTTGAAGACCTGTTCTCAGTAGCTCACATGAGTATTCAGGCCACTCTGTCTTAACAGAGATCTACGAATTATTAGAAGGTGTTGCTTTGATTTCTGTTTAAAAAAAAATCTCAATTGTGCTTGTAGGATAAATGTCTCAGGCTGTCAATTTGCATTGTGTTTGAAAAATCTACTAAGCACTGATGAGTTACAGGGCTGCAAACAAGAGCCAGGAACCTGCACTCCTGCTAGCTTTGTTTTTGGACAAATGTCTGCTTTTATTATTTTCGTATTGTTGGGGAAATGGTGGTGTCACGGTTTTGTAGCCTCTGTTGGCTATGGGTAAATAGAAGCCTTTAAGCATAGCAAGCAGATGAAGTTAAGTGTGCAAATGAGAACAACGTACCATTTGGTACCTGGAGAATTCCTCTTAGACAGACAGGATGTGCTTTACAAATGCTGTGGAAAAATACAGATATGCTGGTTAGAAGGCGCAGCAAATGTTACCTTGGGAAATAACTCTAAAAATAACAGCTGTTCATGAGCTGATGGCATTAAAAATGTGTGCCTCGCCAGATTTGACCTGATAGGGTGATAGAAAGTTTTAAGTGTTTAATGTTGTACAAATCAAGCTCTCTTCTTGCTTAAGTGTGATAAGACAGTAGCTATTGGATACAATCACTGCAACTGCTCTACAGAAAGTCAGAGTAGAGATTTGGTGTTGACCAAAACAGTCTCCTTTGCTGTTGCTGAATCGAGTCTTTTGCATGGTGTGACTGCAGGTTAAGCATATTGCCACGGTCATTTTCACACATAAGTCTTTTGACCTAATGCAGCTGGAGCTTTGCCTGATTTGCCTGAGAAGCTAAAAGCCCGCTGTAATGAAACTGTAAGAGAGAGGAGAAATGTAGGATGGATGTTGAACTCTTGCACCTACCCTCATAGTTGATGCAGCCATTTGAGTCTTCCTGACCTTTCATGAGTTCATCTACTTCTTCTTCTGTCATCTTCTCACCTGAGAGTGGAGAGAACACATTTCATTCTTCCACACAGAACTGACGCTGAAACCTACAGCTTTTCCAAAGGCTTTCCTTATTTTCTGAGTTAGTGAAAAAACACTTATATATGACATAAGCTTAATTAATTTTAACTTTCTTTAGGAGACAGAGATGTATATGCATAGGGATTCTAGTTATTCCTACAGAGTAAAGAAACTATGCAGCAAATCCTCTACTTTTGTCCATTTGTGTTATGTCACTGAGATGTACACACTTTTCTCTCTATTCATCAGATAACAGTCACTCGTAATATCTTGCCTGAATTTAGATGTCATAAGCCTAGCCTTTTCCTTTGGTCTTTAGTAGAAACCCCAAAGCTCTGTTTTCTTTCTTTGTGGATTCACAGTTAGGAAACCCAGAGTCTTGTCTGACTTGGTAGCCTCCTGCCTCTTCAAACTGTTTGGACTACATTTCGACCCACTCTCATGCCTTCAAACAGCAGCAGTTTTCAAAGTGCTTGCAGAGAGGATGATCCCTTACCCAGAGTAGCCAGCACATGACGGAGCTCAGCACCCATGACTGTGCCATTGCCTTCCTTGTCAAAGACACGCAGACCTTCAACAAAGTCTTCAAAGGTGCCCTGTTCCTTGTTGTTGGCAGCTGCTTGCAGCATGGGCAGGAACTCTTCAAAAGTAATCTTCTTGGCATTCATCTCTGGGAAAAAACCACCAGTTGCTGCATGCTAGACATTTGTATGTGTATTCCTTGGGCATATTTGCCCTCAAATGTGGGAGAGCCTCCCCTACCTCATTTTCACATCTCTTTCTAGCCTTTACTCTAGCCTTTGCCTCAAAATTTGACAGTTCCTTTGCAGAATCTGGATTCTCTTATCCTGTGAGTTAGTTTTCACATACATCTGATTTTTCACATCCTTGCCCCAGGATCCTTCTCACATAGGTTTGTATGCTTGTGTGCATGCTATATTTTTCTTTGAGAAATGGAATTTGCTGTGTGAGTTAATCTTTGAAAGGATTTAGAGAGTGAGGGAACTTCAGAATACAGTCAAACAAAAATCTTGAGCCCGAGCAATGGGGAAAAGGTAACCAGAGTGGGACGTGGTGACTTAGACAAGCCTCTGAGGTTGCTCACGTTACTGACCTCTTCAGGTGTTGCATATAGGTAAAGCCTTATAAAATGAAGGCCTTTGTTGCCTTTGTAAAATCATGGCTCAGGCCTGTTACTTCTGCTAAGTAGAGAAGACCTGTGGGAACCAACAGCTGGCCTGAAGGCCTCGCAGGTATCTCCTTGGAAGCAATCAGTTTGTACCCATGAAAACTGTAGAAGCAAGAAGCAAAAACAACAGAAGAGGATGGAGCATCTGCAAAGGGGGGGATACTGGCCGATATTTATCAAAGAATGTATGCTAACAATAGACAGCCAATAGTATTATATTATAGCAAATTAATTGCGAATGAACGTGTAGCTAAGAAAGTGTATAGAAGAAGCTGTGTAGTAATAAACATGCTTTTGGCCTTTGCTCGGGACACAAGTGTGTGTGTATGTCATGATCATCTCAACAGTGACATTCAGGGTCTCTTTGATGTGGTGGCAGAGCCTATTAGCAAAAGAATAAACTAATTAAAACTAAGAAAGTACAGTGTGGTGGGTTGCCAATAGTAAATTTGGGCATGTTCACAATGGAGGTTTAAGACCTCCTGAGCTTAGTCCATCTAACCTCTTTCTTCTCATGAGCCAGAAGCTGTAGTCCTCAGTGAGGACTTCCCCAAGTGTTGCTTATTTTGGTTTGTTTTGGGGTTTGTTTTGTTTTGTTTTGTTTTGTTTTTTGAGCAAGGCTGCCAAATAAAAGAATCTTTCTTATTCTTCCTTCTTTCCTCCTAGATCTTTCCATTGCCAGCCCTCATCTGGGAAGCAACGAAATATAATAGATGGAAATGTGACAGATATTTTTAATTATACAGTTGTTACAAAACCTATTTTACTATGTAGCTTGTATCAAAGTCACTGTCAGTTATTGCTGGAATCACTGCAAGTCCTGGTATGATCCACCTCTGTGTTAGTCCTTAGTGCTTCCTGCTGGTGCCAAAGCTTTCTGAATTGTTGCTCAGAGCTGTCCTTACCAGGCCAGAGGATGTGAATATAATTTAGCCCATCTTAATATGGTTCTGCATGACTGAAATCAGGGATCACCTAGTTCTAGGTCCTTGTTAAAAGGAGGGGACTACAGTATTTATCCTTTCTTTTTATCTCTAAAAGGGAGGAAAAGGAAATAAAAAATGGCTGCAATAATAAATGGCCAATATATGCCTCAGTGTGCCCAGGTTTGTAGGAGCTTTAGGAAGACCATTCCAGTCAGCTGAAATATACAGATGGGTTTCCAGTCCCAGGGCATGTCTTGGCTTATGCAGAAGTTCTTGCACTGGAAGGACCTGAAGAGCTGAGTATCAGCTGTTAGAAATGGACTCACAGCCCCCCAGGCAAAAGCTGGGGTACTAATGGACTGTGGGCAACAATTAGTGTGTGTTTATCTACACTGAGTTGACACCAAAACGGTCCCTACAGAGAACTCTCTGTGTCCTAAGGAGAAGGTTTTCCTCTGTTCCCCATCAGCATCATTCTCTTCCAAAGAAATTAGTGAAATCCCAGGTATTGTTGCATAGTCCCCCTCATTCCCCATCAGAGAAAAAGCTCCCCTCTCTGCTGCTGTGACTATTGGTGTTGCCTCATTGCTGTTCCCCAATCTCAAGAAGGGCCCAAAAGACTGTAGGGCACTTACCCTCTTTGCTTGGGTTTCCCAAGATTTTGTTGACTTCTGCATTTGTAGGATTCTGCCCCAGTGCCCGGATGATGTCGCCAACCTGGCTGAGGGTGATCTTGGCATCACCAGTCCTGTCAAAGAGGAGGAAGGCCTCCTTGAAGTCTGCAAGAGAAGAGCAACATTGAGCCAGGCAGCTCCCTATTGACAAAGATGTGAGCCTGTTGTCTCCTGGCACTGTTCCACTGACTCCAGGGGAGTTAGCCAGGGGAATCTTTGGCCCACAGCCCCAAGAAAAACTCCTCCCATCTGACATTTTGGTTTCACTATTTTTAAATTTTCATATCTACCTTTCATATCTTTCCTGGCTCTAATAGCCATCAATAGCTTTATGATTGACCCTGTAGTTATTTCAAGGACAGGGGGAAGATAAATTCTCTACCAACATTGTCATTCAAGAACAGGTTTCTTCACATGATGTAGCAGCAGATGGTAAAAATGTTGTTATCCATTCCACCTTATCTCTCCAGAGAACTGGGACTGTCAAGTGCCTAGCAGTGCAAAACCTCTGCCTGCTTCAGTGGGTTCTGCCTGCAATCCCAGCATCTCAACTACACAGTGCTAATAGGAAACTTGAAGGTGGATTTCAAATGCTTTTACTGTTGTTCTCCCTTAAAATTGCCTTTCAATGGGATTTCTAAACATGTTTGTTCCCTCTTTTTTCCTGTGCTTTGTAGTCTGTCCGTGCTTCTTACAGATGCATGAATATTCCGCTTTTCCAGGGGAAGTACTGATGTAGTGCTTTTTCCTGTGCGTTTCCAGTGTGTTCACTTTGAGACTTCACTTCTTTCAGTGCTGCCAAGTGATCAGTGTTCACTTATTTCCCCTTGTTGGACAAGGCCTTCGGGTACAGGGATTTCTCCCACAAAAATCAGCACAGATAGTTGCCTTTATTGCATTGCCAGCCTTCATCTTCTGTAGTGAAGTTCTGTGTCAATCATATTATTATATTTTTCAGCTTTTTTAGAGTATCTGAATAAAGAACTGTGGCTTTAGAAAAAGAGGAGGGGACACAGGTCAACTGTGTGGCTAAAAAGCTATCTTTGAACTTCATATGCCACGAGTGGTGTTGATCTCTTCTGCACTGCAGTGTCTGATGATACTGTGGTTTAGCTCCAAGTAAACCAAGTAAAATGTCTTTTCCTTGGCCATGATGCACATCCAGCAGCCAGATAGGCTTTGTGTTTCACAGCCAGACAGGCTTTTTGTTTCACAGCCTGTGTAATTTTCATTCTGCTTTGTTGCAGATCTAGGAGTAAGAAGCCACATTTCAGATCACATCTTCATTCATCTTGTGCTGGGAACATGCGATGCAGAGGTATTTATATTTTTGCTTTAGTCTTCCTTGTACCACCTTGATGGAGTTGTTGCTGGCACCCAGTAAAAGTGCTGATACACAGTGTCAGCCTGCTTGGCTGTAATCTAATACATCTGAAACTAATCCTCTTACTGTCTGATGTGAGATACCTATAACCCTTTGCTGCTAACTCTCTTTCCTTACAGCTTTTATTGCAGGGTATGAAATTACGGCCTTCTGGACCTGTATAGAGCTTGCTGGTATTAGCTCCAGCAGCTGAGATCACTGGAGCTGTGGTGATCTATACCATATGATCTAATATTTCATCTGCTAAATCAATGGCATATAGCTACAGTGAGGTATAAAACAATGCCAGTGTGCTAATAGCAAAACCATCAGGAGAGTTTCTGCATTTTGTAAATCCCATGAAGTTTTATGTTCACTGGGTTCTGAACACAGCTCCCCAGCGTGGAGAAAAGGACTTACTTATTTTTGTCTCTCAGGCATGCATTTCACTGCAATATATCTTCGCTGTGGAGGGTTTTTTTGGTTGGTTTTTTTTTGTTGTTGTCTGTCTGTCTGTCTGTCTGTCTGTCTGTTTGTTTGTTTGTTTGTTTGTTTGTTTGTTTGTTTTTTAATAGCCAGTCCTAGTTTATACCTCTGCTGGAGCAAGCATTTTAAAAATCTGTCTGAGGATGGTACTACCCAGCTGCTGGTGCATCAGCCTGTGTAGATGGAAATAGTTATTGAGGGTGGGCCATCTCTGCTCCTGGGAAATAATCCCTCTCTCAAGTAGTTTCTATTTACTCTGCTGCTTGGTTCAGTCATTGTAGTGTTACAGCGGCTGGATGATCTGAAATACGTAGGGAAGCTGTAAGAAATATTTTGCTTCATTATACATGCCAGCAGCTTTGAATTGAGGACATTTTTCCATAAACCCTCCCAATCCTTTTATAAAATTTTCAGAATTAAAAAGTAAGGAAGAGTCCAAATGGCTTTTCTTTTTTTTTTGTGACCAGGAGAATTTGGACTGCAAGAAGAGAATTGTTACCAGTCTCACTTGCTGCACTCTATGTCTCCTTATTGCTTTGATGGTGTAACTGAGGCCAGGCTCATGTTCACAAAGTTTAGGGCTCTCTCAAGGCCTGTTTCTAGCTATTCCATTCCCTCTGAATTTGTGGGAAATCCTTGTATCTTCCTTTCTAAATACTTTCTCCAGTCTACTATAGGTGCTACTGATTTTTTGACATTTTTAAATGTTACTTAATATAGCCCGAATGCATCTCTTAGGCTATTTGAAACACTTAAAATTAGATTTTCAGAGCTTCAGTGAGAATTATTGTTCATGTCAGAATTTTTCTAGAAGATTGAAAGAAAAAATTTGGGAGCTGCAAGTTGCTTGTGTATCAAATAACACAGTGAGACGCTCAAGAATTGTAGCATATCCAGACCATTGTGTAAGCAGCAGTTTACACAAGTCATTTATTTGCTGACTATTTCCATGCTTAAAGAATATTTTTACAGTAAAACAGCCTTTGTTCCTTCCCTTCCACAACACGTCCTGGCAAAAGTGATATGTAGAACTCTTGCTTCTTCTGTTCACATGAGATTGCAAAGTCACTGCAGCTAAGTTAAATTTTCAGCCCACATCCTCCTTCTGTTGTCCTCCTTCTACCTATTTGCCCTGGGACTGTCAAGTTTAAGACTTGTTTTCAGCATCCTTGTGAAGAGCCAGAACAGGAGCACAACTGAAAAATGTTCGGTAGGTAGAGACAGTGTATTTCCTCTTTGTACCATGGTATAAACTTCTCAGTTCAGGTAGCGTGTAAACAAACATCCAGATAAATTACATGTGGATCTACGGTCACCTTCTTGTTCAGCATAAGTCATCACCACTGCTCTGAAGTCAAGAGTGTGGTGATTTATACCAGACGAAGTCTTAGCTCACTGTTTCATAAAAGTTAATTTCTGAGCCTGTAGCTCTTTTCTGAACCCACATACATGGAAAACACATCAGCTCTCTTGTAACTTACCATCCTGTTGCTCCTTGGAGAACTCGATCTGTTGGAAGGAAATCAATCACAAAAAATAGCTTAGGAAGGGGGGGCTGGGGGAGAACCTGTGTGTTTTCTAAAGCATCCAGCTCAATCCATGAGTCATCTTCCAAAAGAACAAAAATGTGGCCTGTCAAATGTGCAGAAGTAATGCAGATAGCAAAAGAGCTGTTAAGGCTAGTGAATATTTAGCATTTGGTAGCCATTGTGTTCCCCCTCCTGCCCCCTGTTAAAGTTTAACTTTGATTTCACTTACCATTGATTTCATCAGCAGAGAAGGACTGCAGTTGGGGAAAAAAAGAGAGAGAAAAAAGAACTAGTACTGCTGAAAATGCACTGAGAGAAAGTAAATAGCACGAAGTACCTGTGGGCTTTCAATTCTGTCTTGTTCTGTCTTGCCTAATGTAGTTAGGCCATAGCAACCTAATCTAGCAACTTCCCATGTAAAAATGCATCAGCAAGTCTATTCTTAAAGTTTTCATTAAAATCTATATCCCAAGGAAAGCCAGAGCTGTGGCAAGAAGCAACAAAAATCGAAAGTCTCTTAACTAACAAAGAAGTCACTAATTACCATCAGGTCCATTTACTGTTTTACATAGATCCATTTTAGTTATACAATTTGAGGTAATATTTCTAAACAAGCAGCTTTTTTTTTTCATTAACATAGAAATTAAATTAATCCCTTAAAGTTTATGTCTCAAATTAGTTTTTGATGGTATGTTGTTTCATAAAGTACTAATCTATGATATTTCTTATATAAAAATACAATTTTTCCTTTCCACTTTAGCTGGTTGCATTTGATTAAAAAAAGCTTAGGAAATTGTAACCCTTCTGTTGGAAGCTGTGGGAGCTGCACCACTACTGTTGCTCGGTTCAGAACTGGAGGCTAACTGGAAAACCTTGCATAGTCCTTTAAATTTAAACAGGAAAATCAAGCAAACCTAAACTGTCTTCTGGACTGTCCTTCCCCCACCCCCCAAGACCTAACGTGGGCAAGAAGCCCAGTTTACTTATGTAAAATACACTGGCTGGCTGCTAACCATTAGCTTTCCAGTGCACCCACCATGGTTGAGTTGGAAATGCAGAGCAGCAGACAGGCAGAAAGGATTAGCTGAGAGGTCTTGAGAGTGGTCCTGCTTTCCTTGCCTTTCTTCCCCTTATTTATCCGGTAGTGCTGACGGCATCGCCTGGATTAGGTGTCAGAAGGAAGAGGTCCCTCCCCTTGGCGAGTTCTTTAGCTTTCTTAGGGCAAAGTGACAGGAGGCTCCATGTCTTGATAGACATCTTATGATGGCTATTTTTAGGAGGCTGAAGAGGGGCAGGGAGTGACAAGCAGTAAGTTCGATTCATGTCAGCACTTTTCTGGGTCCATACCATCAGGAGGAGATATTCCTTGTCCAGACCTACTAAGACTTCCTTATAGGGAAGGATTCTATTTCTCCAATAAGCTGTAGAGTCAGTGAGCAAGGAACATTGAGGGTGAGGAGTGCCACGTTTGCCCAGCTGGCTGGTTTTACACGTGGCTTGGAGGATGTATGAGATGCAGCTGAATGATCCTCATATCTTTGCTGGGCTTTGCTCAACCCCTTTTATGGATGTGCCCAACATTACATGAGTAGTACTGCTGCCTGTCTGCTCAAGGGAATCCAGTTGTTGACGCTGAGCAGAAAATCTGTCAAAAGAAGTGGCATCCTGCTGTGAAGCTCTTCCTCTGATCACGTTTTCCAAATTTTTAACATTTTAAAGGGAAAAATTATCTGTGTATTTTGGAACCAATTGTATTAAGTTAATGGCTAATGTGCAGATGTACCCTGCAGGGCAGTGGAAAATTTATATTCATGGTAGGCTGTGATCTCTAGGATATTCTTCCTCTGCAGCTGGGGTTAAGCAGGGCACCAGGATGCTTGGTTTAGAGCTCACAAGTGTGTGCAGAAGTGGTGCTGCTCAGGTGTTTGTGAGGTTGAGGCAAAGGAGAAGCTGTGATAGAAGTTAAGGACTCCAAAAGTCTTTGTGAACTGCTCACGGTGGGGAAAGGGGTACTTACTTTTTGGGTTTTAGGGTGGTCATGGTGGGCCTACAGATAGGGAGCAGGAGGTAGAGGCTGCAGCTTTTTTACTAGAAAAGGCCTAGGCCCACCGTGTAGCATTCCCCCAAGACCAGGTCAAATATCTGAATGGATGTTATGACATGTAAAAGGATTAGCAGACTTTGCTCCAAGCTTCTTCCTGTTCCTGTTGCCTCCGGATCAAGAGTGTCATGAAACCAGGGTGAGAATAGTTGTGTGACAACAACAGACTCCCAGTTCTGAACTCAAATCCCCCCTTTTAACTTCTGTTGGTTGCCTCTGTTAAGCAGTTAGTGCTCCTGGTTTTCTAATGATGAGATGTGATTAGTGAGAAAAACTTTCTCCTGTAGCTTACTTAGTCACCCTGAGGAGAAGCATAACCTTTGTGATTGTGTCTTTTCAGTATATTGAGGACTCTGAATGAAAGAATCAAATTCAAGCAGACTTTATTTTACTGTTGTTTCTAAACTGAACAATCAAATTAAGTGGATTTGAGATACTAACCTCTACCTCCTATTTAAAAAAATAAAAATGCAACTGCAAAGATTTTTCTGAGCTTGCCATTTTAGCTGGAAAATGCTCTGTTCAAACAAATTATTTGTGTTTTTTTAGAAATACCTGGAAATATACTGAGTATAAAAAAAGCTCCACTGACAATCCTTTGCTTCTGGTTGGTTTGTTGTTGGGTTTTGGTGTTTCTTTTGCTATTTGTAAACTATTAGCCTGTGGGAACAGGGATGTGTTCATGATGGTGTAGCCACAATGAGGTGTGGCTGCATAGAAAGGGGGCTGATGTTTTTGCCCTGGGTTTGCTGGCATAGGTTTAGCACATTGTAGAGCTCCTGATTTACACTGGCTAGGGCTAGAAATCAGACAAGTGAGAAAGGTCACTGAGATCTTGGCTATCAGTCCTCATGAATTAACAGAGGAGCTTTCGAAGACTTCGTCAGAGCTGAAATGATGTCTGGGTCAATGTAGTATGTTGCTTTTTGTGGAATTTTCCTTCTGCCCTCAGTGTCTTACTCTGCAGTGCCGGCAACTGGGAAATGTTCCCCTGAAAACAGAACTGAATTTTTTTGTTTGTTTGTTTTTGTTTGGGTTTTTTTTGTTTAAGGGAAAACTTAGACTCATTTTATTGAACAGATAAGTTTTATGTTTGGCTACAACAAAGCTCATCCCAAAAGATGCCAAGCAAAAAATAATTGGAGTGCATTTTTCTTGGGCACAGAAAACCGGTACCTGGGTTACTCATCTGGCTTAAATGGGCTATCAAATATCTATCAACTGAGAGGGGTCTACATATAAGCTAATTATCTTTTGAACATATAAGAGTTTGGCTCAGAGTTCAGATGAGGAAAAATTAGTGCACCATATCAGCCCTTCATTTTAGTACTGATCCTTGAATAAAATCTCAGTAGACAGAGTTTTACTGGGGAGGAATATTCTAGCATGGGCACGTTGCATTCACTTAAATTAAGAATAGCCGTGCTCTAAGACAATAGGTCTGTTGGGGGGTTAAGGTGTACTTGCTTTCAGTAAAGGCGCCTACAAAATGGCCTAGATGAAAAATATGTCAAATACTCCTCAAAAGAAATTAAAGGTGACATTTCTGATTCTATAAGGAGCTTTCAGAAAATTCGGAAGGGACAAAGTACTTTGCAGTGATCTGGTCTTTGTTCCGATCCTGGCAGTGTTCTCTGCATTGTCAGAGGACACTGTGAGTCTTGAGACTTTAGGGATGATTTTAATATTTCAGAGAGTTCAGTTTAACAAAAACTGAATGCCCCACCCCTAGCAAAAAGAATGAAAGGTTGAAGCAACTGCAACACATGGGAAAGACCAGAATGACTTGGATTTTTCTAGCTTCATATAGCCCTTATTTATGGTCAGAGTTATTATCCAGAAGGCTATCTGTGCCAAAGGAAAAGGTGGTGTGTTTTGAGTTTGTGTTTGTTTTGTTCCTTGCATTGTCTGTGACCACCTTCTAGTAATTCTGTTGCTAGAGGCATTTTGACAAGGTCCCAGTTATAGGGTGTGGTGGATGGGGTTGTATGCAACTCTTTATCACCAGCTAAACAGATACCCAGTCCACACAAATCCTTATTTCCAAATTATTAACAAAGTTCCTGATTTCTCACAAATCGCTGATTTATGTGCCTTAGGGCCCCAAGCTTTGCAGTGTGATGCTGTACTCACCTCTTTAGGCTGGTGGATACCAGGACTGAGTACAGCTGTACTGAGGGGCAGCTGCCTTGTGCTCACTGTAACTCAGGAAAAGTCTGGACAGGATGAAAAGCCCTGGGAAAAGGTGCTTCTGGGAGTTAAAGCATTAAGCTGCTCCATCTGCTTGTTACCTTTTGGATGAATGACCAGAAGTGAACCATCTTAGTGTATTAGAGAGTCATCAGATATTTCAAGGTACTGTCTCTTTAAAAGAGACTAAAACATATCAGATATCTTGGAAAATCAGAGAGGAGAAAAATTGAGATATCTCCTAGGACACTCTTGTGTATTTAGCCTTCTGTGCAGGACTAGAGGGTTTTTTTAAATTTTTTTTTTTTTATGAAGTTAAGCTAGGATTGTGCCTACAGTAGTTTATATGATACCTGCTCACCATTAATGTCTGCTCCTTGATTAATACAGCTGCAAATCTTTTCTAGTAGACATCACTGAGCGCAGGATTATACAGCTTCCAAACCCCTCTGAAAAGGAGGTTGTCTTTTTCCCATCCCTCGCCTCAGTTCTGTAACTTGTGCAATCAATGCCACAGGTTTTAGAGAGGCTGCTTCTCATTTAAGAATTAACAGCCTGATGGATTTAGCTTCCTGCCATGTGAGGCAGAGAAACATTAGCAGAAGAGCTCTTGAAAAACTGAGGTCTGTTTTGAGAAGAGAGCTGCCTAGAAATACAATTGAAGAAAGAATAAAAATAACCACCATTAATACAGGAGAGAAAATTGCATGTGTGAGAAACTACGAGGTTTGAAAGAATAGTTCAAAAATATCTCTGAGTTTAAATGACTTGGCTGCAGATTAATTTGACTTTTTCCCTTTTTGTGTAACTTTCCAGTTTATAGATTTTTAAAACTTGTCACTTCACAGTTGCTTTTCAGCTGTGCAAAAACTTCTGTATGAGCCTTGACGTTTAATTAATGTGCCCTTCTGAAATGTCTGGGTGTAATATGTGCTCTAGCTGCACTGTTGATCATATCCTTTTGAACACATTTCGTTAGCTTCAGGGGGAAAGTGCCTTCAGCAGTGCTTATTTGTAAACACGTTCCTTTTCTAATTGCTTTTGTGCTTGAATGTGTATAATCAAGGAGATACACAAGATGTGAGGCTCTGGAGGCCTGCTTTTGCTGGGATTTCTTGTTTTAACACGCCTCCCAAGCAGCACTGTTAGAGTATTAACGTAATTTAAACCCTTGCTACTTGACATTTAAGTGCTCTGTGGTAAACCAGCCAGTTGAAAGTGCTTCTTGGCAGTGGGTGTAAGATGTAATAAAGCCTTAGTGAAACAAGGACAAATTTCCAGGTTGCTTGTTTCATATCTCCTTACAGACAACTTCTTTCTCTGCTTGTCATTGGCTAAATTTGTCACCTTCTTCTTGCCTTATGTAAGATTAACTCAAATATCTTGTTACTATCTTTTACAATGTCTCTGTGCTCTGAGGGGGCTTTAAACAGTATTTTAGAAATATTGTGGGGTTGTTTGATGGGAGTAAAGCTCTGCCACCTAACTCCTGTTAACACTTGGAGTTTCCCTGTGAGCTCTTAAAATGTTATGTTTTGTGTAATTTGCTTTAAATTCCACTGTTTCTACCAAGGTTTGCCATTCACCAGAACCTCTAAAGGCTATAGATATTGTTTTTCAAATGCTGCTAAAACTGTGAATTACTAAGAATGGATCTTGTTTAAAGAAAAAAAAGATTATTTTTCAAACAATTTTTCTGGTTAGCAACATTAAGGAAAAGTTTCTACTGATATATGTGGGTAGTCTCTACTTTTGAGGGACTCTTTGCTTAGGAGCAGTTTAGGAAGAAAAGGAGGCAAAGTTCTTCTGAAAACTTTGTAAACAAAACTAAGCGGTGGTTTTTGTGTGTTGTTTCCAAGTGCCCCGAGGGGCTGTCTTGGTGTGCAGCAGTCTGTTGTCCAAGTTGCCTGTCCTGGAACACCTGTATGCCATGCCTTGCCTGTCCTGTGTTTGTCAGCAGTGTGAGTTGTGATGTGTCAGTGGCGAGGTTCAGAGGCAAGGGCTGTGGCTGGGGCTGTTCTGGGCTGGATCCTGGATGGTGCTGTGTCATGATTCAAAGCAGTAGCAGGAAGCTGGTCTGGATGGCATCAGAGAGGCACTTTTACATCTCTTAAGACTTAATTCATATTGATGCTTGTCCCCTTCCTACCTGTAAGGACACTTGGGACTGGTGACCTTGTCCAACAGATCACCAGTCCTAGGGAACCCTTCTGGAGTCATAGCTGGAGCTAGATCAGGCTTAATTTGAAGACCTGAGCCAAAAGTTTCAAGTAAAATCCTGCTGTTTCCTAAGAAAGCCCTTAGCACTTTTGAGCTAAGCTACTGTCGACATTCCTGCTCTCACTCCACAGCTTCATGTGGAGTTTGCAGCACAACAGCTCTCCAAGTGCTTCAGCTGACATTTGCAGTGCTGCTTGCCCTCCAGCCCAGGAGATTTCTTTCAGTGCATTTTAGTGAGTCTCTCTCTCTCTCTGGTTATATCCAAAGCAATGTCTGTTCAGAGATGACCTACTCAAGTAGTGAATGTAACAAGAAATAAAGACACTTGGAGAAACACTTTTTACTGCCTTAAGAGCTCTGCAGTTAAAAACAGTCACAGGCTTGCTTCCATGCAACAGGCATTGTCATCATGCATCACGCAGTTATACAAGATTTTAGCAAGTCTTTAGTCGTTGGTAGCTTTTAATTATTTTTCTCCTAAACATTTGGATGGCTTATCTGCAGTTGGACATGGCATAATTGATATCCTGGCATTTCAGTCTTAAAAATGCTGGCATAGGAAGCCTTGTGTACCCCCAAACCTCACTTCCACTGTGGACACTTGCCCAATCTCTGTCTCTACTCAAGTGAGGATACTCAGCTGTATCCTTGAAGTAAAGGACCCAGTGTGACACCAGATCAGGGCACTACACATTCAGATCTCCATCTGCAGAGCAGGAGCCTGTGAAGCACTGCACTCAGCATCTTCAGCACTTGCATCCCAAAACATCCCAGTAGATTTTATGAGCCTGGGCTCTGTCCAAGGGCTGGTTACGGGTTCTGGGAAGGACCCTTAGATTTCCACTAGAAAACCAACATACTTTTCTTGTTGGTAATAGGGACTAAGTTATACAGATTTGTGCAATGGGAAGTTTATCCATTTCCCACTGCCTCAGTTGCAAAACCAAGCATGAGACATCTGCATCATTCATGTTTCATCCCAGTTGTTGCAGATGTAGACCCACGATAGTGCTTTTCATCACCTAAACATTCCTTCTCACTCAGGCTTGTGTAGGAGAAGAAGGCTGATAAAACAGATAAGCTGTCTTTTTAGGAGTGTACTGGGCCACAGTTTTAACTGCAGAATTCTTGGGAGTCTCTTAAGAAAATTATCTATATGGTCATTTTGATTTTAATCATGGTTGGTTCCCAGTGGTGGCTCTCAGCTGCATCCATTGCCCTGTTCTCTTCTCAGTTATTATTTAATCTTTAACTTCTGTGCCTATGCAAATCCAAGACATGTTAGTAATAAAGAAAATTGGAAATATACATTTGGTCTGGAAAGGCTTGTGCAAAGCAGATTGAGTTTTTATGCTGTTGCCAGAGGAGAGGGAAATAGGTCTTCACATTTCCATTTAAAACCGAGTTCTTTGTCCCTGCCTTGACTCTCTTCCTATGGTTGTTATGCTGTAACCAAAGGTGAGCTGTAAAAGGGCTGAGTTTAGAGATTTGAGTCCACCAGTTGGGTATTCCTGTCACTCAGTTTTATAGTCAATAGATGTTGCTCAAAAATAGAACATCTTATATAAGCTGCTGTTGGCACTAGCAAATCACCAAATATTTGCTCTAATTGGGTTAATTTCAAGGGATGGATAAAGAACAGAAAAGAATGAATGGCTTGTCGCAACTTTATCACAGCTTCTGATGGTGATACACAAACCCAGCTTGAGTCCTCTTAAGGAAGGAGAAAAAAAAGTGCCAAAGTTGCAAAATGTGTACCCCAAAAAGTTCAGAAAACCAGATTCGCTGAAGGTAGGTCAAGAAGGGCATCTGAGTGGGGAGGTACCACCAAGAGAATCACTACTCGTGTTTGTAAACCACCATGTTTGTTTTGGAGACTATTATGACTTCTGATGCCAACTGAGAATGAAGTGCACAGCCAAATGTGGCTTATTTGGCTGCTGTAAGCCCTGGTAAGGCAACTCTACCTTTACCCACCCCAACTGTAACAAGGGGCTTGGATGTGTCTTTATAAAAGCTAACAAAGCCTTTCTGTGTGTTTACCTGCTGTGTGGCTCCCCAAATCATCGTGGCACTGTAGCCTGACATTCCCAGTCACCTCTCTTGAGCAGCAAGCTCTGGCATGGTTGCTAGTTCCCTGAGGAGTGAAGCACAGTCCAATTGATCCCCTTGTTTAAAGTGATGTAGGTTTTGTCTCCATGTCTGGTAAATCACTGCAAAGAGACCCGGGTCAGGATTGTTCACTGAGTCCCAGTCAAAAGCTGAGTGTTAAGTACTCCCTGACTCCAAAGTTTTGCTGGAAATGGTGCTGTACCCTTTATCATGCTGAGACTTTGGTGGTTGAATGGAAGGACTGAGAAATAATTTAGGGACTGGGCTAAGACTCTGAAAACTTTGATTTCTTACTCTGCCACATATCCTAGGCAAATGGCTTATAACATGAAATTGTTTCCCTTCGCTGCCTGAACCCTCAAAATGTGAAAAGGGGTAACAACCCATGGTGGCTGGTTGGGACCCCAGAAGAAAATATTTTGTCTGATATCTTTCAAAAGAAAGTCTCCCTAAATTCCATCTTCTTTTATCAGTCTGAATATGACAAAACCTGGAGAGTTCTCTCTGTTCTACCCCTGTATATTTCTTGCTGCTGTTTCATTTGGGTAAAGGAGTGAACTACAAAGATGCCTCAGAGTGCAATCTGACATTTTTTAGCTGGTAATATATTATTATTTATATAAAGATATATTACCTAGGTTTAGTGGAGTTCAAAATTCTATTTTCTCCTGATTAACTGGACATAGAAAGCTATCAAATCATATTAAATTATTTAGCAGGAAATCTAGCTTGGTTCCCCATCATCTAATGTGAGGCCTAATCTAGTTTTCAGACAGTATGCTCAGAACTAATGGGTTTTTCATGTACTCTTCAAAATTCTAAGTATTTCAAAATGTCTTTTTTTTTTTCCTCTTTTCAACGGCTTCAGCTTCAATCTTACGAGAAGATACATACTCTTTTAAAAAAATACTGACTGCTGACTGGGAAAATTAAACTTGGAGAAGTTTCACTAAATGGCTTAACATCTTGGGACTATATGTATTAAGGTATCTGAAATACAATTCAGCATGTATAGGTCCTATTAGTAGTCTTTGTCCTTCTTTTACCCATAATAGGCATGATTCTTTATGTAGAATTTAGCAAATTGGTCCTGGGACCAATCAGCTTGTCAGGTAGGTGCAGAACAACTATTTATAGTCCTACTCAGAGAAACTAGTCTGTCTCTTCATCTCTTAACTGCTTAGCCTCCCTCTCCTCTTTCCTAAGTAAAGAATCTCCCAAAATGGAGGAGTTTTCTTTGAAGGGTCAAGGCAACAGTTAGTGATGTTGGTTGACATGCAAAATCTGAAGACATTATGAGAACAAATGGCAGTGCAGTCAGAGGGAAACCTCCAAAAGACTCTTTGTTGCTTTCAATTTGCAGCAAATTACAAATTGTGAGCAAACATGTAAAGGTGAGAGGAAATCACTTGAAATGCTTCCATCCATGGCTTTCTTGCTCACGGTCTCACCACTGTTTGTTGCACAGTGCAAATGAAAAAGAAATAGGCAAAACTGCCAAATCTCTCTGTTTTACACTGTTTTGTTTTGTTTCTTTTAAAGATAAGTCATATTGATCTCAAAGCACATGACCAAAGGGTCATCAGGTGGTTCAAAAATTTGGAAAAGAATTTTAAACTATGAAAGATTGGTTTTAGTACAGTGCTATGGGAAAACGTTGTATTTCCAGTTTCAGTAACACCTTCCCTGTCGTCATGCACCTACTTTAGGTTTTTTTGGGGGTTTTTTTGTTGTGTGTTTCTTTTAAATTTGTCTTTACCAAACAGGTGAGACTGGTACCAATTGGGTAAAAAGTTCTGAGGTCCACACTCCAACATACTTTTGACATCCCCAGGCTTGACTCCTGTGTTAAATCATGCACCATGCCTTATACCCTACAGCTACTAAAATAGTCAAAAGCTCAGGCAGGTCGGCAAATTCATCAACTGAGGTTACTCATTCATTTCCTTGCAGTCCCCAAACCGGAACCAAACACACACAATGCTTCACTGCAACTCTTAGCCAGGACTCGACTGCCTTTCCCCTGTGGGCCCATGATCAGCACACGCTCATCCATTTACCTTGATGCTCTTGAGGTCGATGGCGGGTTCTTTGGGCTTGGCTGGCGCAGGTGCTGGTGCTGGCGCAGGCGCTGGTGCTGCAGCTGCCGCTGGTTTCTTTACATCCTTCTTTGGTGCCATTTTGTGTTGCTTAAACTGGAAAGTAAAAGTGCCCTAAAAAAAAAAGTTAAAAAAAACCCAAACCCAAACAAAAACCACTTAACAAGTGATTCCTGGGAGAGGAGCAGTGGTCAGAATGAGCTATAGCCCGTGCCCTGGAGGAGGACCCGATGTGCTAAACCCTGTAAGGGCATATATATATTTCACTTAGTGCCTCATACAGTCCTGACACACGCAGCTGGATTGGACAGCCTGATAATCAAGGGGGATGTCATTCTAGCTAGAGCTATAAATGGAATATAAGAGTTCAGGGCTTTATGGGATCAAGGGACTTTTTTCCCCTTTAAAACCCAATCCACCTCCCCTGTCTTTTTTATGCATGCAAAGGAGAGGGAAATATAACAAGCTCAGTTTCATATCTGCCATTGATCTGAAATTTGGGAGTGGATTGAACGGTCCTTTTTCTCATCAGAATTTTAGTTCTGCTTAAGTAATAAATCTTCTTTCTTTCCTTCCCTCCAGGCACCTTTTCCCCCATGCCTGTGTAGTACTCCAGGAGGATTCAGTTTCAAACAGTAATTTTGACTTTCATGGCTGGGGAGATCATAATTTTCCAACCCCATTTGCCTCTCTCTCTCCAGCCCCTCTCTCCTCCTCTGCTTCCTTTTTGTTCAAGGAAGTGTTGCTCAAGCAAAGGCTCTGGGTGTTTAAAAATAAAGCAGACAAATACGGAAAACACCGCAGTACCTTCAGCCAAGGCATCTCTCCCTGATCTGACCCCGGGTGTCTTTCAGCTGTTCTTACTATTCCTTTCCATCACATTAAGACTCTGTTTAAAATTGAAAATTGCTTCCTTTAATCTTTTTCTTTGATCTCATTTTTCCTCTCCTAGGGATAAGCTGTGCCACAATAGAATGGAGATCAGCTGGATGTTGTCTTCCCACACTGAAAAGTTTCCCTTTGTAATATATTTATTATTGGAAGCTAGCCATCAGGCAATGGAGGCACTTCTGTTTTCACCTTGTTTGCCTGCCATCCTGTGTCCCTTGTTTATCTTTCTACCCCTCAGTCTCCTGATGGATGTCCCTACTCTCCATGCTCTCCAAGAGATACAGCTTTCAGGAGAAGATGGCTTTTGTGTTTTCACTAGACTTTTTCCATGATAGCAAAACAGCTTCTAACACTTTCAAACTTGATGGTTTCCCTGAGTCCATATGATTGAGATTTTCTGCAGAAAAATTCAGGAGCACTGATTGTTCCTCCCTTGTCTAGCAGTCCCTCTCATATTTACTCTGAAGATTCCTGAAGTTTTGTGCTATAACTGCAAGGCTTTTGATGGGGCCCATGTTTCTGTCTCATGAACTATACTGTAGAGCGTTCTGTACTTGGAAGTTAAAAGCTTGAAGGTCTGGACATCCAAAATTTGGCAGGATATCCAAGCACTTGTTTTTTAGATTAATATGTTTTAAGGAAGGTAAACTTACCACAAATACACACACCAAGAAGAGGGACGGAGAGTGGCTATAGGTGTACTTTTATGTAGGACCATGCTCAGATCTCTTCTTTGCTATATCCCATGACCTTGAGCAAGGGACTTGTTGGGAGTCATCCCTTTCGAATCCGTAGACCTATACTGATGGATATAATTTGAAGCCTTGGCTCAGTCTCTGCTTTAGGGAACACAGACCAGGAAGGACTTTATTTCCTATTTCTCTGCCTTTAGGCTAAAGCCTGTGATATATGAGCTCTGCTGGCTGCCTCCAAGTTGCTTTATGGAGGGATTCCTGCTTTGCTAGGCTGTCTGGGAAGGTGGTAGCGTGGACTCTCTGCACTGCTGCTGATTAGCAGGAGCCTGTGGGCTACCATCCCTAAGGGGCCTGATAGGGGCATTTCCAGTGATTCTGATGTTTTACATTGCACAAACCAAACTTCAGTGAGTCCATTAGTAGAATGAATCCTGGAGGTGTAACTTGGATGGAAATAGTGTAAACCAATTTTTATGCATCACTACACCTGTGAGAAATTTCGTTGCAAAAAAGAATTGGTGATGATCTAATAATTTCTATGATCACCTGTGATTTGCAATGAAATAAGCCTGAAAGCCACCATCAAATATATTTTTAAAGGAAGAAAGTATTTCAGGAATGAAGAACAAACTCAGTGTTGTTTTTGCACAATTGTAGCCTGTGTAAGAATGCAGATGTGTCTAGATGTGCTTCATTCTGCCTGTGGTTTTGTGAAGTGCTGACCCAAAACAATTGTATATTGATTGGATGAGAAGATAAAGTGGGTACGGAGGAGGAGGATAGGAGGTCCTTATTTCAATTGCTGGGTTAAGGATTTGGATCTGGTCAGTTCTCTGGTGCTGGGACAGGACACCACAGGTTTATTTGCCTGGCAAGCTTGGATGTGTCCCAAGACATCTCTGGGAACATGTCAGGTATGTCCTTAGGGAGCAAAGTCATTCCAGGTGATGCAAAGATGTGTACCTGGGTCATGAAGCTGTGTTAGGAGAGGATTGGGTTGGATATTAGGAAAAGGATTTTCATTCAGAGGGTGGTCAAGCACTGGAACAGGCTCCCCAGGGTAGTGGTCACAGCACCAAGCCTGACAGAGCTCAATAAATGTTTGGTCAATGCTCTCAGGCACAGGGTGTGATTCTTGGGTCTGTCCTGTGCAGGGCCAGCAGCTGGACCCAGTGATCCTTGTCGGTCCCTTTTAACACAGGATATTCTGTGATTCTGTGATCTTGCATGGGAGCTGAGGTTTGCAGTTCTCTGGCAGTGCTGTGCCATCTCACCCTCGGCTGTGTGTTCCAGGGGCTGCAGCAGGAATGCTCCTCTTTCAGTTTTAGCAGCCACTTCTTGCAAGCAGGATTGCCAGAGCAAAATCCAGGCTCTCCCTTGCGCTTGCTAGGACTTGCTGAGATCCATGTCCAAGGGAAAGCAGCAGCAGCAGCTGGGAATGAGAATTCATAGGCATCTGCCTTGTTGGGTGCACAGCTCCTGGGCACTGCAGGGATGCTTCTCTACTGCAAAAGAATTCATGTTGGGGGGAATGAACAGTGATGGAGCTTCAGGTTTCCCAAGGGCCCAGAAAATTCAGTAGTGACAAAGGTGTTCGTTGGAAGCCATGTCCTGTTAGCCCTGCTACTCACTGACACAGAGGGGAGCTTGCCCCAAGACTTGCCTGGTTTTTACTGGTTTAATTGATGAGGATATGGTTCTGGCCAATGCAAAACTTCTATGCATTTGGGCTGGATTTAGTTGAACTAAGATAAGGGAAGTGTGTTTTATGTCCAGATCATTGAAGTGATTCATTCTGACACTTCTGAGGTGGAATATATTCCTTTTGTCAGGCTAAAGTCACAGAGAGGTGGTATCAATTGCAGCACCAGAATGGAAACGGGAATACCTGTATTGGGCTGCACTCCCTGTGTGTTTACTCTGAGATCTCTGTCCTTCTGGTCCAGTTTTAAAAGAAGAGCTCTGTTTTGGGCTTCCTGTAGCCCAGGGAGTCAGGGCCTTCTTCAGGAGGAGGGAGCTGATGGCTTAAATCCATACTATGAAGTAGAAGACAAGATCTCCTGTATTTCAGGGGACTGTGCAAGCCCTGGAGCTAATGGAAGAAAAGGTGAGTGCTGCTGCTTCTGCACTGTTTCATAATGAACTCCCTTTGAGACTTTTGCCTTTTGCTGTCTAAAATCCCTGAAAATGCAATTAACTTCCTATTTGTTTAGTGGAATTGTTGGTGAGTTCATGGCAGGATACCAGATCACGTACCAGGGGAAATGTTGGTTGCTCAGAAGGCTCTGATGGGAGTTTGCTTTCAAGCAAGGTGTGAGAATATAGACTGTTTACAAACACCTAAGTACAGTCAGCATATTCCACTCTTTTCCTGGAGACTTTCTCCTGTCCCATGCACACTTACTTGCTACAATTTCAGTGAATGTGTTTTCTCTTTCCTATGATAAACTCCTACCTGACACCTGTTGCCCTTAAGTATTTGCTGTGTTCCTCTTCTGAAGGCTGGGTGGCTGCAATGTCAGCAGGAAAAATTACAAGTGTACATGTACCATTTGGCAAGCAGCAATCTCTGAGAAAGATTGCAATGGTCTGGAGCTGTCCTCTGGTACAAACACATATTTTATTCAGCCCATAAGTGAGAAGTGGTCTCGTTTTCTAATGTAAATACAGGGATATTCATGGAGGAGCCTACTGAACACAAACAAGGGAGGTTCTGTGAAATTTAAAACTAATACATGCAAATGATGTTTTTTTCCAACACCAGTTTAATTGTACGTCTTGGAAGACTGTTTGAAGCCAAGAACCTAATAAGATCCAGGAAGGAACTGGGTATTTAGGCAGTTATCAGGAATATATGACTTACCATAATTCACAACAGATTTGGAAAGAATATATAATCCATTTTACTGTGCTTGAGCAGTTCTTGAACTGATAGAGACTGGGTGCATTTTTCCACACTAAGATGCTGCAGAGTTCCTTGTGCTCTCTTCAACGTGTGATTTTTGCCATGAGAGAGAGGGACTGCTTCTCTGATTTGATTCTTGCATGTTTCATCACAGGCTCTAAGTATTAAGCCAGGGATACACTTATAGCAACCTTTAAGGTCTCAGTTTAGCCACAATACTGGCTGTGTGCCACAGAATGCCTAATTAATCTGCTAATGATTTGGCTTTTCAGTGCTCACAGCATGAAATCCACTTTCAACAAAATAGCAAAGCCTTTTGCTATCCAAGATGCTCAGAGCTGCAGAACACCCTGATGAGCTGTAGAAACTTGTGTAGAAGAGAGTCAAGCAGAAAAATTGCCTGGTCAGCATGTTTTATGGATCATGGTGTTAGGGCCCTGTCAGGAAGGTGGTCTGGGAGCAGGGTACAGCATGGGAGGAGACCTGGAGCTGACTGCAGGGGTGTCACCAGCAGTCAGGAGCAGCCCCATGGGATTTGCAGGTGGTGGGAAATAGGGCAGTGATGGGTGAACACTGGACACAGCTTTATATGATGGCACAAAGATTGGATTACGTGGATAAATGAAGGGCTCTGTTGGCTGGAGGCAAGATTTGTCTCTTGGCTCCTTTAAGTGCTGCGTAAGGTGTTGCTAGCCTGAATGCAGCCAGGGGCACGTAGCAGTCACAGGGCAGTGTAGGCTGAAGTCAAACCTTGCTGAAGGAGCAGGCAAAGGAATGAGCATCTAAAGAAGGGGAAAGAAGGCACCAACTGGTGTGCCACATATAGCACATGGCTGACTTAGCACTTGTGCTACGTTGTCCTTCTGCTCAAGGTTTTCTAATTCTGTCCCAGACGATGTCAGCGTCCCCCAGCAACTGGCAGCAGCACATACAAGGCATTCCCCGGAGAGTCGGCAGTGTCTCAGTCAGCTCCCGCCTTGCCCCAGGAGGGCTGCCTGAGGGGGGAGCAGCTTACTGAAGGTGTGTCTGCTTCTCAGCCTTGCCTGGATGACGTGGGGGCTCCCTTCAACCTCACCTTTGGGCAGCTCACCTTCCTCATGCCATTATTCCCTGCGGGAGAAAGTGTCACCCAAGTGCTCTGCAGTTTGGTTTCCACTGTGCTGTAAAGCTTCCAGTCATTTTCTTGGCACCTTGATTTCCTCGGCATGAGCACCAGTTTATAGATCACTGAGCAACCAGGCTCTGAAATGCGGATGCCTGGCTAAATGTAACAACAGCATGCATGAACAGAGGGCGATGGAGGCAGAATGTATGCATCGAATCCCACCAGGCTGGACTCTACCAAGGAGAGCACTAGCTGGCAGGCCTGGAGGGGTACTGTGTAGTTTGAAACATAACCACTAGGCACTGGATAAGATGTTAAATTCTGAATTGCTCTCTCACACTGTGCAAGATAAAATCCCCTTGGTGCTGCCTTGGGCAATTGGTATTCCTGTGTCTTCAGAGCTCCACAGCCTGCGTGTGAGCTGCAGAGATTCCCTTGCCTTCTCCTTCCTCCCTTTTCCCTGGAGCATGCAGCAGAATATTTAAATTACTGCCATTTAAAATGATCTGTCTTTCTTGGGTTCCATTTTAATCTACTAGGAGATGGAGTGACTTCAGGCTTGGAAAGGGAATTGAAAGACAGCTCAGCATCTGGCCTGGACTCCCCACATACCTGCATTGCCTGGAAGATTTCATTATGACTTATGGGGCATCAGCCTCTTTTTTTTCCACTTTTTTTCTTCTCCCTCTCATTTTTGACATGAAGTGCTCCAGGTCTTGAGTCAGACCAGGAACTAAAGGACTAACTGGCTTAATGTGATGTGGTTTAAGTTTTCCTGATTTCTGTTAGGGATCAACTGGGCTTGAAATCTAACAAAACTCAAAGGTCATATCTGTTTTTAGGAAATCTGGCACTATCACAGTCTAGACCTCTTTTTCTCTTCAGTCATTAGTAAGACTTCTCAATGAGGTATAGCTTTCAAGACACGGAGCTTGGAGACATGAACATCACTCTCTGAAATCATGTTCTCTGTCCTTGTTGCTGGAATCCTGTCTTTGCCGAGCATACAGTCTGCATTTGCTTAAATACTGCTAAAAGCCCAGACACTGCAAAATGTGTTTAATACCCTGGACCACTCTGTTTTTTAATTACCTGCATGATTCTTGCTGTTGTGTTACAATTTAAGTGGTATGTAGCTCAGTCATATGCAAACCTTGAGACAGCCCAGCAAGAATGAAGCTGTAGGAACCAAAATTTTTCAGCTATTTCCATGTTTAGCAGTAAATACTTCGGATTTATGAAACCTCTGTAGGTTTCAGATAGTATTTGTGCATTTTGAATCATATTCATGAAGATGATCGTCTTGGGGAGAGGTGGCCATGACTACGTTATCATATGATCAATCTTGTTATACATATCTCAGAAAGCTGTTTTAAGAATGTAAGTAGCATTGTCAAGGCTTATTAAGCCCTGATAGAGTCCCCACAAATATCTAGAATATATCTGTGCCACAGCTGTCTGAGAGGACACAAATGAACATAAAGCATTTGATGAGCTCCTCTTTTCTCATGAATCACTATGATAATGTTTCTAAACATGTAAAAAGTGTCTGTATGCGGAGGACTGACATGGAAAGATGGAGCTGACAGTTTGGGCTGGAGGTTTGGGGGTTTGAGGTTATTGTGTCTGGTGGCAGTGTTCCCTGTGGCACTCCCAGCTGTGGCATCCCTCTATAATTGATCCTGTGCTTTTGGTCCAGCCTTCCAGCCATCCCAACTCAGTGGTCTCTCTGAACTTATATTCTTCTGTACCATTAACAGGTGCTTTCTGGTGGCACTGTATCCTCTTATCCCAGCAGGATGTTCATTCCCAGTGCCGAGCCCATGGCTGGAGAGGTGTCTTCCACCCAGCAGGCAAGGGAGGCTGCAGGCAGGGCCTGGCAGGGTTTTCTTGTGCTTCCCCAACCAGTCAGGGATAAAGAGCCTCCTTTTAGAAATGTCACAAGATGACAATGTGGGTCCCTTAATGCTTTTAGTGGGAGAGGAGAGACTCAGCAACCATTAATGCTGCAGTCCAAGGTGAGCAAGCACACAGCGAACTTACTTTTTTTCAAGGAGGTAGGAAGGTCTCGCTGCAGCCAGCGATACAATGGATAAACTGGGCCAAGCTGTTTAAAACTAGCTGTGATGGAGCTTGGCCACTTGTGCTGTGCTCTTAATGTTTGTGTGTTCGCTCTGTGTGTGAAAACAAACTTGGTGAAGCACTGCAAAATCTTCCCATTGAAGCTGCTCCTCAGTGCAAGCCTGTTTTTCGGGGAGCAGTGATGTAGATATAAGAAATGTCTCTCCTTCAGGGTCTGTCAAGAAGCTATGCTGGCTCTAAATAGACCGCTGCTGCTGCACTCCTAATTTAGCTGCAGGGAGGTAAGTGACATGGTGATGCTCAAGAATGTCACTTTGCTTCTTGTGTGACCTATGAGATCAGAGGTTGTTAGGAGATACACAGTTACTCTTGCAGAAGGTGCTGCTGGATACAGGAGGTGGAAATCCTGTGGGATTGGGCAAAATGTCAAAACACAAGGGATGAAGGACCCCTGGGAGGGTCTCTGGCTGTAGGGAGTGACTGAACACCTTGAACACCTAAAAGCTTTGTTTGTGCCGGCAGTTTGGCAGCCAGCGCAAGCTGCTTATGCCTCTGCCCGCAGCCCTTATCTCTAAAGTTGCAATTTCATATAAGACGTGTGTAATCAGGTGTTTAGTGGTCTCTTAGAGTGCAATGTAAGCAAGGCTTATATTTCGGCCCCTTCTGTTTAAATAGCTAGCCCTGAGAGCTTTTCTTCTGCTTGTTAAACTTCTGTCAGAGTCAGATGTTTGCAATATGAGATGCTTCAAAGCTGCCAGCAAGAGGCTGATGACATATTTTAGAAGACTGCTACTCCCAAAGGTAGTTCAAAAATGCCTGTTATTGTTATCAAATTCTTTTCCCCAAACTCATCATCCCAAGGAACTCCATTAAACTGATAGAACTGCAGTGGTTTGGCTGTGGGTTGCTCTGAGTGTATGTGCAGGTTTTTTAACACTTTGCTTAGAAGGTTATTTCTTTCTGCTTGAGAAATATTGGATCCTAGAAGTGGGAACAGTAAGTGCAGCTGGACCCTAAGTACCAAAGCTGATTTGGGTGATTGTTTATAGCAAAGACAGTTTAAGTCACAGTGGTAAGTACAGTAGAAGGCAGCTTCACTTCTGTAGTTTTGGGGGCTCTAAAATAGGTGGGAGATCGGGTCCTGAAAGGTTGTGCTGCCATGCAAGAGTTGTCTAACACAAAACCCAATGTCATGACTTCTTTAAATTAGTTGTGCTGCAGTGAACGCAAGCCAGTGCGTCTCCTTCAGAATCTGTTGTGAAATCATTTCGTGTGTGTTCATTTTTGATTTGTTCTTATGTATGTTACATACAGGTAATGACTGATGAAGTTCTTTTATTAATTCTTATTGTGTTTAAGTGAGTTGGCAGGGACAAAGGAGATTGCTTAGATTTAAATTGCAAGCTTTTAGTGGGGGTGTCTTGGGGTGACTTTATGGTGTGTATCCCATATCGCCCAGATATGAATCCTGTGCCTTTCTGTGCCTTTAAAATTATGTGCGAAAGAAAAAAAGCCAGATGAACTTTTTCAAAGCAGTTCTGTGCTTCAAGGACACTGCTATCTTGCTGTGTGCTTCTGCGGGGAGCGGAGCAGAGGAAGCACCTTTCTTGCTTTTTCAGCTCTGCTTCTTTGGAGAGAGACGGAGAGTTAAACTTTGTTTTCCTGGGATTTTGGTTTCTTCTTCTTCTCTTCTGGATTTATTCAGAACATCAGAACCTCACCAGGAGACCGTACCCTGGTCCAGAGGGGGCCCCCACACCCACCCAGCTCCGAGGAGGAGGAGAGAGACCACACCCACAGAAGGACTCTAAAATCTTCCAGGTTCTTCTCTCCACAGCGAGAGATTTTAGTATTTAGCATTATTATTCTTTTCTGTGTGTTTGTTAAATAAATAGGGTTTTTTTGTCTTTCACTTTCCTCCGAGGAAGATTTCTTTCCCGAACCTGGTGGGGGAGGGGCAGCTGTAACTTGCCTTATATGCGAGGATATTTTCCTCCAAATTTGGCCAAAACCGGCACAGGGGGACTTAGTATTTGTATAGCAGTTTTAAAAAGATACCATCTCCCAGTTTCAATGCTGTTCCCTGCAATGAGTGTGCAGGTTTCTTATTAAAGTAAAATCATATTAAGATAATTGGGGGATGTGAGACTCAAGGCATATGGGAATGTGGCTGTGGCTATCTAACCTCTCCCGAGTTGGATGTGTCTTCCAAAGGATGGGAAGTAATGTAATGTTAGCAGCCTCCTGCCAGTGCCTCTCTTCTCCCTCTTCCTGAGTTGAATGTCAGTTTATCACAGCCTTTATAGGGTACCTTGGAATGGGGGGATGTTCTACATTTAATAATGTCATAATAACCAGCCTGAGAGGTGTGAGGTTGCAATGTCACCTTTGTGCCTGCTGCTGTTGGAGATATCTGTCTCCCATTTGTGGTTTTTATGATCTGAAAGGAATTGAGACTCTCAGTCTCTTGTAAATTAGATGGAGCTTATGTTTCTTCAGACCATCCGTGTAGTCTCTGCCATTTTCTCTTTGCATCTCTTTTTTCTTTTTCTTTTCTGTTTTTTAACCTTCTTGCAGTTCCCTTTTGTTGCCATTATGGAGGCAGAATTTTTTATCTATCCTTTTGAAAGGTACAATTTCTACTAAGATTTTGTCTAGTGTTTTTATAATTTTAGCAGTAATTAAAAAAACCATAATCTGTCTGCTGTGGGTTTTAACACTTAATACAAGTATGCTGATAATCCTGGGTAGCATGTTTGCTTCTCTGTCTGAGGATGGTGAATGCCAAAAAGCACCTTGCCCCCACTCCCAGCGCATGTAATTTAGCAGATCTGCTTGCTTCACAGTAGAGTTCAAAACTGACATTCCTCAATTCCTAATTAACTTGACAAGCCTGTCTCGTCCCACAGTCCTGTCCTTTCAAAAGGAAGGAGAAACCTGAAGACACAGCACAGTCGTGAACCCTCGCTCTTGTGGTCTATCTGCTGCTGGGAGGAGAGGAGCAGTGTGTTTGCTGAAGAGGGATTAAACAGCTGAAGAAAATAGTCCAGTAGAAAGTGGCAGTGGCAGCTCCTGGGAGAAGACGACATCTGCCAGGAGGAACGTGTTGTTGGCAGCTTCAGCTGCTGAGGATTTCTTTTCCCTCTGACACAGACCTGCTTTCCCTGTCAGCCTTTGCTCAGTAATGAGGATGGTAATTTTTATTTATTGGACAAGGATTTCAGCAGTCACAAGTGATTTTGAGAGACTTAGTCTTGGGTTTTCAGAAAGTGATGCATGCTCTCCTCTTAAAAACAAAACAAACCACCCTGTCACAGATTTTTAAGCTGAACATCCTCCAAATCAAGGTGTCTCAATTCACTTCATTTTGAAAATCAGTTACTACAGATGGATTTCTAAAGAGCAAGTGATGGCTAAGTCTGTTTCTAATAATGTCTCTGGAACCACAAGAACATGTATTATGCTGTACATTGTGTGTTGCATGATTAGGCTTTAAACTAAGGAGGAAAAGGAGGAAAAGATCCTAATGGGAAACAGTGGTAAGAGGAGGATACAAGCAGACACAAATACAGGCAGGCAGTCTGGTAAGTAGGTTCAAGGCATAGGGAGAGCTAGGAAAATGTGTAAACACAGAATTTTGGTACCCCGTACCTTGAAATGGCATCATCTGGAAATACTGTAATGCTGAATTGATGGGAACAGTTAAACAAGGGTCTGGCACAACTTTTTCTGTACTGAGTTTTGGGGGAAATTCAAGTCTGCACAGTGGCCAGATCATGGGGCCTGAATCCCCATCCCATGAGAGAAAAGAAGATGCTTTACCCCTCTGGAAAGCAAAGATATGGGGAATTTCATTACTTTCAGTTCTTTTTAAGAAGATCACAGTTCAGTTTGTTTTCCAGTTCCCTGTTCCAGGGTTTGAAAAGTCTTCCAGTATGCCTGGTTTTTTTCTTTTCCTTTCTTAGTCCCAGCTGAAGGATGGTGCTTTTCACCTTTTTATGGCCATTGCAAACTGCCAGTTGGATTTTTGTGTGTTGTCTTTTCTTCCAGCTCTAAATTTGTGCCCATGAAAGGCTTCTAGCCCTGTGTCATGTCTAAAGGTTGTGTCCAGTGATTTAGCTGGAGCTGAAGAAAATGTGCCCAATAGCTATGGGGCTCTTGGGGTGCCTGGCCTGCTGTAGAATAGATGGTCAAGAGATCCTTACTTGTTTTTAACAGCTCTCTGAGAGTCTTGGACAGTCTTTGTGGTACCCTTAATTGTAACTCAGTTTCCACAAAGGTGAATGACCTTTGCAGCAGTTAAGTAAAGCATCTCAAACTTTAATGGTCCTTTTAGTGAGCTAGTGACAGTTTCTATGCTGGTGGGCTGTGCATTCCTTGGGTTCATACGGCATGGCCTTGCACATGTGCAAAGGACATCCAAACAAATACTCGGCCTAGTTCCCTGTGACCTACCTTCCTGCAAGCTACCAGGGCTGGGCATTGCTGGCTGGGAGCAGTGAGGTTCCCTGCCCAATTACCCCCCTCTATCTGAACTGGCAGGCCTGGCCAGAGGCAAGGAGATGAGAGTTCTGCAATTGCTAAAGGGCTGGCAGCTATCTGAGATGTGGGATGCTACCTTCTTCCTGATCACTGTGAATACAGCCAGAGCTCATCTTCTTGCCATGGTAGTACTTTCCTGACTCTGAAGTACAGGGAATAATCAATGTCAGAGCATGATGATAATGGGTTAATCAGATGAGAAATGATTCACATGTTTCTTCGTCTGGGAAATGAAGCGCTTCTGTGAAGACTTTTTGTTTCCCAGACTCTCTTTCACAAGACTCAGAAGGGCATAATATTGGAGCCATATTTTGCATTGCTTTGTTCTATATTTTTGTATTTGGGGTTTTAGGTACTGATTTCTTCCTCAGTAGCTTTTGAGCATTTTCTAAGTGCAGTAAAAATGTTACTCTTTGCAATGTGACAAATGCAGAAGAAGCATCTTCAGATTTCAAGCTCTAACTGGGATCCCTCTGTGATATGCCATGCCAAGAAATAATGAGAAACTCTGCATCAGAGATGCTGGAAAATGAGCAAAAGAAATGAGAGAAAACCATAGCAGAGACCAGCCCAATGACTCGTTGGAAGAGCCTCAGCTTGGCTCTTCTGCTCATTCACAGACAGAGGAAGGAGACTTGTCTGCTGAGTCCAAGGCAAGGCTGTCTCATCTGGGCACCTTTGAAACCACCTCCAGACCTGTTCTCTATGTTTCTTTCCTTCTGATGAAATGATGATGTTTAGAGAATTGTCAGTGTTATGTAGAGATGTTATAAGCTTGAATCTAACCTTTAGTGAGTTAGACCTCCAGCCACCCTAAGTGGATTGAAGCTTTCTCCTAATTCCTAGTGGAGTTCTCAAAGCTGCCTTCAAAAGTGGTGTGAGGGTACTGTCCTGAGCTGATTGGACAGAGGAGACAGTGGGAGCACATCTGGATGTGTCTGGATGGGGCTTTTGAGCAACCTGGTCTAGTGGAAGACGTCCCTACCCATGGCAGGAGGTTGGAACAATAAGGTCCCTTCCAACCCAAACCATTCTGGGATTTGGTGACCTTGCTCTCAGACCAGAAGTGGTGTCAGGATGGCACATGAAACTTCCATCAGCTGAAATTATTAAAGGACTCGGCTCTGCATGGACACAGCATGAACTGTTTACAGTTGAAAATGTGTTAAGGCTAGTAATATAGTAGGGTTTTCTTTTTTCCAAATGCTGCCATTCATTGGGGAATTTATCCATCATTTATCTAAGGAAGATTCAAGCTGCATGTGGATCATTAAAGAGTTTTGTTCAGGTATATCTAAATCATTTTCTAACTGAACACTTTGACTGCAACCTCCATACTCTAATGTGATTCACTCTTCTCGGCCTGGTTTCCTGAGAAGGCGAGGCTCCAGTATTTGCCTTGCTTGTTCATATTTCTGTGTTCTCTCAGTGATACCTTTTACTTTTTTTTTTTTTTTTACTCTATTTCCAAGCAATACTAGAAAGAAGGTGGGAAATTCGTAGGAAGGTGATTGCCTTCCTTATAGGTTTTGTGAAAATTGCAGCTGGGAAGAGTCCCAAATCTGGCCCTCTTGCAGTAAAATACCTATCATATTTAAACCTGGAAAATCAAGGAAAGGGTGTCAGACCATATTTCTGTTATTACAGAGAAAGTCTATTTCCCCCTTACGGACATCACCTGTCCCAAATTTGGGGTATAGGGAGTAAGTGCTAATATAATTCTCCTGGGGTTTACAAAGCAGTAATTCCACACTTGAATGCATAGATTGTTCAGTGGAAGGCTAAGTGATTATTGGAATAAGACAATGAGATTACTGCTGCTGAAAACCAGGGAACTGGGCCTACTGGCATTGTAAATAGAATAAAAGAGAAGGAAAGATGATGAAAGATAATTGTTCTGTTTTAAAAAGGGTCTGTGTGCTCCCAAACCCCAGATTCATGTGTACTCATTTGGGATCCCTTCATCAGACTGTCTTCTCCATATGCTTGTAAAGCATGGGGTCAGCCCTGCTGGAATGGGATATTTCCCAGCCTTGGGGGATATAAACACCTTGGAGTTTATCCTCTGTGATGATGAACCACCAGGGGTTCCCAAATACTTCCACCAGCAACTTACCACTTCTGGTCTGGAGCTCAGGTTCTTGCAGATGAATTTGTCAGGCTTGCAGATATTAAGCACTGCAGTCTAATGGGATGGTGAGCACGATTCTGGGAACTGCTGTGCTGTATCTGGGCATGGCTGTCACCTAACTGCCACCTGCTGTAGCTGTCACCCAGGTGGGGTTTGTCCTCTTTCCCATGGTGATAAATGAGCTATGAATTCTCAACAAGGGTATCCATGGATGTAGGATATACTTCCATCCAAAGTTTGTATTTTATGGTGATTTTCTTGGAGTATCCTAAAGTTTATTTCTGGAGGTGTGTCTCTCATTTTTCAGCCACTCATAAAAATCTGATCAATCCCTTCCTGTCCATTACTGGGAGTGTCAGGATGGAGGTGGAACACCTCATTTACAGAGAAAACTGTTCCAAAAATCTTCCGGGAATAGGGGAAACCCCTAAAATTAAGGGGTGCTTTGTGTGTCCCCTGTGAGGAAGCTCTTTGGCACCACTGTGGTCTCCCTCTCACCACTTAGGGGTATCCTTAAAGAGGGGGATCTATAATAAAACTTGGCAAAATGGTGGAAATATGAGCGACTCCTCAGTCTGATAAAGGCCAGCAGCCGTTATGTGGAACATTTGCTCTTCCCTTGTATGCAGCTCTATACTACAGTGTAACTATTTATGGGCCTGGCTCCAAGGGGATTTATGGAAAGCAAAATACTACCAGTGGATTCGATTACCGCCTGCAAACGCTGCAAATGCTGCAGCAAATTGCAACTGCTGCAAAATGAGCTTTTCACAAGGGCTACCGGACACATGTCCTGCTAGCAAGAAATTCCCCAGCTGTTGGAGTGAGAGCTCCTCTGGACCCAGGCCCAGAGGAAAGCCAAAGCACAGGAGTTGAATTAAAACCTTTGGATAAGCTGAGATACATGAAGTCACACCAAAGTGAAATAGAAATACAGATTTTTAACTTTTAGTAGAAATATATGCTAAGTGCTTTAAACATTGGAAAGCTGCAGCAAAAGAGACCTTAAACACAGTTCTTACTGCAGCAGTGTTACCTTTTCACAGAATTTCTTTACTCTAGACAAAACATAGATGGAACTATACTGTTCACATTTTTTAGATAGAGTGTTCACATAAACAATAAGAGTTGATAAAAACTATATACACAGATTTGTATAATACCTATGTAATACTTGTGTAAGATTTACGACTATTAGAATTAGACCAGGATAAGTTGAAAAAAGAAAAACTAGAATCGTGTGTTAATCTTACTGGTTAATTAACAAATATAATCCACACTTCTGTAAGTTTAGAGAAAAAGAAGCAGCTGGTTTCTACTTGCTGTTAGCCTGCTGCTGCTGCTGCTGCTGCTACTGCTTGGCCTTATGTATCCCCTTTGAACTCTACCTTCAGAAAACTATGAGACTATGGAATAAAGAACTTTAGCAGGACAGCAGCCTCCTCTGCTCTTTCACCCTCAGCCAAAAACGGAGGGTGTCCCATGAAAAACTCAACACCCAGCCATGAGTAGATGGATTTAAATGGCTCCTCACAGTCCTACTCTTTTTTCCCTTCTTAAGGCTTATGAGTTGATTTTAGTGCCACCTCTGTGCCTTCTCCATTTCTGTCTGTCTTCCTTGACGCAGGCTTCAAGGGAGGCCAGTCATTAGAGGATCTATTGTACTTTTTTGGCCAAATTTGTCATCTTTCACCCTCTGGGGTGAATGTGAAGGTGTTGCAGGGCATCTGAGGGTGAAGGGTGGCTGCAAGTTGTTCTGTCCAGAAAAGAGGGTGGCAAAAACAAATGGCTTTTGTGCCTCTGAAGTTGAGTGATACATGAAAAAGAACTTAATTCTCTCTGTTCCTTTCTGCTGGCACTCTTAGCATCCAGAATGTCCAAATACTGGGAATAGGGTTGTTCTTGGGAGGTCCTGGACTTCCTCCTGGAAGTCCTGGGAGCTGGAGGTTTCCTTGTGATAAGCTGGTTTTGCCTTCCCCCTTACACTGCATTTTGCCTTCCCCTTGCTGTGCTGCTGTAAACTGGATTTGTGAAATGATCCAAAGTAAAAGCTACCACCCTTCTTCCCCAAAAGTGGCAGCATGGAGACAGAAACAAGTGGGTGACTGAGATAGGGAGAGAGGTAAAACAGAAGTGTCTGCTGCAGAAGGAAGTGGCAGGGACCACCATGCTAAGGGTGAAAGCTGGCTTGGGGAACACTTGGGAATACAAAACTTTGTGGGTGAGGCAATAGCAGAGTGTCTTGGATCAGCAGCTATATTGAGAATTGTTTTGTTCTGCTTTTCCCCAACAGCTTTTGAGGGAGTGGGTTTGATGCTGACACAGGAAAAATCCTGCAGGATTCAGATATGCTGGTCCTCTTTGGGTCTCAGAGCAGCTGTGCATTGCACCTGCCCAGGAGGCAGAGATCTTCATGCTCATCCTCTGCTTTGAAAGGTTAATTGTGCCAGTGGCGTGGCACAAGGGTGAAGGGCAATGCTCATCCCCAGACTCCAGATACCATGTTTGCAGTAGTGCCAGCAGCCTTTATAGGCTTGCAGAGCATCACCCAAGCCAAGCAACATCACTACTTGGATGTAGCAACATCCCTGATCCTTGCTCCAGAGCTGGGAAGCAGCTCTCTGAAGTCCAGCTGGTATGTTGTGATATTTTGTAATCTTCGGCAAAGACAGGGAGTGTAGGAGGAATGTAAATACGTTTGTCCTAAAGTGAGAGTAGTGGTGTATCTGTTTCTAGTTCATGGTAAGGGGATATTTGATGAGTGGCATCTTCAGTCTTGGAAGAGTTTGCTTGTTCTTTCAAAAAAAACCCAAAAAACAAACGCGCCCCCCCCGCCCCCAACCCAAACAAATAAAAAAAGAAAAATGAAACAACAAAAATCTACCTGTCAGATATTGCTGGGATCCAGCGAAGACTTGCTCTTAAGGTCAGGCACAAACAAGCTTATTAGCTATGCCTGAAATTTGACCAACTGTTCAAAGTAAAATAATTCCCCCTGACTCCTATGTTCAGCTGTTGCAGAGGGGCTGGATCCTAAACTGTCCTCAATGAGTTTAACTCCATGCAGCTCCAGAACTGGCCCACATAAAGGTAAAACATACCTTTTGCCAAGGTTATTGAACTGTGCTTGGTAAGTTGAGAGGCATAGCTATGGAGATGCTGCAGTATCCATTCACACCAGCTGACACTGAATTTGGGGGTTTAAGTCTATGTTAGCCTGGGCTTATCTGCTTCCTGCTGCATTAAGAGTGAGTTTGCATGGTAACACTGAACCCCCGCTGTGCACAGAGATCCCCCTGAAAACCAGAAACAAACAGCGCACGGCCTGAGACCCCCCCACTCCTTGAGGCCCAATTTGTTGCCTTGTGCTTCTCTGTCCTCATGCACCGCCAAAGCAGTGGGTTGCCTGTAAATTCCCAAGGCAATCAGCAGGTGAGGGAGACCAAGGTTGCTCTGGCCCTATTGGGGAGAGAGATAGCACTGCAAGCCCATCTACAGGAGCCATTTCAGCTCTACCTAGGCTGGGTTTTTCCCTTGACAAATACCTCAGTGGTGAGTCTTGGTACCCTTACACATGTGCCCAGTTGGATTTTCTTGATGCTCTTGCCCTTTTGGGATGTACCCAATCCCTATGGCATTCTAGGGGGAGGTATGTTTGGTGCAGGAGACTTCAAAGAGCCAAGAGCAACCTGTGGAAAAGGGAGCATTTGGCTCTCTATTCCCTGCACGTTGGGAGTGGTTGGTGGCAGGGCTTGTGCAATGTCTGTAAAGCTGATGTGGGGAGATAAAGTATTTTCACATAGTATATAGAGCATTTCCTTGATAACCTGCCTAAGGAGCATGAGTTGTCCTTCCCCTATGGGGATCTTGGGTGGCTTCAGGCAGAACTGGGAATAAAACAAATAAAATAAAGATTTTATTTTTCTTTCTTTTTTTTTTTTCTCCCTTCCCCAGGGGTGTATATGACTCAGAGGCCATGCATTTTGGAAGGGCTTCTATGATTCTCACATCTGTTACCCCACACAGTATACAAATACAAGGGCACTTGTGTGGGCTTTTTTGGTTTGAGTGACTTTCCCAGGAGCTGAACCCATGCTCTCCCGAGGCAGGATTTAGCAGCTGAGGACTGCGGGTACGTGCTTGAAGCAACAGGGTAGCTGCTGCTGACAGGCTGCATTGCCACCTGCTGGGGCCACCAACACCCTTTTGCGAGGGGTCCCCAAGCTAGCAACCCTGCTGGGGTGAGCCTGGCTGCGGTCCAGCCTGTTTCCTCAGGTGCTTATTTTGAGCTGATCTGCTGCCTCCTTCTTTGCTGGAGTTTGTCTTCAGGCACTAATAACGTGCAAGTTGTAACTCCAGGGGTTTAAATTTCCTGGTCTGGGTACTGGCCTTCAGGTTTCTTTCCTGGGTGCAGCTAAAGGAATGCAGGGGACACTTTGGCCAAAGGACTCAGACATTCTGGGCAGGAAGACGTGAGGAACCTGTGTTGTTCTTACCAATGTTAAAAAAACCCCAAAACATAATTAAAAAAAAAAAAAACCAACAAAACTCTTGCTATGAATTAAATGTATGTGCTGGGAACTGGACAGGAGCAGGACTTGTGGTCTTGAACCCAGCCATATTCCCTTGGGTGTTGTCATCAGAAAACCCCACTCAGATTTGGCCAAGCTATTACAGTTGAGTGCAAAAACATGGACAAAATAAAATAGGGGAAGACGGAAAGGTGAGACAGTGGTGCAGTAAGGTCTGGCTGGATAGCTCATGTAAGCCAGCAGCTTTGGGGCCCCACTGGCTGCTTCTCCCAGATACAGCACGTGGGATGTGCCACCCTTATTCTCTACCTGGCTCAGCTCCAAGCTGTTCTGGGGCAGGGGGATGAGCTGGGGTTTGTGGAGACTGAGATCTCTTCTGCTGTGCTTTTTCTCTATTAACTCTAGGAGAGCACCTGCCACGCCACAAGCCAGCAGCCTACTCCAAAGTGGTTTCAAAGGGAAACCAGTGTGCATCAAATCACTGCAGTGGTAGTTCATGAATGGATTTATCAGCTCAGTGTGTCTGACTGTGAAGGCTACGGGGGCTGAGGACAGCTCATGGCAGGATTTTTTGGCAAAAACTTTAAATAGTATTAGCCATGGATTTAGTGTCAGTGCTAATCACTGTTAGTGGGCATTTGAAAAGTTAATATGTAGGAATGAGAAATGAAGTAATTTAGGCAGAGACAGCACTATCTGTTCTCTTGCACTGTCTCTATGTCACCTCTTTGATAGCTGAGGCTGCTGTCAGCTCTTGAGAGCTGAAACCACGTCAGGCTCTCAGGGGACATGCACACCTACGGATGGCATTTGGTTAACACTATTTGGGATATTTTTCATCTTGCTGATCACACTAGTATACACAAGAGGTGAACACAAACTGAGCCAGATGGTAAAGCATTCAAAATGTGTTTTTTACTTGTTTCTTGGGAATACAGGTTATTTTATATATTTTTTATTTTTGTTTTTTAAACAAATAATCACCATGGACAAACACAACCATCACAAAGTGTCAAATATCTACACTTCTGATAAAGTCTCTCTCAGGCAGCTTGTTGAAACAGATGCAGTTGTTTTCAAACCTTGTTCTTGGTCCTGCTCCCTCCCCTTGCCACAAAGGTGGGAGGAAGTGGGCAGCACCACACCAAAATCCTGTATGAGAAAGAAAGCGTAACCAGAGAAACTGCACTACGCTGCTTTCTCATCCTCATTGCTGGACCCCCTTCCTCAAGACCTTTACCACAAACCTTAATAGAAGCTATAAAAAACCAGGCTGCGTAGGATCTCAAGCAACTTAATATATGCTTGTGCTGGAGGGCAGGATCACCTTTATCCATACCTCTCCTGACACATTGGTCTTAAAGCCTCTGCTGCTGGACAGTCACAGCCTCCCCCAGGTGCCCTGTTCCTCCTTTCATAAGCAGGAGGGTGCTTTGCTGGGAGGACCCACCTCTTCTTTTTGGTGGTCAGCACTGTGCACAGGTGTATTTTGGTGCAATTAACAATAACCTGCACGATTGTGGTCTCCAATGGAAGCCACAGAGGGAGGATGCAGCCTTGGATGGAGACAGCAGTGCAAAAGGATGCCCTGGGATGAAAGCACAGCCTGCAAGGGAAAGCCCAGGACTGGCCTTGATGGATTGGAGATGAGGGAAAAATGTGAAATACTCTTAACACTCAGGGTGGGTGGAAGGCCATTGAACCTCCAGGAGCTGCCAGCACAGCTGTTGTGGCACATGTTGATCTCTTCAGACATGAATCCTGGTCAGAAAGCAGGGGGTAGAAACAACCCAAAGTTTGGTTGTTTCAGCATTTTTATCAGAAAGTGCTCCATGCAGCAGTTGTACACATGGCCCTGACGCCCCCCTGATCAATGTACAAACCCTGGGACACTACGCTCTCATGCCACCATGATCCAGGCTGCACAAACCATCTCCTTTTACAGAAGTGGTACCCAGGAAAAACCAAGGCTCAAAGCAGTGTCCCTGCACTGCCATCACACCAGCCAAGCTGGGAGGTAACTTCAAGTACTGTTTGATTAGGCAATTCCTCTCTGCTTCCCCGTCACCTGCCTGTGCTGCTTACGTCCTGTGAATGATAGGGGATGCCTGCTGCTGAGCCCACATGAGCCTCAGGCTTCTGACAGGGATGCCCAGCCTCAAGGAGATGAGCTTTTCTGCAATTCAGGCTGTCTTTTGATGGACTTAATCAGAAACCTATGAGGGCAGCAGAAGTGTGGGCTTTGAGGAAACAAGCCAGCCTTCCAGGGCTGGTTTCTACTCTTTGCCTAACCAGGAGGTTCTTGAGGGGCTGCCTATGCCACTGGGGCTCAGCTGCCCTGCGTTCAGGCACATGTGAGTGTAACCGTGCCAGGTTTGGTGGTCCTGCTTCGCCATTGCTGGTCCAGGAGTGTGGCTGTGCTGCCCTGCTACCTCTCCCCTGCTCTTACGGGGCCTGAGGCACTCAGCAGTTCAGCCCTTGAAAGATCAAAACCCATGGCCACATTGGTGCAGGCTGAAGAGCTACCCTCAAACAGCACAAAGCTGTGTTGGCTGCATGTCAGCTTCCCTGAGCTCAGTGTTTAGTTCATGCTCAGTGCTAAGAAAGTGGTTTACAGAGTCAGGTCCCAAATTTCTGCAAATTGGTGCAGCATCAGCTAAGGACGGAAAAGCAGATTTTCCCCCTGCAAGTACCTCATCTGCCTGACACGTCAAAGCCAGTTAACCTAGGGCAGATTTTCCAGTTGTGTAGATGTGTGGTTGCAAATCAAACTACAACAAGCAGTAGCACAACAAACAAGTGATTCAAATTATCCAGGTTTGGGAAAGCTTATAAAAGAAAATGTGATAATAACATCTATACAGCTAATAGGTTAAACATTGACAGAACTCAATGGCATGTATTTCTTTTCCCTTTTTGCTGCTGGTGGGCACCTGGCACCACCTAATACACAAATTTAAATAAAGACTGCAAAATAAACTCTCAAAGCTAACCAGAAGAGACCACAAAAGCAAGCATGCTTAGCTCACTTTTGGACTGGAGTTTGCCATAGGATGACCAATGGACTAGTAAGGTTTAATGTAAGATGGCAGTGGATTACTTGTCTGTCACTGGAACAAATGCACAGAAAAGCTATACATAGCCTTTGCCTTTAGAGCAGATAGGTGCAAACTCAGGACAAGCCTTTGGCATGTCAGTTCCAGCTCTGCCAGTTGCAGTAAGATATTAAAAATATATATAAGACTCCACAGTCCATCACATTTGCTTCATGTGGCACAGCCCAGATACTGAACCATCTGCTCCCTAGATGCTCAGAAGGAAAACACTTGAAAACCAGGGCAATAGTCTCAGTTTTCCATCTGTTGTTTTCAAAAGGCAGCTAAATTCCTGCAACTATTTGTCAGCACAAAAAGAAGTTAAATAGCCCAGGTTACATTCAATAGAAAACTTCTTCCGAGGAAATGGGATACAGGAAATAACAAAACTGTAGCCAACAAAATTCTGTACAGTTCTCCCTACTCCCACCTGCAGCCCTGAGTTTTTAAGGGACACCAGGAAAATCTGCATTCTGTCTTTTAAAAACAATGTAATGAGACAACTAGAAATGTTAGAGAACTCAGCATGCCCTCAGGAGGATGGATTAACGTTCACTTAGGTGAACAACGATGAGTCTGGAAAAGGGAGAAAGCAGCCTCGAACTGCGTTTCCAAGTGCAGAAGGATACAGGCAGCAAACTGCCAAGCAGGATTCAGATTTAGAGTTCAAATGCAGGAAACTTGGCCTTGGTAGGCACCAGCAGGTCAGCAAGAAAGTAAATCGTTCCAGCCATTCCTGAGGATGAAAAAAACACTATGCTTCACAGAAATTCCCTTTGGGCACTGTTTTACTCAGTTATCAGGGGGTGAATGAATTATGAAGACAGAAGAAAAGGTCGTAAATAATTTCCAAGGTCTGAGCCCAGGTTTCCCAAGCAACTTTGGTACTTCAGTCGGGAAAAACATTTTGAAGTTAATCAAATGTTGAAAAGCATGTGGGAAAACATGATGGGTCCTTTCCCCACTCCAGCTCCCTCCCTTCTGCTTTACCAACCCACAAGTTCAACACTGGGCAGCTTTGCCAAACTCTGGTCCTTGTGACACTGCTGCCCAAGGTCCTCACTGATGGAACTGCTGTTGTCCCTTGGCCTGCAAAAGCTTGGGGAAATTTAGGTTAGCTCCTTCAGCCATACCCGCTGATGGCAGATTTGGGGGGAGCTGTTAGCAGGAGGCACAAAGTGCCATGGGAGCCAACAAGGCCCATAAAAGCAGCCCCATTTGTTCCTCACCTTTAGAATCAAACTGGAACACTCATGAAGGATTTCAATCCTCAAAAATGTACAGAAAAGAGACTGTCTCAGAAGGCAGGCTACAAAAAACAAAAAGGCAGGCCTGTAGCCATGAAAGAATTCCCCTTGAGATCTGTATGCAAAATCTGTGTGGAAGGCCTAAGAGGACAAGATGCTCCAGCTAAGACATTAGCCTGTGCTACAGGGAGACTGCTTCTGGGAAAGGGTAAAAAAATCCAGTGAGTACAGTTTCCTTTCCATCCTCTACACTGAGTTTTGCAAAGACTCCAGTGGAACAGAGTCCAATATTCGGTTTTCCTTGGTGCTGGACCAGCTTAGATCCAGGAGCAAAACACAAGGCTAGAGACTGAGATTACCTTCAAAGAGAGAGAATGGCGTGTCTGGAGTCCGGCACCCATGTTGGCCATAGCTTAAACACCACTCTGCAAACTGTGAAAAGAGATACAAAAAGTGTTCAAATTTGGTTAAAGGCAAATCTTGAAAAGAAAATACTATCCCTTGTCCTCACGTTACCCCTTGAAGAGCAAGGCTTCTGAGGGAAATCCCTTCTGTGCAGGCTGTCAGACAGTGACTGCACTGCTGAAGGACTACTCTGGTGCAGATGGTCAGATCTAGCTGCATGTCTGCCCCACTAGAAATTGGGTTTCAAAGGCAAAGGCAGTGATGTAGAAGGCAGAAGTGAATAAGCCCCTCTACTGCCTCACACAAGCTCTTACCTTGCAGGCCCTGTAGAGGTATTTCATGTTCTGAGTGAGGTTGTACAGTGCCAGGAAGCCATAAGCATTGCCAGCTGTGCCATGGCACAGCCCGTAGCCTTTCTTCAGTAACCCATGCTGCCAGATCACTTCTGCACACTGCAGGGCATCATTCAGGTACTGCTGCTCCCCAAAGACCTGTAGAGACAAGAAACAGTTGTCCTTGCTGAGGCAATGTCCTCCAAACAAAGAGCATCCCTGTGGGATGCAGAGGCTTGGGTCTCCTGCTGAAGTGCCTTTGCTGTTTACTTTTAAGGAGGATATTTTTGATATAGTGAGTGGGGATGTAAGACCATTACTTCACACACAACTAGTTGTCACCATCCATCACCTGCAACAGGGCAGCCCAAAAAACTAATGGATATTTTCAAAAATATTTTTTAAAAGACTAATTTCTGTATCAGTCAGTGGTTCCTGTGGGGTGATTTCACTGTAACAAGCCATCCTACTTCCAGGCAAGGGGGGTCTCCCAGCATCTTCTCCAGAGGAAGTTTCACATTTAGGGGTCTCTAAAGGGTCTTTGCAAGGTTCTGGTACCTTGTATGCCTGGATAAGCATGTAGATTACACCTGGTGCTCCATGGCACCAGTGGACGAGTAGGTCTCTGGTGTCACCGATACATGGAGGGTAATTCCCAGACGGAAACTTCAGCTGGCAGACATAGTCCACACTGGGCTTGATTGTGTTATGCAGCTTTACTTGGCTCACTCCAAAGCTAGGCTAAGAGAGAGAAAACATTTAAATCAGGGAAAATTACCATTCTGTCTGTCCCTAAGAGACCCAAGGTCTGCCTGAAAGGTGGAAACGAAGTCAACTATGGCTACATGCCCTCTTGCTCCTTATAAATTAAGTAATTTCTCTGATTCGGGCTTTCACACTTCACAACTACCCACTCAGCCCCTAGCTGCTTTGTCTTTTGGAAGGGACTTACTTCCAGTCCTACCCTTGCATCCCAGAAACAAAGACTGTCCCTAGCATGTCACCTGGCCCTCTAAGCAAGAGAGCTTGCTGCTGCTTTTCCTAAAGATGAGCAGGAATAGCTTCAGGTACCCAGATCTGAAGTAAAGAGATAACGGTCTAAAATCAGTATTAAGGATGGTTCCTAGCACCTAGAGCATCTCAGCCCTGAGCTGCTGGGCCAGAACAGCTGGCAGGCTGCAATTCTCTATCTTCACAGATGTTGCTGGGTAATTTCAAGAGGCTGACTTCACTGCTGACCTCAGATGGAAGCAAGGGAGTAGCTTCAGTGTCCTCTTCATGTGCGGCAATGACACTGCCTCACATGAAATCTGTGCAGTTCCAATTTCCCATGGCAGACTGCAATGAGAACTCTCATCTAAGGATCACATTGTTCCCAGGTTGGTAAGTGGAAAATTAAAAATCAATATGAGTGCTGTGAAACCATTAGAGATAAAAGATGTTCTCCTCTCCACATTTTGCTTGCTTCTCCCAAGCTTTGCTTTTGTGCGTCATGCTTGGCTGATCCAGGCTCCTTCTACTTCATATAGCAGAGAAGCATAAAGTCCATGCAGTATTTTATGGGAGACTTACACTTAAAATTATTTAAAACAGCCATTTGGGAACAAGCTCAGGGACTTCGTACAAATTTGGGCTCATAACACATCGCTATCTCCACTGCTCCTAGCTAGCTATTCTGTGCTCCTGAGCAATAACTACCTTCCATCCTCCTCTTGCCAAATCTTCTACTTAAAAACCACCAACCACCCCCTCCTCTCTGAACCACAGAAGAGAGTTATATTCACAGGACTTCTACTGATCCTGTATATGGGCTTTAACTTTGACAGTCCTGAAGGAAAGCTCAAGTACTTGAAACCTGGTGGCTTCCTTTTCCACCTGCTCTGAAGAGTTATGTCTAATAAAAGATTATAGACTATTTCTAGACCAAAATAATTTGCGTTGCTATGGGTGCTCTTAATGCTTTAAAAATTCAATGTTATTTATTGCTATTATTTTTCTAAGTGCTTAAGCACTGTAAATATATGCACAAAGGGACCCATATACGGGAACTATCACCCTCATTTTTTTCAGAGCCAGAATAGGGAATATTGACAGAGCTCCAGTGAGTTGTGCAAAATAGTGAGAAATCATCAAAGCAAAGGGGTACTGCATCTCTCAGCCTCTTGTCTTGCTCTGCCTGCTTTGGGCACTACAGAACTCAGTTCCTTTATCAAACTCCCACCTCTTTCACATTTAGAAATAGGTTCTGCTTTGGCAGAAACAAAGCATTTTGCACTTTCCATGAGCACTTACTATGAGCCCAATTTCCTTCACCATGCTTTTCTCTCAGAGATTCTCACTGTAATGATCTGACACTGCTCCAAGTAACCACCTCAGAAAATACAGGAAGCCAGCAGATACTAACAAATGTGAATACTTTATACATGAGGGGTAAACTCAGATCCAGGCGAGCTACAGGCCTCTATAACGTGACACTTCTGGTTAATGCAGGTCCCATTTCTCCACAGATCTCCAAGGTCGGAGATTCAATCTCAGATTTGAAGAAAACCTTTACAATTGGAAATGCATGATAAACACATGGGTAAGCCCATCAGACAAGGTATCTTTCCCAGTTTGATATTACCAAGAGCCAATTCAAATGCTGTTCCTTGTTCAAAGAAATGTGAAACAGCTGCTAAGGGCCTCTCCCCTCATGCCTCTTACCTGCATGAGATAGTAGTAAATCCCAGCCAAACCATGGGCTGCTCCTACATAGTACTCCTGGTACCACTCATACATCAGTGGGCTCTTTGCTGTGAAGTTCCTCTTTTTGGCTAAGCTCTCTCCTGAGGCTACAACTGCTTCGCAGACCTGTCACGGGAACAAAGGTGGGTGAGGGAAATGTTGCTGTCTTGGACACAGCACAGTGAGTATTCTGACACAGAACGAGATTTGTTTTTCTGCCCAAACAGAGGGTGGAATGAAATGTATGCCAGTCCAGTACTGCCTATGGATTTACATGGTAAATGGGGGACATGTGGTGCTTTGTCCCTTTGGAAGAAGAGCAGGTATACCATGATTTCTCCCTTATTGCCAGAGTTCTTTACATCTAGCATTGATTTTTACGTGCCCAAAGGTGAGTTGCATGGGAAGAGACAGATAACAAATCAGCAAAAGGCACAGTACCTGCTGAATGTGACTTTGAGGGATCTTTTGCTCTCCAAAGTGCTTGTTCACAAATATCAGTGCAGAGAGATAGCCCATGCGCCCGTAGAGCAGTTCATCTGGCACTCGTGGGTCAGCCTTGTGTAGGTGGAGCAAACTACAATGAAAAAGTCACATGGGGGAGATGAGAGGACATTCAAAGCCATGTAAACAAGCACTAAGACTGCAGCTCAAAACCATGGTTTGTTCCTTCATGCTGTCTGTACCCTGGGAGTTATCAGGCCAGGCTCTGGCTCTCAGCCTTCCAGCTACACAAGGTGTGGAATCGTCCCTTCCTCTCTGCCTTTTGTTTGGCTGATTGCTTCACTCTGCTCAGCTGTTCACAATGCCCTCATACTATGTGGTTGGGTTTTAGAGCACCAGCTTGGAAAGCTACTTGAGAGGGAAACCTGGGCTAAAAGAAATGGTCAGCATAAAGCTGCTGACTGCTCAGGAAAGGCTGCCCACCATCATCTCCTTGTGATGTGGTTGGCAAGGCAGATACTGCCAAAAATCGCTACTTTCAAATTAAATGGCTATCCTTTTAATTTGGCTGCTAAAGGAATATTAGAAAGTCAAACTAGTACTAATGGTATGTGGAAAAATCTCACCCCTTATGCTCCTAAGTCCTGATAAAAAAGCCCCTTCCTCTCCATGCCTGCAAATAACTTGGGCTATGCTGTCAAGTTAGAAAGAGGTGTCTCCATGAGCTAAAAATCTAAGAGGTGGAGCTACACATGTTAACATCAAGCTGCCATAGTACGTGGAAGGAATGTTCTCTAGGGAGAACTGAGCAGCAGTGAGGACAGCTTAGCACAGTGGGAGTGCTGTGGCTGTCTGAGGAAAGCTTGGCACCAGGCTTTAGCCCACAAGTGCAGAGTGAGGTCTGCTGCAGTCAATTATTTTCTTTGCCACTTTTCTATTATGACATTGCAAAGCTGGTGATATTCCTGTAGTGCTAACAGAGACTGTCAGCGCTTCACACTGGTGCTTTGTAGCCCAATTCACTCTTGATGCAATTTTTTCCTATGTTTTACCTCTCATCACACTTCCAGAAAGACTGGATGTCCTTCCCTGTCAGGGCAGCAGGTAACAGTGTTACTGGATTTGTCTTTATTTTTCTGTTCACTTTTAAAATACCAGCAAAAGTGGCTTTAAGGCTGCTTCCTGCTGTGAAACCAGCCAGGAAAAGCTCTGTGTGTGCTGGGCTTCCCTGTAACAGCAGTGTGAAGAACAGAAAAAGTGCCTTGGCAGCCTTTGCTCCCTGGGCTCCAGGGACTTTGCAACGTATTGCAAAGTAAAGAAGCAACCAAATGTCTCAAGTAGAGAGGATGCTGGGCTGTGACTTATGGCAGGAAACTTTCCCTTGACACTGGACTCAAAGTGAGCAGGGATATTGAAGGAGAAAAGAGGGAGAAGTATCTCAGGGTGGATTGGCTCTTGTACCACTTGACATGTGGACTGCTCCATGGGGGAGGTTTCTTTCTCACAGATTAAACCCAAGAGACAGACTTTACACCCAAGGCATGCATTCTTCTCTCAGCTGCGGGAGTCGAAAGGAAAGGCCTGCTGCCTCCTCATGGTGCCTGCCTCCAAGGCAAGGAAGGCAGATGAAGAGGGCTTCCAAGGAGGTATCTGGGCAGACAGACTCTGCCTAGCAGCAGGCTGGCCAGAAGAGAAGCTAGCTGGTGATGTTGTTCAGCTCTGAGATGTCAGGAAATGTCAGGTGAAATAGAAGGAATGGATGGATGCATGAATTGTAATACCAGTGGTAGGGATTTTCTCAGTTCTCAATGCGGTATCTTCTTTTCATGGGGAAATCTGGCGCAACTGGCGCTATTGCTCTTGTTCTTTGTGCATCACTGCTTTACCTCTAACTGCTTTTCAAAGCAGAATCATCAGGGGAGGAAGCCTGCCAGTAGTTTCTGCTGTTTTTGAAATGTGGTCATGCATTCAAAAAGACATGCCTGAGATGCTGCTGGACTGATTACATGCAGAATGCATTTCTCAGGTGTGTGGGGTAAATTGAGGTCTCTGAAAAGAAGAGCCACTCCTGTTCATGTTATCAGCCTATTACCTCAACCGTCAACAATCGGCAGTTTCTGGACAGGGGGAAATCAAGGCAGCTGTAGAGCAAAATGGGATTTTTGTACACTGTTGGCTCTGAAAGCAAAGCTTTAACCTTCTGAATTGGTGGGAGGTGACAGGAAAAAGAGGGCTCCTAGACCACGGCTCAGATTTTCACAGGCTCTTGGAAAATAGTCTGCCCTGAAACATTAGTCTCTCTAGAGCATAACAGCACATTTTTTGGTCATGAACTCATTTAGGAAAAAGCAAGCTTCTGTCTCTTCCACTGCAGGTAAAACCTGGCTGATGGATTCTCTCCACTGGCTCTGTAAAGATAAAGTGCTTTAAAAGACAGAGGACAAAATGCAGAGGCCCTTCTTCTCCACAGCTCTGATAGAAGTGCTCTTTCTATGCACTTGCACTGCACAGCTTAGCAACTGTTCTGTAACTAAACAGCGTACTCAAAAACATTTAAGAGTTTTGACTAAGGAAGCTACTTCCCAAAGAAATACTCTATTTTAAAGGAGCACAGTCAGGCTAACTGCTCTGGGAATTGCTGGCAGAGTAAGGACAGTATAACCGTTCATTTGAGAAAGCCATATTTTTCTGTTTTCCTCCTCGCAGATGTATGAAGAAACCAAGTTCCTACGTTCTGCCTTTATTATACCATTAGATGGCAGTGCAAAATTAATCACGCGATTCCATTCTGCCACCAAACCATAGGCAGAACAAGACGGATATGGAGAGGGGAGACCTCAGCAAGAAAACATGAATTAGGGATTGTTTTTACAACCTGGGACTTATGCATTCAGCACAACTGACCAGTACTGTTCGACAGATTAGTTCCCTTCTTGTTAGCAAATATGTTAATCATAGTGAGATTTGCCACTTTGTCAAAGCAAAATCTAACCCACAGATTATTACCAGAATAAAGAAGAGAGTTCTGTCCTCAGACTGATTGTATCCACATAAACTAGAAGCTATTCTTAGTTAAGGGAGTGGGAACTTGGTGTCCAAACCATACAGACACCTGATTCCATATCTGTGGCTTTTTTAAAATTGTTATTATGCATCACTTGCTCATGGCTGGGTGTTCTGAAGCACCAGGGGTTTTGTCTTTCTTTGTGCTGATCACGTATGAATGGAAATGCTCTACAGGGCTATTTCTCACCTTCTTAAAAGCCATCTCCCTTAACTGAGAGAAGCTTGCAACTGCATCTCCTTAACTGTTTTCCTTCCTCTGCCATATGCTGATCTAGGACTGCTTGTTTGTCCTTTTCTTGTCTTAAGTACCCAACAAAAAAGCAGTCGAGGAAAGACAGGAAATAGAAATAAATGAATCATAACCAGCTGCATTCTGCAGTTGAAAGAGATGCTGTCAATCTTAGGTTTAAGTCAAATACAACTAATAAAGAGCAAGTGGAAGCAAGTGCCAAAATTAAATCTAATAATCTTACCACATTTTTCCTTTTCATCAAAATGACTGTAAAGCTAAATTAAAATGTTCTGAAAAAACACCAAACCCCACCTTCTGGGTTTTTTTGTTTTGTTTTTAATTTTGGCACTTTTTTCTTCCTGTGTTTATCAGAATTATTTTTAAGATGGCAATACCAGCTGAACAATATCCTTGCTCCCCAGCCTGCAGGCTGCCATGCAAATGTGTTTGTCCTTAAACCACCTCTTTTACCAGGGCAAGAAAAGTTTTTGATGCCTGGCTAAGTTACTGGATTATTTCTCATACAAAACTGCAACAAAATGTATTCACTTTTGTCAGAAAGTGCCTCATACAAGCCCAGACCAGCTCTATGAGCAAGAGGAAGGTCAGGTCAAAGACATAACCACGTATTTTACCGGATGATGTAGTCTTCTGCCTGCTTCTGGTTCTGCAGCTTGTGGTAGATGACAGCAGCCACTGCCAGGGGCCCAGCATCACCACACAGGAAAGTGATGGATCGCCTGGTCATGCATCTCAGGCTCTTCTTCACGTACTCATGAGCCACCTGAAGGTAGGCTGGGTCTCCATACACATCATACAGGTGCAAATACAGCAAAGCAATGCCTGCAGAAGGAACATAAGGGTTGCACCTACTAGAAAGGTTTGCTCTGTTACTTCAATGAACCTAAAAGTCTGGCCTGGCCCTCATCTACGGCATAAGCCTTACAGACAGGCTTCTCAGGCACATCCAGGGACATAACCCACAGCGTCCTTTCCTGCTTTGCCATCTCCTTGTACTTGATGCCGCTTGTGAGTGGATGGTAGGTCAAAACAGCAGGGTCTGACCCAGGAAGGCCTGGAGAACAGCATAGAATTGCATAAAATTTTATATACAATTACATACATTTTTAGTAGCAAGGAGCAAAAGATAAGACCTAGACAAACCCACCTAAATGCATACACTGTACCTGTGACTTTTGCTCAACAGTGAAGGGGGAAAAAAAATCATCTTCGGGCAGATGGTACTTGTGACAGAGCAGAACTGAGTTGTCACCCTCTCCATTTTTTCCCCATGCTTAGGGGGAAAGGGGTTGGTCACTTAGCTTGGATTTGTGAAAAACGAGGTCCACTCTCCTATTAAAATTTAAAAGTTTAATAAAGGACAATAGGGGACAAAGACAATAAACCAAAAAATACAGCGCTGGGTGCCCTTGGCTCTCGGCCAAGAGCACACCTGGTATCTCAGGGANGGCAGTTGCTGATAGCTGGCATGTCCACAGCAGGGGTCCTCACCATACATTCATTGATTGTTATCCAACCGAGCAGACAGTTCTGTTACCACAAGCATAACTACATCAACTATTTTACTACTGTCTAAGTCTAGTTAACAGAAATAAAGGCATTAGCTATTGTTACAAAAACTACATCTTTATAGCAAAGCTACTTTAACATTATACACATACAGCATCCATTTTAATATCTGCGAAAAGCCAATATTATAATATATATTTTTCACAGATTGAATTTTAAAAGTGACGCGCCATCAGCACTGCGAAACAGCACCCTTAAGACATCCAGACATCCTACTTGACTCTTTATTTCCTTCTATTATTCTTTTTTAATTCCTTTCCACTGGGAAGCACTGGCAAGGTTGTTACAGTTCCCTGGACATCATCTCCTGCTGTTGAGCAAGTCCCAAGCCCTTTGGTGCATTCTAGAAAAATGAAAAAAGGGACTGGCTAATTCTCCTCTGCAGCACATCACTCATGAGATCAGCCCTTGTCTGACACACAAACTAGAAAAGGCTGCATGGTCCTCACTAGAGGTTTCCAATGGACTGGCCAGCTACAGAAACAATTCTGCTACTGAGCAGTCACATCAATTGCTGTCCTTTGCCTCTGTCTGCCTTGTCTTCACTCAGCTCTTGAAGCTTTTAGTAGGTAACTGAGGAGTCCTCAATAAGTCTGTGCCTGAGAGGTCTGCCACACTTGAACCATCCTTCTGATCTGGGAGCCATCCTCAAACCTGCACTTAAGTAGGCTACTGGCCTACATCACTTCGAGAAGAGCTTATTTCTCCCCTTACCAATAACCATTTCTAAGAAGACTCAGGTCCTGCATTAAGCCTAAATTAAAAGAGCCAATCTCTGCAGATTCTGATGTGTTAAGGTCAAGGGGGCAAGTGTGCTGCAAAGTTACCTTCCAAGGTACTGAGGATAATTTCAAACTTAGATAATTTTCTCATTTTGCATGGGTAGTCGCCAAAGCTTCATGCTACAGACAATTCAATTCCACATGTACATTATGTATAAAATTTCCATTTCCTGCTGAAGCTAATAACCTTGTCCTCTCTCTAAGCAATTCAGTGCTAGCAGTTCTAGAGAGAGCTCAGCTGTACAGTGTCATCACTCAAGTCTATAAGGATGTGGATATGAAGCCCTTCTTTAAAGGGAAACCCTCCTTTTCCAGCCAGAAAATGTCAAGTGACTCTCCTTCATTTATTTAGTACCTAGCACATCTTCTAGACTCTTATTAGCCTGATTGCTGTCTGAGCACAACTTGCACTCTTGACTTACCTGCTTTAATATACAACTTTTAGCTTTCTAAGTAGTTTCTATTCCCACTGCCATCACACCACCCTAATTATGCATATAACTACCCTGCAGAGACGACTGCTAGGATTGAATTCTTAGAAAGTAAATCTCAGCATTGTTTTCCTCTGATTTCTTTGCCTCTCCTCTTTTAAAACATTTCTCACCTCCATTCCTCCCAGGCCCAAGCATCTTTGGAAAGACCCCAAAAAACCACTGACCTGTACTAAAGGATGAAGTTGCTTTCCCAAATCATTCATTTTTCCTTTTTATTTAAAACCCAAAGGTCTTATAAACTGCATCTAAAGCCAGTTTTCCTAATTCATTCCTCAAGGCATTCCTACTCCCAAACTGATCAGAAGGGCGCAAGCAGTGCTGCCTTCAGCTTGCTGCTCACTCTGTTGCCACCTGTGAGCCCCAGAGGGGGGACGGCAGCAGAGGAGGGCAGGCACAGCATGAAGAGGCAATGTTGACAAGTGTATGTAGAGGGATACAAAACACAATCACCTGGGTGGGGATATCCTTTATTAACCTGTGTGCCAAGATGCAGGCAGAGTATTTCAGAGGTAGTGCAGGTTAGAGACAAGAGTATCCACCTGGTGACCTTGGTTCAGTTAAGGTAGTGCTGCTCTGCAGAGGCTCTTCCACAGCTCTGCTTCGCTCCCTCTCCAATATCCTCCTCACCCCAACTGACCAGGTAGGATTTGCTGACAGACTGGGTGTTTGTTTGACATGCTTTAAGTGGTATACAAACATGGCATCACTAGACACATGAATCTAGGTAGGCTGTGGATCTGCTCCATTTCTGTGTGCCCTGGATGTCTGTGTTCAGTGTCCCAGTTGGTAATGTGACCTATTTTTGTGACCTCTGATTGTTTCCAGCAGAACTGCCATACAGTGTCTGCCTGTGGCCTGCTACTCCCAAAGATGTCTGGGCTTTGTTCTGTTGATTTGTTTACTACTGAATCTTCTTCTCTGTAGTTTGTCAGATGTACAAGTTTTTTGTTTCTTGCCCCTGCTGCAGAGCCAAATGAGATGGGGAATGCATCAGAGAGTCCTTGATGGTGCAGGGCTGCATTGAACATGTGTTACTGACAGACCAACAGGGCTCTGATGACTGAAATGGCTACCTCCAGCATGCAGGAAGTCAATAAACTGGAGTTGATTGTCAGTGCCCAAGATGCTTGCTCACTGCAGGGAATCAGGAGGCAGAAGTCAATTCTGCATGTCTCACAAAGCCTGCTTAGTCAACACCTTCAGAAGGACAGTAAACAGCACCTCTCCTCTCACCTTCCTGTAGGGTAGGTGCAGAGGGCTACTTTGCATTAGAGATTTCTTTTGAGTGGGGCAGAGGAGTACGTGCTGTACATAGTAGAAATGGAATTGTTTGCACCAGCTGGCTTGTGCTGATGCCCTGACTTCAGCAACCATTGTTTTCAGTAGAGCAAGCACCGTGGAAATACCAGGAAAGGTCTTGGTTGTGAGCTAAAGCTCTGCAGTAGGCAGGAGTATCTCATCCATGTGACCATTGTGTTGATCGAAGAGAAGCTGTGCCTCAACTTCTCTGCAAGTTTAGACTTGCTCTTTTGTTGGATTCCCAGCAGTTCGCTTTGCAGACAAGTTATGCCATTAGACTGTTCTGAACATGCTTCCTTGCCTCAGGAGCTGAGCTGTGCTTCTTCTACCAAGGACAGGAAGTTGCCGCAAGAGGATATTTTGTTCCAAACCGACCATCTAGAGTCATTAAGATCTCAGAGATCTTGCATTGACCCAGGGCAGTAAGTCAGCCAGCAACCTCAAATCAGGATGTCAAACACAGAGGGAAGAAGCAGAAACCTATCTCTGCAATGATGAAGCCTGATGGTTTCTAGTGAGACAGCTGATGTCATTTTATTAAGTCAGGCATGGGGTAAAAGAGCACGGATGGCCCAGCTTTATTGCCCAGCTCAAAGGATAATTAGCATCTTTACTGGTGCAGACACATAGGATGTTACCTTGCACTTCTAAATGCATGCCAAAGCCACACTGCGTGCAACAGTCAGACATCTCTGGAAGTCCACATTCAGAACTGGTTGGGGAGCCAGTTTGCAGCTTATCTTCCTAGTGCACTGTGGGACACTGGACATTATTCAGGATGCCTAAGCATTTATCCTGCCTTAAAACCTGGGTAACAAAGCTGCTTCTGTAAAACTTTTTACCCTACCACAAAATCCTACAACAGGTTAGGTTAGCAGGGATCAGCAGTGATCTGTTCCAACCCTCTGAAAGGAAGGTCAACCTCAAATTTACATGCCACTGCTCTGGGCCTTGTCCAGTCAAACACTATCACCAAGAACAGAAATTCCACAAAAACTACCTGCCAAGCATTTGGCAGCAATGTGGTTTATGTGAGTGACACAAGGCACTCTATTATCTCTCAGCAAATGCTGCCTCACTTGTTCTGTAAGGATTATCTGAAGATTTTCATTTTTCTGAACACGACTAAAAGGGACGCAAGTTCTCTGGGTTCTGAGGTTAAAATTAACATATTGCACAGAAGTGAATGCAAAGTGTTTTTCCAGAAGATTTCCTGAACTGGTTCAGTCATAATTTCATTCTTATATGGCTTTCCTTTTGTCCTGGGGTGATGTTATGAGGCTCCTTTATTCCATAGCCGTCTGCTTAGTGTCCCCAGTACCTGTATCTTTAAGGTGGGCCCGGGGGGCAATGGCTGGGAGNCCCTTCCCTCATCTCCTGCTCGGGGGGCCTGTGGGGTCGCCCCGCCGGTCCAAACCCCGAGGAAGACACGAGCATCGCCTGCTGTGAGGACTCCCCTTCCCAGAGACTGGGGGTGGGGGGTGACCACTTACCGGCTCCTGCCGGGCATCCTTTCCTTTTTCTCCCTTTTTGTTCTCCCAGTTGTGTTTTGTGTTAATAAATAGTTCAGGTTTTTTTTCTTCCACTTTCATTACTTTTGTTAATTTTTCCCCTTTGGCGGAGGAAAGGGGGAGGCCCCTTTCCCTTGGGAGGAGGTGCTCACTCCAGAGCATCTCCTCCTAAAAATTTTGTCTCTAAACCAGGACACCTTTCAAAGGACAACTGAGCCCTGCTCCTTGTCTCTACTTGCTAATGGGCCAGGCAAAAGCTGTGGATAGGGCAGGCCAGCTGGACTCACTGGGCTGTTTCAGAGGCCCTCCAGTGCTGAAAGCCATGACTAAGACATTGCCAGAGAAGGGAATGCTTGCATGGGAAACAAATTCCAAATGCACTACCATAGTGTGGAGGAAGGTGAATCTCTGTCTTATACACCTCATCACCTTGGAAGGATGCAATAGTCCAGTAGGAACTGAACTCAGGAGCATCCTTGCTTCTGCAGTCAGCTGGTGACAGGAGTGAATTTCCTTCCATTCCCTTTCCATCATCTATGTTCCCAGTCAAGATAGTCTTCAGAGCAAGGCCTTTTGCGTTATTACAAACACCAACAGGCATGTACCTACTCCTCAGCATCCTCATGCTAATCTGTTTGAAAATGGATGAGGGCGCTGTGCTTCTACCAGCATCTGAACTGCTTCTGACTCAATTAGCTTTAGAGCAGTTTAGCTTCCCTCAGTCAACACTGTGATACCAGTGAAACAAATCAGGAAAAAAACTCTTCCAGTAGTCTTGCTAAACTGATGAAAAGCTGAAGAGGAACACAACAGCTGAGGCTGGTTGGTACCCAGGCACATACCAGGTGCTGCCTATGGGGCCCTGATCTCTGTGGGGAACTGAATGAGAACGTCAACAAGCTGATTCAAATATGTTTTGAGGGCACTCAGCCATACGCTGGATAATCTTGATCCAAAGTGGGTTTTCACTGCCTCTGAGCTTCAAATCTAAGTCCTTCCCTCCCTCTGCTCCAACTTCATGTGCCAAGAAGCCATGACTTCCCTGGCACAAGCACATGCCGGGGGAACAGGGCTCTGTCAAGTGTGTTGGGAAAGAAACGAGCCCCAAAGTAAAATGCCAGCATATGCTGTGTATTACTGAGTGTAATACAGTACACTCAAGTATGTTACATTCCACGCAGAGTTTGTGCCAAGAGAGCCATATTTCAAATCTCTTATTAGCGGCCACGAGAGTGAGGGCTGATTTCAGGCTGCTGGGCAATGATTTACATGAGGAGATACTCAACAAGCCTTTCCTACACAAGCAATCACAGGAAAAAGCTGCTGTCCTGGCCCAATTAATTTGGTCTCTGGAAACCAGCTCTGAATAAATCAATATAGCTAGGATTGGAAAAGAAGGTAGGGTGACAAAGTTACAGTGTAACATCTGCAAACTTCACCATGCTGGCTGTGACCTCCAGAAAATCTGTCCATGGATTTTTTCCTATTATTTCCTATTTTGAAATAATATTTCCTATTGCTCCAAGGCAAGAAGGCTGTGTGTCCACTGAGGAATGATCTCTGGGAGGAAAAGAGAAGAATCCCTCTTGAGAAACTCCCTTCCAAATGAAAACAAGATGAAATCCTATCAGAGTTCTCAACCACTGTTTCATAATTGCAGTCACTTTCCAACATGAAGTACCTTAGGACCACTTTAAGAAAGGGAGCATGGCCTCTGGGGAAAGGTGTTTTCCTTCTCCCCAAAGAATTTGAGAATACTCTCAGGACTCTCCACGGTGTACCTTTGAAAGCCCTTCAAATAAATACCTACCTTTATTCCCTTATTCCTGTCTAGTCTCTGTTTTTTGGTGGCCACTTCAGGCATCACTAACATCAACTATACCCCTGCTTTGTCTCCTGAATTTTCTGGTCAGGGGCAGACTCCGCAATCATGACTGAAGACCACCTTTATCCATGCAGTGCTTTTCATCAGAGGGGACCTCAGCACAGGGTCACACAGACTGGAAAACTGAACATGTCTCCCAAGGTGAAATTGGCCAGCACTCAGCAGAAATGTATAAATTCACTGGCATCAGGAACAGAGTGCTGCCAAGACAGCAGCTGATGAAACCAGTGATCTCCCACGCTGGAATTTAATACTGACATCCTAGCATTTCTTATGAACTGCTCTTGAGTGCTCTCAGTACCTGTCTGCCTTCAAAACTAAAATTTTGAAGCAAGCATTTCTAGCACTGCTGTTATCAAGCTGCAATGTTAGTTTAACACCAACACAGTGAACACCACTCTCTCAAGCAAACTGTTGGCATTAAGTTCCACAGCACCCACACAAGCCAGCCACACCCAGAGTGTACTGCAGAAAGTTGCTATTTAAGATTGCAATGTACTGCCAAGAGAAAAAAAGCAGCCGCAAAAAAATCTTGCAGCAAGCATGAGATTAAGTTCAACTATCCTAGGGTCTCTCCATAGGGCCTGGCACAGCGCAGAAGGCAGGAGAGCTGACAAAGCACACAGCAGCAGCTAAAGATGGGGCACAGAGAAAGGTGTGTCCTCCCTGGCAGCAGTGGGTAGAAACAGGGAGGCAAAGGCGCGGCACACTTCCAAGGAAGGAAAACCAGGTTGAAAATGCAAAATAGAAGGAAGACAAACTCCTGGAAGCTTTGCACTCGAGTTAGTGTGCAGAAGGCGTCCACACTTTGTTATACTCACATTAGCATTTCTGCTCCTTCTGACAGGCACTGGAGCACAACAAGCACTCACTAAGTGGAGTGGTACTGCTTGGGGAACAGGAATGGAGCAATCTGCCAATCAGACAAGGTCATCAGATAAAATTAAGCCCAAACAGAAAAGATGGACATTATCTCAGGCCATTAGCTCACTGCTGGCAGATGCAAGGACTCCTTGCAGGTAAATGACCAACCATGTACACCTGCCTACTTCATGGGGCACTGGATGGAGCACTGTTTTTGCTGTCATCCTCCCCACTGTGACTGGATTTGAAGCCCATCCCTTTGAAGGCTCCCATGTCTACTCTCAAGCAAGTGCTGGCTTTCTCCGTTGCACAAGTTCAGCACTATTAACCAAAACTAGACACGATCCTGCCCTATGACACTGTGGTCTTCCCTCTACAGCTTGAAACCTGCTTCAAAAATGTAGAGTCTTGAAAAAGACATCCCCTTGTTCTAATGGACTAAAACATGCAGAAGAAGTGCCATTCTTGACATGGATCTACTGTGACCATTCCAATGGCCAAACCCCCACGGTCTGCCACGGCCTGATCTAGAAGTCTGCTCCAGGGAGCTCCTGCTCCATGGGATCCGACCCTACCTGTCCAGCCAGTGTACGCGGTGCAGTCATGCGGGTCGGCAGACTTGAGGCCCCTCTCCATCTGCTGCAGCAGCTCCCTGATTTTGTTATTCAGCCGCTGCGTGAATTCGGGGGTCAGCTGTGGAGAGAAAATCCACCAAAACTGAAGGCAACGCCAGCAGGTGGGTGGGCATCGGTCCACCGGGCATACCCGGCGGGGGCACAGCCGGGTAACAGCGTTTGTAACTAGACGGATCTCTGCTCTACGCGTCCGGGGCAGCTCCCCATAGCCGCCTCACCCCAACCCTGCTCACCCGCCCGGCTGCGTCGAAGTAGCCGGTGGCCAAGGACTTGTCGTAGTCCGCGTAAGGGTTGGAGAGCGCCCGCTGCGCCATCATCGTCCCGCTCGGCTCTGCTGGGCCGCGGCCCGCCCCCGCTCCGCCCNGCGCGGGGCTTGCGGTTGCTGTAGCCGGTGCTGGGTGGCGCGGAGGCTGTGTCCGGCCGACCCTGTGGGGGTCACGGCCTGTTGCAGCAGGTTCTGTCTGCTTTAGAGAGCCCTGTGGAGTTAAGGTCCGTTGCAGCTGATTGTGTAGGGGGGGCCATTGTTGGTGGGTCTGTGTGCTTTAGGGAACCCTGTGGAATTTAAGGTCCCTCGCAGCTGGTCTTGTGGGCTTAGGGACACTGTGGGGCTAAGGGTAACTGTCTCTGTCTGGCTTAGGGAGCCCTGTGAGATTTTGGGCCCCTTAGAGGTGGCCTTGTGGTGTTTAGGAGTCCCATATAGGGGTCTCTGTGGGGTTTGGTTCAGTTGGCTGCGTGAAACTTGGAGGCACTGTAGGATTAGGGGCCCCTTGCACCAGCCTGGAGGGGATGGGCACTATTTGGGTTAGGTGTTAAGCTGGTTGCAGGTACTGACAGAGGGTCAGCCCAAGGAGAGTATGCTGAGTCCTGCTCCCCCCCAGCAGTATTTTCTCACTTGGGGTGGGACCAAGCCTGGATGGGGGCAGGGGCTCTTCCTTGCTGTACCTTGCTGAGCTGCTGCATCTCACCTGTGCTGGCTGAGCCACATCTTCCTTGTGAAGAGGTTAGGTCCCCACGACTCATAGGCCTGAGCAGTGCTTTTCCTCCCAAGTGCAACATAACTGTGCTGCCCTGCTGCTGGGGGTTTCCTTGCTGACATCCTGGGGCAGTGTGCCCCTGTGCAGCCACCCATGTACAATGTACTTCGTGCTGCCAGGTAGCATTCATTGGGCTAACATGTCCTTGTATGCAGTATTCCTCAATCCAGGCCTTGCTGCTTGGTGTAACACTGTGCTAGCTCCCTTTCTCCTGACCCTATGGACCTGGGATAAGTTTTGATGTCCCTGCTTGGGGTCTGGCTTGCTGAAGTGTGTGACAGGTGCAGCTTTGGGGCTCTCCAGCACTTCTAGCACTGCAGGCTTGCATGTGTCTGTCAGGGAAGCACAGAGGGATGCGGCTGAGCTTGAAGCTCTTGGTGGCTTGTAAAGGTCTAAGTGCAGTGACACTGCCCCTTGTAGGAGCTGAATCCATCTGGGTGGGCTTAGGGGAAACAGCTGCTCTAAGAATTTACGTATTGGTGACTGCGAACACCCTGAGAATACATTAGGCTGCTGCATTCATGCCTGTGACAGTTGTATTATATAAGGGATTCTGGTTTTCTGACCATATGTCCATTCTTTATTACAATCAATAAAATCAGATCTCAAAGAAAAAAATAAATTATTTCACGATATGGTGAGAAACAAGCAGAAAAGAGGGAATAGCAATTAAGTTTGCTTTCAGTTCTTTTTTCACTCAGCTGTTCCTTGTTTAGTGAATTTCAATCATGTCAACATTGCCTTACATTCAAGGCAGGGAGATGGACTGCAGTTTTAGTATTCAGGGAGGCAGCTCTGGCATCAGCAAAAATAACATGGAGTCTTCTGCTTAAGGCCAAATTCACAGCCCTATATTATTGTCTTCCATCTGCAGGTCAAAGCAGTATTCACTGCCCTCCTTCCCTCAGGCACAGTTCAGTATTAACTTCCAGCATGAAGCACACCATTTCAGCTTCAGAGTCTTTCTTTGATTCCTCACATTAATTTTTTTCCTGATCACTTAAAGACAAAGATGGTTCTCCTAAATTATCCTGCCTGTTCTCTTCACCACTCTGCCAAGGAGTTATGTTTCAATATATTATTTTCTAATTGGTTGTAGTCACTTCGGCTTTGATGCACCTCCTGCTGCCCAGGATGAACCCAGAAATCCAGGCTGCAGCTGTCACTCAGAGCCCAAGTATGTGACTCATGATTTGACCTTAGTAACCTGCCCATGCAGAATAGGGAATGAAAGAAGGAAGTGAGCTTGAGAGGAAAGCTGCTCATGTGTTCTCCTTGCAATCCCAGTCAGTTTGGGCTGTTTGGGGGTGGTGGGCCTGTTTGTTTACTTTGTCTGAAAAGGGTCATGCTGCGTTCTCTGAAAAAAATTTTAAAAGCTATTAAAGCAGGTCTGTTCAGAAAACATCTAGAGAGAAATTTTGTGTGGATGCAGCTATGAGAGCACACAGAGAAAATGATGAGAAAACAATCTCCAGTAGCCTTCCTGGCAGTGCTGTCACAGTTAGCCCCAGAAAAATCTGTCTCTGAAGTGACTTGCAATCAGTGGTTGAATAGATGTCCCCAAATCTTTCTACCTGTGAGAAAACAGGTAAAAGGGTGTAATATTTTCTGGTCCACAATATTGTCTAAAAGACAAATCCCTACTAAATTTTAGCAGCATAAGCATTCTGGCTGTTGGTGGTACCAACTGGACTGGTATCATATCTGTGGATTACGTGAATGAAATGGATGTTTCACAGTCCTCCTTGAAGGAGAACCTCTGGATGCCTGGGTATCTGCTCCCTCCTCATTCCAGTGAGGATGAGAGACCAAAATCTCTGACAAATGTTACAGCTGCTTGCATACTATTTGGCATCCTGCCTGAGGGCATACTGAAACATCTTCCTGAGAGGAGCTGTCTCCTGCTGGAGATGGTCCTTCACTGGCTGTAGGCATCCATCAGTTCTGTAAACTCACCTACAGCGAATCTCCATGCAGCAGGTGCCCAGTGTGGGCGGCGTAGATGCGGACTTGCAAGTAGCCTTTCCAAAATGGTAGTTTGGCATCTGGTCCCCCTCCCCAGCCTCCTCTCAGGGTTGGAACAACCTCACACAGCAGGGTCCATGCTGTGGACCAGATGGGCTTGGCATGGTAACCCCATAACAGTAAACGTGAGGGTTGCTTGTTCTCCTTTGTGGTTATGTGCTATATGTGAGGGAGTGCAGTGAGCAAGGGTAGAGTGTCCTTCGTAGCCTTGTCAGCTAGAAAAAGGAATTTGAGAGGCTGTGTGGAAGTGCCCCGCAGAGCATGGTCATCCGCAAGGTGTGTGAGAATGTCCTGGAAAAATGTACTGGCAAAGCACTTGGGCGGTGGGAAGGGTTTCATCTGCTGAAAAATTGTCCAAGGGATGTCTCGTCAGAACTACTACATCGCAGAACTACCATAATACAAGATTTTTGTAGACATTTAAGAGATGTAATCCAAGTTGTGGCATTTATCTCCCGATCTCTGCTTTCGTTTGTTTCTTTTTGGTGTTGGCTTCTTTGTGTTCCAGTTTCAGACAGCCCAGAGTAAAAACAAGAAGCTTCCCAGCTGTGTTCATTAGCCTCTCTTACGCATTACTTACTCAGCAGCAGCATAGCTAAAGACATAATATATTTAAGATTGATGTCCAAAGTGTCCTAGGACATATAAAAGATCAAAATCAAAGACTTTTCTTCATTTTAAACAACAATTTTGAATATCAGATGTTGTTTCTGCCATGGTGCTATGTATAAACTAGAGATAGGTAACTCTAGAAACTTTGCCATTCTTTAATATTAGAGCCACAGCTCCCCATATTTGATCTCAGTAAAAATGCAAACCTACATCAAGAAATTTAAGATCTTATGCCATTCTGAAGCTGAGTAGGTCGGCTTTGGAAGGTGAGGCAAGTGTTACATTCTCAGCATTATGAGTGGAATTTTTTTCATTTTAGAAGGATATCCAGGAGAAGGGAAAAGCATCTTACTTTACTGTATTTTTTTCCCAATTTACAGATGGCACTGATTGTTTTTCTTTTAGCAGCTTGTATAAAGAGATCAAAGGCTAAGTATTGGTCACAGAATTTGACCTGGTCTAGTTGATTCTATTGATAGTATTTCTGGGGAGCAGAGCTCACCTGTATCCTGCCTGTATTTATTGTGGCCAGGTATTAAGCCAGGCATTCAGTACAGAGAATTCTGACTCCATGCACAAACACAGTGGGGGGCTTTGAGCTAGTGGTTCCCACTCAGATCTCAGAGCTGCAGTGTATACTTCTGTGAAAACACTGCTCACAAGGCAAAAGAAAAAAAAATTAAAGTGGGAAGGGAAAAGAGCATGAAACTAAGAATGCTGTTTTATGTGTCTGTGGCTCACCTGCATCTCACATACTGTGTTAAGTCCTGATCTCATCTCAAACAGGATAGCAGAATTAGAAGCAGGAGGTACAAGTCATAGGACTAAGAAGGCCAAAAAAGAGATCATCAGCTGTGTGGAACGACTTATGTGCAAGGACTAAGTAGCTAGGCCAAGACTATTCAGGCTAGAAAAGAGGTATCTGAAAAGTGCTGTAGCGGATATCTGTAAAGTCTTGAACGGTGTCATGAGTATGATCAGGGGAGGGTGACCCACTGGCTTTCAAAGCTAGCGGACATCAACTGCAGCAGCTTTCAGAGCGGAAGGAGATTATTCATGGAGTTAAGCTGTGGCAGGTTGCCAAGTACAAAGACACAGCAGGGCCTGTGCACGGGAGGTGCTGAGCCGCCCACGTGTGGGAGTTTGGTGGCTGTGCGGGAGGCTGCTGGTGCATGTGTTCCCTAGCACACTGCCTGAGCATCTGGCACGGCCTGGGCTCTGGGAGGGTTTTTTCTGGGCTGCTGTGCCTGGTGCCGTGTGTTTGTATTTTGCTTTATGGCATGTGCACCTGGGCAGAGCAGTTAACAGCCGAACAGCTTTGTAGCAACCGGTCTTCATGTTGGCAGCAGCAGCAGCATACCACTTAAACTACAAACCCAAGCCTCCTTGATTGGAGTGTGGTGGCTTTACCCGATTTTTCAGCTCTCAGCCACTAGATGCCTCTGTCCGACAAGGAAGGAGCCGAGGAGCCAGCCGTCTATGCCTGTGCCCTCAGCCTGGCACAGCGGGAAGGCATCCATGCCCTGCACAGTGTGGGACAGGGATCTGGTTGCTGTGTAAGGAGTAGAGAGCAGTGGTTCTGCACGTAGCAATCCTCTGTGACATTCTATCATTTTCTCCTCCTTGTGGACCTTAAGATATCGATATTCCCTAATGCTGTGGGAATCCATCCTGTCTTAGCAAATGAAAGAGAAGTTGAAGAGCAGACCTGATTGAGAAGAGGTGATCGGTAGGGGCTACATATGGTCAGGAGCAAAGAAAACCAGTCAGGAAACTGCTAAAAGCTGGATAAAGCCCTTTGTTTTGGTGATGAGGTAATTTGGAAGACAGTAGGGATTGTTGAGACTTTGATAGTTTCATCCCTGGACAGGACTGACATCAAGTCAGATTTCTTTTGCTTTGCTGTAATGACTAAAGCAGTTCTGTGCAGGGCATTTTCATCCTTAAACCTGTCTTTAAAGTTCAGCGAGAGGGTTGGATGGGATTGCCAATGTGTGGATATGACTGACTGCTCACCCTGACTGTGTTTGACATCTGTCTGTCCCTCCATTCAGCTTTGCACGTCTACAGGATGAGCTGTGGTAAATATGACTGTTGGCTTGTTTGCTTAGCTGTGTGAACAGTTTGGGGTGGCAGTGACCAGGGTCTCTGTGACACTGAGCAATGCAGTTAGGCTTTACAGGTGCTCTGAGGACTCTGAGGGGCACTAAGAGGACCTTATTTTTCATTTGGTATGTTTTACCCCTTCTTTAAAATGGAACCTGCTGTTACTCAGAGTGTACAATTATTTTTCGTGGAAAACTATTGAGTGTCATGTTTTTAAAGGACCCTAAATCTCAAGTGTCTATACTATTGATAATAGGGATACCTGGGCAGCATTGCAAAGTCTGTCCTGATCCAGGAATGATTTGGCACCTGTTCCAGTATCTTGATATTTATTATCCACATCCACCTTTATGGTAATAGTTTTGTCTAGATTTGTCTTGGTCAGTAAATATGTGCCATTAGGTCCTAGGTTTGCCATCCTGGTAGATTTGAGGTATCTGCTATTTCTCAGAGATCCTGTAACTGCAATTCTCAGAAGATCACTCCTCCTGGATTTTCCATTGAGTTCACTAACCTTGGTTCTTGTCTCCTGCTCCTGCTAGGCTTGTGTCTGACTGTTTTGTTCCTGTGGCCCTTCCTATCACTGGAGAGGGAATTCATTGATGGCTCTGAAGAGGAACTTATTCAGAACTTCTCATCTCCTTCAGGGAAATTACAGAATCACAGAATAAACTGAGTTGGAAGAGACCCACAAGGATCATCGAGTCCCACTCCCCAAGGGCCACACCATGTGCCTGATGGTATTGTCCAGACACTTCTTCAGCTCTGTCAGGCTTAGTGTAACCAGCATTTTCAGCCTTTAGATCCCAAAGGGAAGGCAGCTGGTGAGGAAGGAGAGATTCCCATTCTGATGCAAAGCCAGTCACAGCAGGTAATTCACAGTCTCCCAATTCTCAGAGATTGTCTGTGGTAAAATCTGTGGCTCAATTTCAGCCCAAAGTGTTTCCTTGCAACTAGTATCCTAGAAGTCTTCCTGTAGTTTACAGATCCCCTTGCAACCACCCTCCCCTCCTGCAGGTAGTCAGTGAGTCACACATCTACAAGGCACAGGTATTCACTCATTAGCATCATCTAACACAGTCCCTGTGCTGGTAATAGCTGTAATTAACAGTGTCAGTGCACAGATGCCCTTTGACGTCTAAATAAACTACTTTAAATCCTGCCCCCATAAATGTGTAATGCCACATAATCAATCCAATTTCTTATAGACTCCTGTCTCTTATGGAACACTCCAGAGGCTGTAAACTGCTCAACTCTCTCATGGTTCGGATGTTCAGAACAGATCTTTGCAAAGACTTTGGGTGTCTACAAAGTCCCAGATGCAGCTGCATCTTGGAGTGAAGCTGGGCTTGGAGTTACTTTGAATGCAGAGGATGGATCAGATTGTCCTTTCCGACACAGGTTGTGTTGACAGTTTTACGACTGAGGAGGGACTGGAGTATTAATAGTTATTAACATAAGAAAGCTGGAAGTGGTGGTAAAGAACCTTTGGAGCTCATGGATATCTCAACAGGCAGGTGTGGTGAAGCTCCTCTTCTTCAGCTGTGGTGCTGGGTTTGGTGCTGCTGTGTGCTCCCCTGAGGTTTAGGTACAGCACAAAAAGAAAATGGATCAGCAGGGCTTTTCCCAGGTGACTCTCAGAGAGCTCTGCTGAGACCGGACCTCATTGATCCTGTTGAAAGAACTGCCCCTGACTAAAACACTGCAGAAAGGCAGGCTTGGGTATGCACCTGAGAATATTATTTCATACCTCAGATGTGTCCCTAACCCCACAGGATTAATTTTTCTCTTTAAAAAGCAAGCTGCTGTGCCAAGGCTTTTGAAAGGAGGGCTCATCCTGGCTGGCCCAGGGCCAGCACAGCTGCCTGTCCCTCAGCCACAAGCCATGCTGGCTCTGCCAGGACACAGCACCACTCTTTCTTCTCTGGGAAGTGACATCTCTTGATAGGTTGCTGCCTGGAATACAGGAACAGAGCTTGCTGTGTGCTGGAGAGCTTCCTGCTCTTCTTGCATATTTTCCCCTGGTTTTGGTTTCAGAAGGCCTTTCTAAACCTTAGCCATTAGGGATTGAAAATATTTTTCCAACTCATAATGTTGCTCAAAGCAAAGGGGCAGTCTCTTCACTACATTCTCAGCCTCATGGCTTCCTACCTTCCGTATGCATTATTATAGGTACATGGCGGGGGGGAAGGGAATGCATAACACAATAGCATTTCTAGTGTGGTGAGCTTGAATGAGGCTGATGACTGTCAAAACATAAAGAGTTTATCATTCTATATTTTGCTTGGATGATTTTTAGTTATTGTTTATTTGCCCTTTGGAGAAACCTAAAAGGGATGCATTGTCACTTTTCCTGGGGGATGCAAGCAATGAAAAGATGAAATTTAATCTCAGTTCCCCACATGATCCTTTGCACATTTGGAAAGACTATATGTTAGCTGACTGGCAGGATGGATGGAAATGTTGTTAGGGACCTTTACTAGGTGGCTGATGCTATCAAAATGGGTGCTGTCCAAACAAAATGAACATCATGGCTTGAAACAGATTTATTAATGTCTTTAGCTGCATCTCTTGGAACCCATTTCCGTGGAAAAAAGGCAGAACTGGCAAGAGAAGGCAGTCTGAATTGCCCCAGCTGAAGCTATGCCCATGGCTGATACTGGACTGGTGCTTAAACATAGGTCTTCATATTTCTTCCACAACATTCTGCCTTTATTTTTCCCTCTGGGTTCTTGCTATTGAAGCAGCAGCCTTTCCTGCCTCTCCCACGTAGTTACTGACTCTTCTTGTGTGTGTAAAATTACAGTCCATCTGTTGCAGGAAGCTGATAATGAGAGGATGGTAAATAGAAAACTGGAAGCATTCATAATGTGTCAGCACTGCTGTTCTACCTGCTGCACGGGTCAGAATCTGATGAAAAAACCTGTATTGGCCAGGGTAAAGTGGTGCGGTAATGGTCAGGAGAGGAGGAGGGCTAGGGCAAAGCCTGAAATTTGTATGGATAAAGGCTTTAAGCTTCACAGGAATCAACAAAATAAAAAGTTTGAGTCTCTTCCAAAGTCATGGCTCGAGACCAATTTCTTCTGCTGTTGATGCTGGAAATCAGACCTTCTTGGGTCTGATGCCCAAAATGAGCATCTGAACTCTTCAAAGCATACTCCTAAGTGTGCCACAGCGGTGGGGGATTGTTAGGGGCAGAAGGAAAGGAGAGAAAGAATTCAGATCTCTGGAAAGGTTAAATGTGATTGCAGGAGTGCATGACTGGCTGACACTTTGGCTGGAAGAGGAAAGATGTAACACTTGGGTAAAGCATTCTTGGAGTCTGTATCTCTACAACATTTCCACTCAACCCTTCTTACCAGCTGATACTCGCTTTCCACTATATCAGTATTCTGTATTTTTCAAGCCATATTTCCTCCTTCATGTCAGAAATGACAAATTGAAGCTCTTCTTGGCAGTGACCAAGACCATATAGACCATGTATGGCCTATATAAATCAACTGCTCATGCTTGCTGTGGTCTCCAAAGCACATGCTGTTGCTGAGATCTCTGGGATCAAAGTAATGAAAGGAAAACTTCTCAGCAGCACTTAGCTCTTGTGGATTTTTGTCAAGTTTTTTGTCACACCCATTGCACTGGATGCGATAGTTTATGGTTGCTTTGGTTACAATGGATTGTAGTGTGATGGAATCCATAAGAAGTAGAAACAAATGAATAGAATTGATTTTCATTTATTTATGGCAGTGGATAAAGATGGAAAAGTGAGTATTTAAATTACTTTAATCAGTACAGGAAAGTGAACAAGCTACCTTTGGACTACTCTGCTTTACAATTTGATTGCTCATTTTACTAAAATCTGATATAATTATAACCACATCTGTTCATGAAGTAAACTGTCTGAAAACTAAACCCTGTGTTCATGGCTGTTAGTTGAAGTAGGCTTAAAACGCCCCACATATATTTGATATATTCAGGCTTTGAACAGTTTTGACTGTTGTGGGGCTAAGCCAAATCCACAGGTGTGGGTGTTTTGGTTTTTTTTTTTTCTAATATTACTGTACCATGTTGACACTCCTGACTCTGGCAGTACAAGGAACTTGATCCAGGAAGTTCAGAGTGAAGTTGTCAGAGCATTACCCAGACAGGCCTTTTTGGTGTCTCCCTCTCTGTGGTTAGTTCCTGTGCTCTTTGAGGGGCAGGTCTGCATGCGTAGAGGAGGAAGGAAAAGCATCTTGTGTTGCCTTGGCTTTTTCAGTGTGAACTGGGGCTCCCTAGTTTTCCTCAGTGATCACTTGCTTTGTTCTTCCTGAAGCTGAAAGATAAAACCATTCAGTATTTGAGATCCTGCTTTCTTCAAATGAACGAAGAATTAGGCCCTGCTGCATTGGGATGTAGAGTGATTCCATGATCCCATGGGTTGGTTCATTTAAATCCTGCTGAACATTTTTAGGTGTCAGAGTGAAATGGGTGGCAGGGACAATACAGTGCAGAATATCTTCAGGGGAAGGGCAGCCTAACTGCATCTAAAGTTTCAGCACTGGTCCCACTCACATGTCAGCCAGGGCTTTGTGCCCTCTTTTAAGATATGCAGTGAGAGCCGTCACTCAAAAGCACAGGTTCTCTTTGAGCCAGCTGATCATTGTGGGGAGGAGACTGTTCCTAGGAATTTTGTTAAGGAAAATGTTGTGTTTGTTAAAGTACAGCAGTATGTATTAACCCCCTACACCTCTGCAGACTGGAAGGCAGCTCTGTGGAGAAGGACCTGAGTGTTCTGGTGAACAAGCTGTCCATGAGACAGTGTTCCCCTGTGGCCGAGAACGCCTCAGGAATCCTGGGATGCATTAGGAAGAGCATTGCCAGCAGGTTGAGAGAGTTGATCCTGCCCTTCTACTCAGCTCCGGTGAGGCACATCTGGAGTGTCCAGTTCTCAGCTTCTTGATACAAGAGGGACAGGGAATTCCTGGAGTGGGTCCAGCAGAGGCTGCAGAGATGAGGAAGTGCCTGGAGCACCTCCTGGACAAGGAAAGGCTGAGGGAACTGGGGATGTTCAGTCTCAAGAGGAGCCCCAGCTGAGAGGGGCCCTCATCCCTGTGTGTCCCTGTCTGCAAGGAGGGCTCAGAGCGGGAACCAGGCTCTGCTCTGTGGGGCCCAGCAATGGCACAGGAGGAATGAATGGGCAGGAACTGATGCTCAGGAAGTTCCAGCAGGGCAGGAGGAAGACCTTTTCCTGTGCAGTGACTGAGCACTGAAACAGAGACCAGAGGGGGTGTGGAGTCTCCCTCAGTGGGGATGTTCCAGACCCATCTGGACACCATCCTGCACCATGTGCTCTGGGTTGACCCTGCTTGAGCAGGGAGGTGGAACCAGATGAGCCAATGTGGTGCCTTCCAGCCTGACCCATTGTGGGATTCTGTATATTGCCAGGTATAAAACTTTATCTAGTGTCTGTCATCCCCATGGAGCATGATACAGTCTTATGACTGACTAGCTCATAAAGCTCCCTTGCTATTACAGCAATGCTGTCTGGGTAGACAGTGCTGGAGTTCTGGGGTTGAAGTCCTGAACACTTACCTGACAGCATCAATTACCTCTTCAAACCTCATTGCTCTTCAGCCCTAAAAATGTTTTTAGTCAGCCAAAATCATGTCCCTTCTCAAATGACATTACAGATCCGTATAGCAAGTCTTGACTGTGCTCTTTGAAGAGAGATCTGCATCCTCATGCATGTATCTGCCTAATGCAAATCTATGTGTAAGTTAAAGAAAATGCTTCAGCGCATAGCCCTGTGTGCAACAGTCAAAGCTTTTTATCTTTATCTTTTCTCCCCAGGGTATCCACAGGAAGAAAAAAAAAAAGTAGGAGTGAGGTAAAGATTAAGACAAACAAATTTTGCAAATCCTTCCAATCTGGAGCACCAGGCATGAAGCAACAAGGAAAATGCTGATTGATCATGGATGCTGTATATAAGGTGAGAGGCCAAGGCCACATTAAGTAACTCCTGTGAAATGTTAACTCTCCCTCCCACCAAAACCAGGGACAGCTAGCACTGCACAGGTGCTAAAGGGTAAGAAACTAGACTGGAGAGAAATGTTGTGTATATCCTTTCCAAAGGGTAAATATATTTATACTGGAGGGATGATTAGTTCACTTTTACTTTCACGAAATTAGGGAAAAAGCTTTCTGTAGAAAACTTTCTGTTTCTTCTCATATAGCATACTTCAGTTGGAAGGGACCTACAAGGATCATCCAGTCCAGCTGCCTGACCACTGCAGAGCTGGCCAAAAGTTATAGTGTAATATTAAGGGCATTGTCGAAACGCCTTTTAAACACTGACAGGCTTGGGGCATCAACCACCTCTGGGAAGCCTGTTCCAGTGTTTGACCACCCTCTCAGTAAAGAAAGACTTCCTTAATGTCAAGTTGGAATCTCCCCTGATACAGCTTTGAGCCTGTCCTGTCACTGGGTATGACATCTGTTGTGGTAAAAGAGATGTTAGGGTGTATTGTTAAGAGAGTATTTCTAGCTCAGGACAAGCTTGGTCAAATAAGACTGGGAGAGGAGACTTTACCCTGATACTCGAGGTACAAGCTAATCGTTGAGGCTGGTCATGTTTTACACCATTTCAGTGGAGCTGCTTTTTTTCTTTAAAATGAAGGCAGCTTTAGACCTAACCCACTAATGTGCTGGGAACAACAAGCCTGTTTTATCTGGGTTTTGTTCTAGTCCAGGCAACAGGTAGCTGTCCTACTAGTGGCAGTGCCTGTGAATCATACTTCAGAATGCCTGGCTGCGAGGACTTTTTGTTCTAGGAAATATAAATGTCTATAACATGCATTTTTGATGTGGTGCTTATCTCTTCTGATGGATGCTTTCTCTCTCTACTCATTTCCTTATTTCCCTTCTGGGTTGCCCTGGTCATAGACCCAAGATCACAGATCACAGGGTGGTGTGTGATGGGTCTGGACAAGATCCTCTGTACATGCCCACCAAGAAGGCTGGACCAAGTGGTCTGTTCCAGGTCAAAATGTCCATGAAAATGATTCAGTCATAGAAGTTTTGATTTTAGTGAAATTATATTTAACTGGGGAAAGGATGACTATCAGGTCAAAGAAAAATGACAAAACTGCCCAATGAACACTGTATGTGCCAGTGCAAATGCACATAAACAGTTATATGCATAAATAAGCAGCTTGGGGACAGTGTATGTTGTAGCCTTCATCCTAGATAAAAGCCCATTTATTTATAATATAATCAAGGGCAAGTCAATTTTGTTTTCCTTTGATACACCAAACACACTAGGGTATGATAACCTATTACATATTCACCCATGACAGGACTGCTACAGAAGGAGGCAAGTGTAACAGGAATCTTGAGCCAATGTAGCTAATCTTGCATTCTAAGATCATATTATTTTTAGACTCTCTAAAGAATGTGTAGCATGGGGGAGACTGTGTTTGTGTAGCCCTTTTCGTAAAGCCAGTTTGGCCTTTTAATGATCCACAGTAACAAGCCAGTGAAATATATGAGCCTCTAGAATCATAGGGGAAAAAGCATGACTGCTAATCCTGGCCCCCGTTTGTAAAAACGTCTTTTTAGAAAATGTAAGGGAATGAGAAATCTTGCAGCCTTCAAACATCTTCCAGTAAATGGAGTTCAGCCCCAGCCTGAAGTCAAACACTGCAGACACCTTCCAGATATCTCTGAGGTTGCTGGGGCCAGTCTCCCTTGGTTGCATCACCATGAAAATAAGAGTTGTGTCCGAGGTGTGGTGCTCATTATGGCTCTGGGAGCAAACTGTACTTTGGGTTGTCCTTATCACCCTCCAGCAGCACTCTTCTGCCAGCTCTGGGTTTTTGCTGACTAAGGACTTTGTGGAATTGGCCTGTTGGAGTAATGTCAGTCTTTTCCAGATACTGCAAGGGTTTTCTCTGTTTCTTCCTAGTCAGCTGATCTAAAAGGAACTGCTAATCCCAGCAGCAATGGAATTTGACCCATTTTCAAGACATTGATTCTTTTACTCTTGCTGAAGATAAGAGGCTTATCTTTATCAAGTTTGGGTGAAGCATGGGCTCTATATCCCAGATAGAGGAGTGTACCCTGGGCTGTTCAAACCTTAATAAAAAGTGTAATCTCCTTGAAAATAGATTTTCTCTAATGTGGGAATAGATATATGAGTCTTATTGTCAAGCATTTTATAAACTTCCTTTACTCATCAAAAGGATGTCTTGATTATAGCTTAAAGACAAAATGTGGAAAAGAAGGGAGGTGCCAAATTAGGCAATTCAAAATTAGCAAGAAATTTGCTGGTTTTTAGAAAGCTCCTTCACATGGTGTTGGTTTGAGATTTTCAATTATGTTGTTATATTATTTTTCCTTACAAAGTGAAAAGTCTTTATTAGCTTTTAAAACTATCATATAGGATGTTAATTGAAACTGTCACAGGGTCTGTTGATTGATTGCGAACACTTTTGTATCCTGAATTCCTGTGGGATTTGCTACCACCCCTGGATACTTCGGTTGTTTTGAGGCATGTTTCTTTCATTTTATGAAACTGTGAATAGGGCATGAGGGTCTGTTTCCAGAGCAAACTATTTACCTTGCAGAACTGAATTGCTCTTAGCTGTCAGCTAGACTGAACTAATGTTTTTGAAGGAAAATGACACAGCATCTCAGTTTGATTCTGATGCCTTTTGACATTTCAATTAAAATATCAAAATGAAACTCTTTACTTATTGTGATAACTGAAATTTGCTTTTAGGTTTGTGTTTAAAAAAAAAACCAAACAGAAAGAAATATTTTTTTAATTTAAAAGAGGAAAAACAGTATTTCTCTAAAAAAACGTGTTCTGTAGTAGGGAAAATAACTATTTGCAGTACTTAATAAAATCAGATTTTGAGCAACTCCATTTCAAACATTTATTTTTTACTTTTTTGTTTGTTTGGACTCCCAAACAAAAAGTGATGTTCAATCAGAATTGGGAAGATGTTTCGAGTTATAGGTACTGTGTTTTCCGTCCCTAACTACCTAACTTTCTTCAGACTGGGCCTTCGTCAGCCAAAGATCATGAGGAGGACAGCCTGAATTTTTGAATTTCGTATCTCAAACCCTCACCAACACGAAGTTTGCATGTCCTGTTCAAAGCACCTTGTGCTTACCATTAATTTACATTGGCTCAGGGCTCAGGTTTGTGTGCTCTCCTTTACCTAGAAACATTTGTTTTCTGCAAATGAGGACTGCAGGGTTGGGACTTGAGAATAAGGTTTCATTGTGCTGTTAAAAACAGATTTCATCCTGGTTTTCGTATGGATTATTGCCTTCTGAAGGAAATAGTTAACGTTTGGTAGGATTCTTGCTATTTCTACTATGAGGGGCAGTCAAAAACTTAACTTGTGTGGACTGGAGAGTGACTTCTGTCCTGTGAAGTGTGGTCAAGGGAAAGCACCACACCCATGGAGTGTGGTGGGCTGGAGAGTCACGTCAAGGAGCTGGGAGACTCTTACTCATGCAGAGAAACTGTGGAAGGAAGCAAAGAGCAAAAAGCCAGATCTCAGGGGTAGAGAGGACTTGGGACTGAAGAGAACTGAGCACTTTGTATCTTAGGAAGGCACTAAGTTGGATGGAAAACAAGCTGCAAGCAAGAGCACAGTGGGCAGCTAGGAGCAGTCCATTTTTAGTTCCTGTTCTTGCCTTGTCCCTTGGAATTGTTTCCATCTAAAAAAAGTAAATCATCTGAGTTTATATTGAATAATTTCTGGCACAATCATGTGAGTTAGTAAGACTGAATCAAAAAGCAGCACCTGAATCTGAAGATCTGCTAAGAACCTCTCCCATTAAAATTTAAAATACCCTTTTCCCCAGACCTCCTCTAAAATAGACCAAACTCTGTGGAAAAAAACCCATGTTCTGGCTGTGGCTTAAACAACAGAATTCAGGAGAGCTGAGGGGTAAGACTTGTACTTGGTTCTTACTCCTTTCAGTTTCTCTCCATATACACAGGTGAAGATCAGTCTTAGTTTTGAAATTCTCAGCTTGTGTTGCTTTGCCATTTTCTAAAGATTGTAGGGTTTTCTTGAAACACTTAATTTGATCTGAGATTGGATCAAAGGAGCTTTCTCTCCTGCTGCAGTCCAAGAGGATTGGGTGATGGGGGGATGTCTGGATGCTGTTAGTTCATTTGCATGTGAACAAGAGAACTTTTTTTGTTCCCCCATTACATACTGCAAAAAAAGTAAGTTATTGTCTCTGAGGTAATGGGGTTTGATCAAAAATTGCTACCTAGCTCTGCAGTGGTCTCTCTTGATGAGCTAACACCTGATTAGGAAATGTATTGTAAATCTCAATATTTTTCAGGTGCTTTCAAAGCTCTTTATTGTAAATACCTTGGAAAGCAAGTGGAGCTTGCCTTGTAATGGAAGAGAGGGTTTCAAAATCACTTTGAGAGATTTTGTGTGAGCTGTAGAGGTGGATGAGAATATTTGTCTTCTTCCTAGTGGCAGCAGAGAATTGTAGTTTTGCTGGAACTTCCAACTATTCTGCTTTTCCAGTCAATACTTTTCAAATGTAATTTAGTGGAGACAAGAAAGGGTGGTCAGAAATCAGACACAACCTGACATACGGCAGGAGAGATTTCCAAAAATATCTGAAGGACATATGGAGGGAAAAAGTTCTTCTCTGATTTCACCTATGAGAAATAGAGTCCAATCGATTCATGTGGGCTGTTTGTTACACTCGTCCCAGTCCAGGGGAGACTTATGCCACTTGAAGCTCCACTGAACTGAAGGCAGTTATTTGGGACTTGCACTGATGTGAATCTGGCCCAACATGCTCACAAATTGGCCCTGATCTCTTGTCTCTCAAGAAAGATCGGAACTATTTTGTGCTTTTTACAGAAAATATGAAAATGAAAAATCCTGCATAGCTTGGTTGCTTAAACAGAGCTTCCCAGCTGTGACAAATGGCTTTAGGTGCTTCCATTTTGGGGCACCAGTTCTGGGGCATCTAAGCAGGGCCCCATCTGCTCTGAACCCTTCTATTGTTAAGATCAGGCACTTTGTTCTAAACCTCTGAAAATGTAGGTATTTAGCTTTCTTTGAATCTCTTGTCCCTGGGGATTTGCAAAGCCACAGACCACTGATTTTATGTGATTTTTATGGTCCAGTGGGGCTGTGTGATGAATTTTGTTTCTGGGGTTTTCCTCTTGTAAACAGTAACAAAAAGTTCCTCATTTTAATGGGTATTTTGCTCTCCTTCCCCTAATCCCTCTCTCTGTACAATAGTGGAACTGAATATGAAACAAAAGACACTCTGCCTTTCTCTTAACACCGAAGACATAGTAAGGAAGCCAGAATTGCAATTTCCCACGTTTCTCCCCCAGTACTTGAACTGGTCTTGTCTGAGTGAGTCTTCTGCCGTTCCTGATTTCTCTGGTACATATCCTTCCTCCAGAGCCCCTGCCCAAACTTTCTTTCTGTAGGGGTGCTTCAATTGAAAGTCATGTACCGGCTGGCAAGTTCTAAGCTCAGGCAGTGTGGTTGCATTTTCATAAAAGCATGGGTCTCTGTTCTTTTTCCACTATTCTATGGTTGGTTTCTTTTTCCTTACTGATTCCATCTCTTAGTGATTCTGCCTCTGCTGGTCTTTATGTTAAGTGAAGAGCATACTTAAAATCTATCCAAACCACAGGTGGCTTGTTTGTGTGTTTACAGGTTTTTCAGAGCTGAGGCTTCTTTAGAGAATACATGATATGTTTTCTGGCCTCAAGGTGTCAATAGTTTGTGACCTTTTTTTACCATGTTGGCAGTGAGACAAATAGCTTGGATGTTTTCTCCTGGTTTTTGCATGGGGAAATTCCTTCATCATGGGGGAGGCTTTAAGATTCTTATGCTTGAGGCATAACCTTTGTAATCACAGAAGATCTGAGGTGGGCTTGATCAATTTTGATTAAAAAAAATGCATGAAAATAGGGAAGACAGCAGGGTAAAATCTAAAGCAGTAGTCAGTGGAAAATCCTTGCTGTGGAAGTGATGAAGGAAACTATTTTTTTGCCTGTTGTTCACCCATACAGCATTTAATCTTTAACATAGAGCTGCCACAATCGGTCTGTATGTGTATGTGTGCAGAAGATCCCTGACAGACTGAACACAGTGTGTATGTGGTTACGCAACTGTTTGCACCTGCAAGATGCCATTCTGCCAAAAGACATGGTCCATTTTCTGCTCATTCCTTATGCCCTGTGTTCATGAATGGCCTCGTGGTGGAAGGGAAGGGGTGAGTTTTTATGTGGATCGGTCAGCTTCATGGTGAAGCCTTACTGCAACTCACATGCTGGAAGAGGGAAGTTAGGAACTAGCAGTTAGGGTGCTGAAACTGCCAGCATGGTTTGATTCTGGTTCACACATGTATGCCAGGGCCCAAAGTCACTCCCTGATGTTGGCGGAGAGTAAAATGGAGTGTGGAATTTCCTGTTCAGTATAGCCATAACCAATAACCTTCCAAATGCTGTGTATTACACTCATGTGGCAGTTAGAAGAGACTGAGTTGATGCACAGAGGTTTAGACCAATCGCTTCTCGCAGTTTTGCATATAAAAGTCAATGGCGTGGGGAATTTGAGGTTCCGGTTTACGGTTTTTCTCCCAGAGGGGTGGCTGGGCCAGGCCCGCTGCCCCTCCCTCTCAGCACCGCAGCACAGACTCCGGGTCGCTGTGGAAAAAAAACTATCTTGAAGCCGCAGGCAGCTAAAACCAGCCATGGACTGCCACACAGCTAAAAAATCTACCTGGCACGGCTTCTGAAAACTGGTGAGCTCCCCTCTCCCCTGCACGTGGCTTTGCGCACACCCAGCAGCAGCCAATACAGTTTTCTGCCA
>VWZT01010040.1:156302-181890 GCA_013397055.1 Pachycephala philippinensis
GTTGCTTTTCAGGCTGGAATTTGCTTATCCTTAAAAGAAATACCCCAGTTGTGGCCCATGATGGCAGTTGTGGGAAGACTGCAAGATTCATGAGAGAAATGTATTTCACGGCAGCAGATTTCCGGGGGGGTCTGTTTGCTAGTGGCAGTTTTGAAAAACCACGCTTGAGCAGAAGAAACCTTTTTTTCTTCAAATATGGAAGAGACTTTTAAGAACTGTAATTCTGATCAAAATCACATTTGTTATCCTTTGTGCGAGTTGGGAGAAAAGGGGGGAGGTGCTGGAGGGAAAGGGGGGTTTGCTTTAATTTCTTATTATTACTTATTACCTTTAATTCTGTTAGTAATAAACTTCTTTATATTCTTTAAAGTTTTGAGCCTGCTTTTGCTCTTCTTCTAATTCTTATCTCACAGAAAGTGAAAGACGCGAACTAAACCACTACATAAATTGGTGTTTCCGCCCGGTTTCAAACTGAACCCGCTACAACTCATGACAGTTTAAAGCTAAAATAATGTGAAATGTGACTTTGGAAGAAAGCTGGCTCCTGAACTGCATGTGTGAGCTCACATGTGTTTGTATATTAAGATGACCTTTCTAGTACAAGGTATAGCTTTTTGCAATCCAGTCACTTATATGCATGGCTTTCGCTTCTGGATCACTGCAGGCTAGAGCCAAGCAAATGGAGGAAGAATGAACAAAAACATTTTCCAGTCCCCTGTATTTATTTGTTTCTGTTTGTTTGCAAAAAGCAAAATCTGTGTCTCTCAAGCTCCTTCTATGAGCCAGAATGATTGTCAGATATCTTCTTGTAGGAAAAATGATTATATCGTAACCACAGTGAAGTTATCAGGAAGCATTGTTGGCTTGGTTCTCCTGGCTCTGCACACCTGTAAAGCCCGTGTTGAAGCAGTGAGCTTCTCTACACCCAGTCTGTCTTCAACCCTATATGTCTGTTTCTTTCAGTCATCTGGATTCGGGCCTTTCCTGTGTGTTTCTTATCCAAGTTTCCAAAAAGCTTTTCACATTATGCAGGGTACCTAAACCCACTGCCCTCTCTTCACTCTGTCTTTTATGATGTTCATGACTGTTCAACCTGCTGGATATATAATGAGCTGAACAGGAAATATTTTTATGTGGTACTGGTGTCAATTTACACTATTATCAAACCACTGTATAAAAAGAAGTCATGATTATTACTGCCACCAATTAAAAGTCACCTAATTCTTTTACAGCAGAATGTGTCCAGCTGCACAAAAAATCTGTATGTATATATATTGCTTTGAGCCAACTAAAATTTTGATCACCTGGATTTCAAAAGATGCCTCTTCAGTTCTCGAAGAATAATAAATGGGCATACTTCTCCACCAGCTTTTGTCTTAATGAGGCATTTTCATCTCTGGCTAATGAGGAGTATGATTCTTTATGAAGAGTGTAGTGTAGTGTAGTGTTACAAGCAAAATATTGTAGTCACAAAGGTCTGTAGTTAGCAGATAATATATGGAAAATTTCACCTTATTTCATCTGTTGACCATTGAAATATTACCAGAAGATGTTTTTCTTTTGCAACAATTTATTTTTTGTTGTGACAATTTTATTTTTCATTTATTTGAGGACAGACAGCACTTTGGAACCTGTGCTAGTGCATACTCTCCAAACACAGAGTAAAGATTCCATCTTTCCATGGAATTTGGTCATCCTGCGTCATGTCCTTTAGTACAAGTATGCGTGTAGCAGCCACAGGCTGTCCCACCACTCAGCATGCAGATCCCATGTTTGAGAGCTCTCAAAACCACACTGTGAACAGCCTGGCCTCTGTGCTGTTCAGAATCATAGAATGGTTTGAGTTAGAAGGGGATGTTGAAGATCATCCAGTTTCACCCCCTGCCATGGGCAGGGACACCTTCCACTAGGTCATGTTGCTCCAAGTCCTGTCCAATGTGGCCTTGAACACTTCCAGGGATGGGGCAGACACAGCTTCTCTGGGCAACCTCTGCCAGGGCCTCACCACTCTTAATAGGGAAGAATTCCTTCCTAATATTTCATCTAAACCTACTCTCTTTCTCTCTCTTTTGAATGCACTCCCCCTTGTCCTGCCACTACATGCTCTTGTATTCTTGGGGTCATTTCTCTTGCAGGATTTGCTGTCTTCCAGATGGTGTCTGGCTTGTGTTGCAACCCCTGTGACAGTGCTCAGAGACCAGCCTGAGGAGAAGTGTTGCAAGGGTGCCTAAGCAAGCATCCCTCTGAGAAGGGGTGGGAGGAGGTGGGGCTGCACCTGGGACTTTTAATGGCAGAATAAATGGGAAGGTGGAGGGCAGTGCTGTACAGTCAGTCCAGTGTGCCTGCTGTGCCTCTGTTCTCTTCCCCTGTGAGCTACAACAGTATATTGTCAGCACCAAATCTTGAGGAAATACATACAACCAGATTTTTATTTTCTCTTGTGTTCTTTAGACTTTAGTTACCTATCGGCAGCTTTCAAGATGACAAGAATTTTGACAGCTTGCAAAGTGGTGAAGACTTTGAAAGGCAGATTGAAGTTTTGCAATGTGTCTGCTGATCACTGGAGTTTCTCAAGGACAGGTACCAGACTGTTGAGCATCAAGGTAACAGTGACTGAACTACTGTGGTTTAATAGATGTGTTTGGCGTGCAGAGATAACTTGCTGCAGATAACAGGGCTTACCTAGAGATGTGAACCAGAGGAGATTTGTCTGAATGCTTGCTTGGCTAAATGTTTTTTTTAGCTAAGCAAACACACTTTCTGTCTAGTCTGGAATGGAAATGATAGGCTAAATTACACCAAAAGGTGGAAGTTCAGGGTTTCAGTTAATTATTATATGATATTTTCTTTAGAAACACCTCACCCTTCTATAGGACTGATAGCTAACAGAACAGATCTTTCAGTCCATATGAGCATGAATTGGCTGAATATTTAAAATCATGCATCACTTGAATTAATCCAATTGAGTCCATACAGAATCCATTTTGAGTGTGTTAGAAACTACAATGGCTCTGAGATTAACAGGAGAGGTAGAAAACTCTTGTGAATGCATCAGTGTATCAGCTCTTGATTTACTGGGGCTGACCACTCAGTTGATTTCCCCAGCTTTCTAGTGCTTTTTGTTAGGGGAGCTGGAGTACATGGGTGAAATGGGACTTTCTGTGAGACTTCTGTAGCACTGAAGTGCTGTGTGAGTTCTGTCAGCATGTGCTATGCATTGAAAAGGCACTTTTGCACAGATGTTGTGTTGAATGAACAGTACAATAGAATTAGCAGCTGGAGGAGTGGTTTTTCAGAGGGTGGTAGGGAAGAGCATTGAGAGACTTGGACTGCAGGTGCTGTCTGACCTGGCAGGGTGGTCTAGAGGGCTGATCAGTATCATTTCTGTCCACTGAGGACTAGGGTTTCTCTTACCTGTCCCACAGCTACTCATTTTTCAGTTCTCTGAGTTCCTTGCAACAGACCCATTACTTGACAGGAGAAGGGGGAATGGATTCAAACTGACAGAGTAGGTTTAGATTAGACATTAGCAAAAAATTCTTTACTGCGAAGGTGTTGAGGCACTGGAAATAGGTTGCCCAGAGAAGCTGTGGCTGCCCAATCCCTGGAGGTGTTCAAGGCCAGGTTGGACAGGACTCTGAGCAACCTTCCAGAGGAAGGTGTCTCTGCCCATGGCATGGGATTGGAACACAGTGATCTTTAAGGTCCCTTCCAACCCAAACCATTCTATGATACTATGATACTTTTAAAACAAAAATTGTCTGCAGAGGAATACAGAATTAAGGCAGGAGGTGTTCCTGTTTATATGCATTTCTTCAGCATGTGAGTTCCCAGATTAGCTTTGTCTTACCTGCATTTAGAAACAGTGCCTGTGTGGTGAACTAGTGAACTAGAGTCCTTGCTGCTGGACCTGTCTTCCCCTTCCGCAGAGTGTACAGCAGGCATGAACTGGTACCTTGTTCACAGTCTTATAGCACAGTAATCTTCCTCCCAGCAGATTAACCCTGACTCTGCAATCAAATCTGGCTTGGGAAGAAGTTATTTCTCCTTGTAATGACAACCGGAGTCCTGCTTGTGGATTATAAACCATTGTGGTTACCAGTTTCCACAGCTGCCCCATTTGAAGAGGAAGTATGGCTCTGGCATGAGGTGCAAATTCCTTGGTTGTTCCTCAGGCTGGGGAAGCTATGTTGGTTTGACACTGACTGTACAATAAAATTATGTCAGAGCCCTCAGGGCAGTGCTGTCTTCTCACACCTTCCAGGGCAGCTGCCAGCTTCTTTTTTCGATTTTGAAATCTTATCAATGGGCTAAACAGTGTCTCTTGGTGTGATAAAGCAAATTGTAGCAGTTCGAACAATCTCTTCTCTATGGGTTTTGTGCTTCAAATTGAAAAGGGATGGGAGAAAACAGAGACAATTTTACTGCTGGGTGAATGGGACCTGTGAATGCACTAAGAGGTGCTGTTAACAAATGTCACAGTGTCTAGGAGACAGAAGGCCAGGATTCATACTTGGCTGCTTGGTTTATGGCTGGGATGGCCTGTAACATTAGTTTGCTCATGCTGTGCATTGTGGAACAGGAGTCCATGCAGGTACACTCAACTTCACAAGGGTTTTAGAAAACTGTCAAGTCAACGAAGCAGAGCTAAAGAGTTCTACTGGAATGCCATCCTTGCTTGTCTCTTGCTTCTGATACCTCTCTTGTTTTTTGGAGCTGGTTCAGTTATTTCTGCCGTGGTCTGTAGAACACAGCAGTTGGACACTGTGATGCACAGAGAAGTGATTCAAGCACACTTTAACCTGTGGTTATAAGTCTGCAGCAGGAAAAGGCATCTTCCACTGGCAAATCCTTGTAGCCCATGGTTAGGATTGCTGATCCAGCTTTTGATGTTAAGACACCCTCTTTCTTTACATATCCCGGGTTAATTCGGGTAGCCATAGCTAGTAGGGTGGATCTGATGCATTCTTATACTGATGGATTAGCATTTGAGTTTTGGATTTAACATCTTAAGTGGCAGATTGATGGTGTTACGTACATGTTTAGCCAGTCATTCAAGGACTGCACAGTAACAGACCTACAAGATCATATTTTAGAATGCTGAGGCATCCAGTTAAAAAGTTTCATGCACATGAAAAGCTGCTGCTCTGATCTGGAACATCTGATGATGTTCCAGTATCAGCTATTCTAGCATCTGCTTATGTGTGCTGTAAAGCTAAAGGGTGATTGCTTAAAGCCAACACCACTGCTGAAGGCAAGGAGAATGAATACCTGTTAAGAGAGCAATGCCAGATGAAACCCTTGGAAGTTATTTTAATTTCAGTCCCAGCAATTGCAAGTACACCCAAGGTGGGTCAGAATGAATTGAACTCTTTTTCTGTTTCAGAGTGTATGACAGGATCCATTGCAGGGCAGCCAAAACCTACTGTGCATCTGAAGAGCTGGGTCTAGTGGAGGGTTTGTACCTTCACTGTGACTACCTGACTTACCACGAGATGTGGTGTTCACCAAACAGTCCAAGAAGTCTCTTTCTGACATTTATTACGTGACACCTTCTGCCTTGACACTAATAGTGGGGAAAGTTGTTTCCTTTTGAAACTTAATTATTTGAGTTCAATACCTACAGGAGTCTGTGCTGTCAGAATGGATGGAGAGTAATAAAGGTGAGATCTGGTGTACCTTAGGAGTCTTTGGCTCTTGAGAACTTAGCTCAGATTTTAAAGCCAGCTCTACAGAGTCCTTATGATTCTGTTTGAATTCAGAATATTGAATATAAAAACTTGAACCTTTCCTGGTCCAAGGCTTTTGCTTTAAGACAGTGACAGGCTTATATACCACTTTTCCATGGGACATGCAGAAGCAGAAGTGAAAGAAACTTTCTAATATTTATATGCAAGCAGCAAAGCAGGAGGCGTGAAGAAAAGATTTAAGGATAAGTCATCCTAAACAGCCTACCTATAGCTATTGCATAGCTTTGCATCAGAGTGTGGAAGTTAAGTGTAGTTGTGAGGCAAGTGACCAAGTAGTGACCTATGGTGGGGTTTGGTGTTCCAACCAGCATTAGAGGTAATGGGTATTTATGAGAAATTTGAGGAAAGAGTGAAATGCAATGTAATTAAAGCCATGGCCCCAAGCATGCTAGAGTTCAAGAAACGTTTGGACAATACTCTTGGGCACATGGTGGGATTCTTGGGGTTGTCCTGTGCAGGGACAGGGGTTGGATTAACTTGAGGAACCTTATGGATCCTTTCCAACTCAGGGCATTCTATGATTCATGATGCTTTGTGTAGAGTAATGGCAGTATTAGGTAAGGGTCCCATTCTTCCATTATTGCAGGCTTAAATGAGCATTTAGTTGCCTTTAATTGCTTTTTCTTACTGGGCTATTTTAGGAAACATAACAAAATACAATGAAAACATCTAACCTATGTATGAGTTAAGTAAAGTATTAGAGAGCATGAGGGAGAGGTGGTAGTTTTAGAAGAATACCTAATAATGCTTCTCCAAAGTCTGTATTCTGTCCAGTTAAACTCACCCTATGTGGGGAAACACCATGGTAGGTGAATAGTGTTAGATGTGGGGACTCATAGGTCCATATTTCCCTATTACATCCCATCCTTCATTCTAAAGAAGAGATGGGCATCCATGAGTGAAAGAGGGGCACAGAGAGCAGACCAGAGACCCCTCAGGGCTCTCAGTAGGGATGTTTAGCATCAGTGGTTTCAGGTTAATCAAGTTTGTTTAAAATTCAGGAATGGGCAGAGAGACTGCAGCATGAAGCTCTTATCGTTTAATGTTTTTCTGAGGCCAATATAGTTAAATGGGGATGTAAAGGTAGTACGAGCAATAAATAGGTGGCTTGTAACATTATAGCTGGCTCAGTAAGGAGAGATTTGGGAGAGCTATAAAGCCACCAGGAATAAGCTAAAAATGTAGTCAGAAATGAGAGAGGGATGAGAAAAATTCTGCAGAGCACTGGCTTTAGAAACTATTTCAGATTACTGGGAAAGGACTCTTCAAATATATTTGAAACAGGTGGTAAGAAACTGGGACAGTGACTGCAAGGAGAGTAGAGAGATGGGTGAGGAAGTTAAAGATGAGTCATAATCTACTCCACTTCTCTTTTTGGAGAGGAAGGGGATGTAAAATGGGGCCCATTCCCATAGAGATGGGGGGAACCTAGTGAACTGCTGCTGTGGGGGAGCAAAGGGGTGCTCATTTCCATGGGTCCTCAGTGACTTCTGCTAGGTGCCTCATCTGGCTTGGTTCACTCTTCTCCTTTGAGTTTTGTGATGTACAAATATTGATGGCATTGTTGTGAACAGCCTTAAGAAGAATTCAAGTTGTAGGAACTATGACTTTTCTGCCATGGTACCTGTGTTGCTTTTGTTTGGGTTTGCCTTGGATGATAAAGGAATTAATCCAGTGTTTCTCCCCAAAAAATATCCTAAGTGTGAAGCTTCTTTGGTGTATCCCAAGATACTCACCTTGACTCATTATTTTTTCTTGCCCTGTCTTCTCTCAATGTGTCTTGGGGTGACTTTATGGTGTCCCAGATATTCATATCGTCCAGATATGAATCTTGTGCCTTTCTATGTCTTTAAAATTGGGTGCGAGAGAGAAAAAAAAAGCCAGATGAACTTTTTCAAAGCAGTTCTGTGCTTCAAGGACACTGCTATCTTGCTGTGTGCTTCTGCGGAGAGCGGAGCACAGGAAGCACCCTTCTTGCTTTTTCGGCTCTGTTTCTTCGGAGAGAGACGGAGAGTTAAACTTTGTTTTCCTGGGGCTTTGGTTTCTTCTTCTTCTCTTCTGGATTTGTTCAGAACCTCACCAGGAGACCGTACCCTGGTCCGGAGGGGGGCCCCCACACCCACCCAGCTCCGAGGAGGAGGAGGGAGACCACACCCACAGAAGGACTCTAAAATCTTCCAGGTTTTTCTCTCCACAGCGAGAGATTTTAGTATTTAGCATTATTACTCTTTTCTGTGTGTTTGTTAAATAAATAGATTTTTTTTCCTCTTTCACTTTCCTCCGAGGAAGATTTCTTTCCCGAACCTGGTGGGGGAGGGGCAGCTGTAACTTGCCTTATATGAGAGGATATTTTCCTCCAAATTTGGCCCAAACCGCCACACAATGTTAGGCAGAAACAAATGTGCCAGAGTAAAATCAGATAGATACATACATACACAGGGTTGGTAAAAGAAAGTCTTGACTGTTAGCTATGTCCAGATAGATTTCCAGCCTGTGACAGCATAGTACTCACAAGAAGAGTAAGAATCTGTTTGATTTTTCTATCAAAGGGAAAACTACTCCTTTGTTGCTGACTATTTGGTCTTGGGAGAATGAATGTAGCTCAGTCCTGGCACCAGCTTTTTATTGTAGAAGGAATCTCGGAGCTTTTGGATTCTTTTCTGGTTCTGATATGTCAGCTGTTCTGTAGCCAGCCAGATGTGTGAGCCAAGAAATGTGGCAGAGACTTTCTTTGGAGGTGAAGAACTGGACTTAACTTTACTGGGAGGCAAGAAGGGGGGAAAATTTACCCCTTCACTTTCCAGTAAAGGAATTTATAGAAGACACTCTTCGAAAAGCAAATTGTACTGTAGATATTTTGAGATTTTGCAGATCTTTATCATTCACTTTTTAGATGGGAAGGCCTGCTACAGCAGGCAACTAACAGGAACTAATTTCATCTGATTTCTTACTTTCTTACTAGGTTTAGGTTTGTTTTTCTTTTAACTTCTCAAGTGCTTTCTTTACTTGGTATGTGAAGTGCTTAGTGAAGTGGGACCTGAACTAGTTGACTCTTCAGGCTGCTTTGAAAAAATACACAAAATCTATCAACATCCTATCAACAGCATGAGTCTTTCTGTTAGCCATCTTCATCCTCAGAGCTCTTGAAGAGTACTGCAGCCTCTCTAGAGCACAGGGCCGTCTGCTAAAGGTGAAGCTACTGATGTGTAGGAAGAAGAAATCAGATTGCAAATGGCATATCTCACATTATGGATGTGCGGCAGAAACAATTTAGTTGAGATTACAACAGAGATTTGTCTGAGGTTGTGTGGGGATGCTTCTGAGAAGGGTGAAGACAAAAGGACCTCACAGAAGCTCTGGGCGGTTGTTTATTTCTTGCTTGTTCTTTTTCTGAAAGTAAGTATCTCTCTGAACTGATCCCTGATTAAGCCAACAGGCCTTCTCTGTAGCCTGTAAATCACTTTTCACCTTGAAAATGAAACTGAAAAAACAAGGTAGGCTGGCACCTTAGGGATATGGTAACACCTCCACTGGAAATGTAAGCAAGAATAATTGCTTGGAGAATGCTCAATGAATCCACCACTTAGTTAAGAATAATAAATCAAGGAAGAGAGGGAAACATTTGAACATCTATCCCGTGTTATAGCTGAACTTGCAGGCAGGTTATGGTTGCTCAGGGACATTTTTCTGTATTACTTAAACACTGTGTAGGGGCTCTAATAGTATAACAGGGGCTTCTGTTCAACAGAAATTATTTCTGTGCTGTCTGGTATAGAAAGGAGGTGGGTTGTGGTGGCAGGAAGGCCATGCCGATCCCTGTCAAGTACTACAGTGAGGATGAGGCTCTAAAGCTTACAGTGATTGCTCTGGGGTTTGGCCTTCAGCACTTAGATGAATCTTAAATTTTCTGGTCATTCCACCATTGTGGACTTTGTTTCCTGAAGGATTCTGCCAGGCTTGGTGGCATTTAGGACCACAATTCAGCCAAGTGCCTGAACATGTGGCCAGTGGTGGGACATGCTTGAAGTGGAGTTGCTATTTGTGTGGACTCCAATCTGTGGCCTGCTAGGGGAAGGCATCCAGCCTTTGACACAAAGGTTGGGAGAAACTGTATCCAGCAGTCAGTGTCCCATGTAGGTAGGGTAGATTGGGCTTTCAACAGGCTTCCGAAAGGGCAGAGGTCCTGTCCAAAGCTCGGTCTGAGGCACCCACACCACCTCTGTGCAGTGCTTTGAGAGTGTCTGGCAGCTCTCTGCAGTGAGAGGTGCAGGGAGATTAGGGAGCCCACCAACCTGTCATTTTAATTTGGTCTAAACCTAGGGGATTTAGCCACGAAAATTCTGTTTATAACTGGGGAGGGAGGAGATTTTGGTGTTCCTGATTAAACTATCCAATGGTGTGGGAAGGTTCTGAAAATTATAGCTAAATCTTTGGAGAATGACTGGATGTTTGACATTAATGAGGAAAAAATGGCAAGGCTAAAAGCATCCCAGATGCACAGAATTCAATTACTTGGCAGTGCAGTTTGATTTTTAGTGTATTTTGCAGTACATTAGTAATTGATCTGTGTGGTATTTGTAACTGCAGAGGGGCTCTAAATGAATTTTTGTCGTGATGGTTACAAAATGTTCAATACTGAGAATGAAATTTCTCCTTGCTGTGATTGTTCATCTGATTTACAGCTAATGGAAAGTAGCTCTCCAGCTCCTTCAGCAGCAAATTGATCTTGATTTTTCTTTTAAAAAATCCCAGTAAGAAGAATATTTCTGTAAAAGAAGCCAATATAAAGCTAAATCACGGTGAGAGCTGCTTCCTGTGGACATGCTTGGCACATTTCCTGTGGCATAGACTACTGGGATTTTTGCACTGGTGGTCACCCTGCCTGTGCCCAGGAGACAGCTTTGCTTGCCTTCCAGAAGTGGAGGTTTTTCAGGGTCCTGAAAGTTCATCATCCAAATTATTTTAAGCCCAGGAATTCATTGGCAAATCTATTTACAACTTTGCTTACTCTTTCTCTTCCTGTGCGTGTCACCAGTGATCCTGATGTCTGAGGGAATCTCCCAACTCATTCTGTCATTTCTGCTGTTCACATAGTCATTATTTATCTATTAGAAGGTGAAGTTCTCTGATGGTTTCCCATCCACTGCCTGGACAGGGTAAGAAAGGTTTAGTTTCCAAGTGCGGCCAAAGAGGGTGGTACATTTAGTCTGATATGTGCAAAGACCTGTTTGTTACAGTGAATCTCTTAAGGACTTCTGTAAAACTCTGTCCCATTTTCCTTGGCTGTAAAATAGTGATGAAGCCTGTAAGGGATCCCACAGTTAGTGTGGGACTCAGTTCTGCTAAACAGTCTCTGGAAGAGATATGGTTTCTTCTAGGCTTCTTGTTTCATAGCTGCTTCTTCCAGGACAATTTATGCCTATCCTTGAGGTAACTGAGACCATGAGTGTCCATCTGATCCAAGAGTTCCTCTGGTCTTGTGTCCTACAGCAGAATAGACTGGTATTTTGAATTTTGCTGTCTCACAGACACCAGTGCAACTAAACGTACACTTATTTTTAGAGGCATTGCTGTACAGTTGCACCAGAAGTTAAGCACCTATCAAAGGTCAGAGCTGGATGAAAGTCAGCGGAGTCAGCAGCAGGCCTTAAGCAAACATTGAGGAGACAAGCGATTCTTTCCCTACAGGAAACTGGTAAATTGGAAGATGTAATATGTGGAAAAAATGAACTAAGGAATAGGGAAGGGTGATCCCACAGTAATAGCTAGCATATGCTCTGCTTGCAGTGAGATTTGCCAGCTCATTTAGGATAACAATGTTTCGTCAGAGTTAGAAAGAAAAAAGGCATCGGATTAGTAAAAGAGATGGTATCTTGGCAGCTGGGAGTGGGAGAAGGGCAGGAATACTTACAGTGCTAGGCATGAAAGGCAGGTATCCTAGCTGTTACCTGTATAAACATCACGCCTGTCCTCCTGTGTTTGAGTTTCTTCATGTGCCTTTCTCTAGGTGCAGACAGCAAACTTGGTGCTGGAAGATGGGATGAAGATGAAGGGCTATTCTTTTGGCTATCCATCCTCCGCAGCAGGGGAAGTTGTATTCAACACAGGGCTCTCTGGGTAAGTGTAGTGGTTTAGTTTGCATCTTTTACCTCTTGTGAGATAAGAATTAGAAGAAGGGCAAAAGCAAGCTCAAAACTTTAAAGAATATAAAGAAGTTTATTACTAAGAGAATTAAAAGTAAAAATAAATAATAAGAAATTAAAGCAAACCCCTCTTTTCTTCTAGCACCTCCCCCTATTACGCAACTTGCACAAAGGATAACAAACATGTGATTTAGGTCAGTATTACAGTTCTTAAAAGTCTCTTCCATATTTGAGGAAAAAGAGGTTTCTTCTGCTTAATGTGGTTTCTAAACTGCCACTAGCAAACAGACCCACCCAGAAATCTGCTGCCGTGAAATACATTTCTCTCATGAATCTTGTAGTCTTCCCACAACTGCCATCATGGGTTACACATGGGGTATTCTTTTAAGGGTAAGCAAATTCCAGCCTGAAAAGCAACGACTCTCTTCTTCACAAAATCTCTAAAAGTCTCTTACAGCTCCTAAGTGACCTGGCGTGGCCACTTTTCTTTTTCTGCAGGCTGCACACAGAATTCTCTTCCCCCCATGTCTTTGACAGAGAAATAAAACAGTTTGTGACATTACAGCCTCTTACCACGGCATGCAAGAAGTCTTTTCAAGCTACGTGCAAAAGACCTGCCACCGCCCTCTTTTCCAGCCTCCATCTTAGTTCAGTCTCGCATGACTCACTTTCTCTTTGACCTTGAAGCCTCCATGTTGAAGGGCTGATTTCTTTTCGGACTTTACGTTGGAAAGAAAAGCCTCTTTTCCTTTATGCTGCCAGCTTCTTGATGTTTCTCCAGGTCGATGTTGGCTGCGTTGGTGGCAGAAAGCTGTACCGGTCTGCGTGGGGCTATGTAGAAGGGGGAGGGAAAAGCCCACCAGTCCCCAGAAGCCGTGCTGGGTGGATTTAGCTGTATGACAGCCCATGGCTGGTTTTAGCTGCCTGCGGCCCTGGGATAGTTTCTTCACAGCAACCCGGGGTCCGTGCCGTGGTGCTGAGAGAACGGGGAGGGGGCAGGGGGCCCTGGCCTGGCCCGGCCCGGCCCAGCTACCCCTCCGGGAGAAAAACCGGAAACCAGAAACCCGAATTTCCCACGCCTGTGCTGCTTTTCTATGCAAAATTGCGAGAAGCGATTGGTCTAAAACTCTGTCCATCTATTCAGTTTTTCAAACCACCACAGTAAGGCAACAGCAAATGACATATAAGCATCAATACTTCTCTGGAAGCTTGTTGGAGTGTGAAAGCTGCTTTTTCCAAGCTTGTAGGGTCCTGATCCAAGCAGGTAGTTTTCTATATAAGGCTAAATTGTAGTCCAGAGATACAGAGAGAGAAAGTGAATTAATGAAGATGTCTCAGGCAGACCTCCTGTGTCAAAGCATTTGTGGTGATAAGCACCTTTAAAGACTTACCAAATGATGATAATGAGATACCTAGGGTTCTGATCACTTCCTACTGAATTGCTGAGTCAGAGCAGAGGAACTGTCTGTTCTCCCTCCAGTGCCCAGATCAACTATAGAGGTTTGAAGCATCTGCAGCCTTCTTGGTAATGGAACTTGGCTTCTGAGTGCAAAATTTTTAAACCCCAAGTTGGTCACCTTTATGACCCATCCCTTATGTCATTTGTTGCCTCATACCTCAGGTAAGGATGCTTTTACGCTCTGTGCCCTTTCCAGCTAAAGGGCAGGATCAGATTCATGCCTAACCTAGCATGTTTCTCTGTCCTCATGAGTGGTAGAAGCGTATGGCTGACTTAGGTTGGCAGCCAAATGCTGCCGGGTGCTTTTGTTGGACTTCTTGAGCAGAGGGAATCTGGCCAGAGGAATGGGGCTTTTGGTACGGACAGGGACATATCCTTGGGGAGATAAGACATCTCCGAAGTTGTTGATATTTGAGCTTCTTCTGCAGTCATTCATAGCTTGCTTTGCTCATCTGCATTGTGTTCCCCAAATTCTGCTCTCCTTTGGAGATCTCAGTACTCACAGGATGAATTTTTAAATGATATCATTGGTGATTATGTTAAATTACTGCAGAGGGGAATCAGTTTGCAGAGTTTTGCATTAGGAGACAATTATTTAAGCATTTCGACATCACTAATTGTGTTAATATACCTGCCAACAAACCACTGTTTAATGTAGATCAGAATGATGGAGGGCACCAGGGTTCTCTTCTCATTGATAGATTATGGGCCATGAATCTTGGCACATCACAAAAGTCAAGGAGGGATTAATTTCCTCTCCACATGTTACTGTGGCAGTAGAAGTTGTGTTTGTTCATTGTCTAATCATTTGGAGAGTATGCTGTGACGGAGATCTCTTGTGTGCTGGGGAGCATATGGGCATGGAGAGAACATTCAAAATGTAAGGTAGTATCTTCAGAGCCCCCTATCCAGAGCATGACCTTGATTGATTCAGAGAAATTGAAGACAAGCATTTGCAGCGTTGTTGCAGAACATAGAAGTGGCAGATTTCCTACCAGTCCATGGGTTGCTGTCCATTTGAAGGAACCTGTAGCTGTACCTCCTGCTCCTGATCACAAAGATCAAGTTCTGTGTATCCAGAGGAACCCAGCTGTCCCTTCTCCCTGACACAGGAAGAGGCTGTGCCTGCGTGAAGGAGATGCCCAGGCTGCTGGGGCTCGCAGCAGTTTGTCACAATAGGGAGCAAGAGGTTGGTGTGGGGGTGCTGATAAGCCTCAGACCTGCTTTTTGTGAAGTGGGTGTTTCTAGGTGCTGACTGGGGTCAGCATGGGCTCTGTCCTGGGGTAATTAATAGGTTGCTCTGCACTGTGTCTCTTCATCTGGACTCCCATGTTCTGATTCATGTTACAGAAATGGGAGGCAAAGCACTTTATGTTCATACAGCTCTCAGGCTTGAGGTAGCTGAAGTGTGCTGAAATGTTGTCGTATTACTATGGAATAGAAGGCAGAGAGCACTCTTTTGGGGATGAAATGTTGAATTTTAGATAGAAACGCAGGAGGATGAATTTTCCGAAACATTTGCTGAAAAAAATAAACCTACTGTTGCAGCCATCTGTTTAGTATAGGAACAAAAAGACGAGATTTCCAATTAAGAAAGAAGAAGAGTTACAACCCATAAAACATCCCATGTTCGAAATGGTTCCATGAAGTGGCTCCTCTAAGTCTGTGTGTGTTTCCCATATTCTAGTGAGAGAGTGGGTTGACAGGAGTCTACTGAAATCAGGCAGACCTTTGGGCAGGCACAGCAAGGACCAGACCTTGCAGCACGTTTGGAGCTGGTGTTTCCATCTGCTCCTCTGTACTCCACACGGCATTGTTTCTGCATAAAGGGCACTGTCCATGCTGAGCTCTGTCTGCACACCCCACCCAGACCCAATGACTCTCTGTCCTTGTTTGCTGATTACAAACTACATGCAAAGGTTAATTACATTGGCTTTGTCAGTAACAAGGAGCCTTTTGGAAGCATAACCAGTTAGCTCAGAAGGAGAGAGCAGTGCCAAGCATGCACATGCCATGTGCCTGATACCTTCTGCAGTTTTGGGATCACACTGCACTTTGTGTGGTTGGCTACCTGCAGCAGCAAATATAGATTTGAACATCAGGAGAGGCTTACCTGAAAATATTTCCTGGCCATTGTTCGTTTGACCTGTCATTTCTCAGAGCTGGCTGGTGTGCTGCATTGTCTATATCTGCCGGCAACCAGTTCCACTTTTGTGAATAGCTTCCCAGTGTTTGACAGTTAATCTTCTGGCAGTAAATCTGGTGTTCCATAAAAATGTCTCTTGTGACTTGCTGATATCTGGTAGATGGCTGGACTTGCCAGTTAAGTATTGTTTAAACAAGAATGACAATAATAAATTGTATTTTGTATAGGGCAGATTCATCCTGAAGTGTCTTTATGCATTTGGCACAATATTCGTGGGGATAACTTAATCTGTTGCTAAATTGCAGCTGCTTTTGGGTTGAAAGACTGCAATTGTTTAATGGATATTTGCAACAGTATACTACAGTACAAGGGAGAAAGTGAAGGACTGTCTGTTAATTTGAAGCTGAAGAATAGGAGCATATAGACCATATTTACCCTGTCCCCCTCTATGTGGTTGAAAGTGAGACTGGATCTACTAGGTCCAGAGATTATACTTCGTGGAATCCTAGGTTTGGTCCTCTGCTGCAGAAGAATGTTCCAACATGCTTTTAGATCTGTCCTTGCTGAGAAGGGCATTCGGGCAGGCGCTTAACAAACTGCTGGTTTCTGCCTGGGCTAATGACAGGACATGCTCTGGGGCCTTGTGACCAGGGGTGGAATGCTGAATCCCAAAGCATTGTCTTCAACTTGCCTTCTTCAGGGATACACAAACCAGCTTCCAAGCACTTAGGAGTTTTATCAGGTGAAATGAATGGTGTTCTGTGGGTGGGAATATGGAGGTTGCGTAGAAGAGAGGCCAGGCCTCTGGCTGGGAGAAACTACAGAAGCGGAACCATAGCAGGGTTTGTTGACAGAGCAGGTAGGAGAGAAGGACCCAGGGTAGTGATGACGAATCCCAAGGACTTGTCTATGTCTTCCCCCACAAAAACAGCAGTTACAGCCCTGAACATCCTGAAACATCCAAGCTCCGGAGTGCGGAAGGGACAAAGCCTGGGCAAACAGCTCTGTTGTCTGCTGGCTTTTCAGTTGGAGTCTTCTGATGCCACTGAGAGGAGGAAGCTCTTACAGCACGTGGAGGGAAGGGTGCAACAAGGGCAAAGCACTGCCCAGGGGTGCGCCCAGGGAGAGGCCAGGCTAAGCTGTTATCAAAGGGTCCAGTGATACGCTGTGCAGGGCTGAAATCTCCCTGTCCTCTCTGTACTTGTTTCTCGTGATAAATCAAAGGACTCTGAGTTTGTTGATAGTTTCTGTGCTTTTCTTAAATGAAACATGAGAAGCCAAAGTCTTTCCTTGTTCTCCATGTCAAATGTTTAAGCACAGATGGCAAAGTCAGGATGTATTCACAGATGTGTTTGCTTTTATTCTGAGAATATCTTCACATGAATACCATTTCTGTCTTTTTGTCATATGGGAATTCAGATCACTCTTGTTTTCACTGGGTCTTTTGTTTTCCTTTTGACTCCAGACCAATGTACTTTTCTTCTACTCTTTCTTCATCTAGATACACTGAAGCCTTGACAGATCCCAGCTACAAAGGACAGATTCTTTCCCTGGCTAACCCCTTAGTTGGGAATGGTGGAGTGCCTGACACGGCTGCTTTGGATGAAATGGGCCTCAGGAGATTTCTGGAGTCTGATGGGATCAAGGTAATAGTGGGAGATGCAGTGCTGATCAAAGGGTTATGCCCGGCAGCCTGAGTGTGTAAGAGTTTACTGGCTCCCTCATAGAAGGAATCAGTGATATTCAACCTTTCTTTTTCTTCTTCTGGGTATTGTCCTTTGGAGGAATGGTGGCAAAAGATACTCCATTTTGATTTCTGTACCAAGCCATGTGCCTTCAGGAAGTATCTGTTCTGAGGTGAAATGGCTGTTTAATACACTAACTCCAGTGGAAAATGGAGCTGACTTTTGAAATGAAATGTTACTTAAAAGTGAAAAGTTTTCTTTTACAAAAAATGAATCAAAATAAAACATTTTGTCTTGTCTTAAATTTCCGTTTTCTTTCTTTTGACAAGAAGTGTTTTGTCAGCTCAGTGCAATTTGCAGCTTTGGTTACCAAGCCATATTCTTCTATGGATTTCCTGGTCAAAATGCCCATATCATGAGATATCCTGAAGTCTGTCCATGATATGGTTTATGGTGAATGAATAGTGAAAATTGACGGTACTGGATGAGTACAAAATGATCCTATCGTGTAGAATGACGTTTCTTCTCTCTACAGGTTTCGGGTTTGCTGGTGCTGGATTACAGCAATGAGTACAGCCATTGGCAGGCTACTAGGAGCCTGGGAGAGTGGTTGCAAGAAGAACAGGTGAGCAATGTAGAGGTAACTACACAATGAGAATTGACCTGGATGGAAAGATGAGCTCTTTATTTTGTGCTTTTTAGTGCAGAAACTAGATTTGAACAACTCAGCTATTTATGAGTGGGAATAAGGAGGAGAAGTGAAGAACTGCAGTGAGGCAGCCTTGGTAAGACTGCTGCTGGGAGCCTGAGCTCCTAACCCAAGATCAGGCTGAATGGGGCTGTAAGCAACCTGGTCTAGTGGAAGGTGTCCTTGTCCATGCCAGGGGGTTGGAACGAGATGATCTTTAAGGTGTCTGCCAGCCCAAACCATTCTATGATTCTGTGCAATGTTCTTCTCATGAAAGTGATCTGGCTGCTGTCTTCTTTCCATGTTAGCTGCCTGTTCTCTAACTTATCCTTGGATTTTCTTCAGGTACCTGCACTGTATGGGATTGATACCAGAATGTTGTCCAAATTAATTCGTGACAAGGTATGATCTGCTTCCCTTGATCAGCTGCATTAACCTTTCTAATCCTGGGCCCTTTCCAGGTTCAGCAAACCTGAAGTTAAAATGGTACTGCTGGGCTGCCTTGACTTCCGATGCTGCTCAGATCCATATGCTCTTCCAAAGCATGGGCAGTGCTCTGATCCCAAGCAGCCCACTCTCCCTGGCTCTGCTCTGGGTTTCCTGTGCTACATAAGTGAGCCAGCACAAGGTGATGTAAATGAAAGGCCTCAGGTTGTTAGCGTAGAAACACATAATCACAGCACGATTATATGCAGGTGCTTTTATTTTGGGGAGCACTCGGGAATCAGGGTACAGCAGACCCAAATCGGATTCTGACATGGGTTCGAAGTGAAACACACTTTATACCCTCCCCTTACATAACTGCTATAGAATCATATGTTAATCATTAGCTATAGATTGTTCTATTATAATCAATTGAGCATGAGTTTCGAGTCCCTCTCCCACAATATTCCCCGTATTTGCTTGTTCTTTTTTCATGATTCTTGTTGCGATTAAACAATCATTACATCTAGTTTCCAAGCAATCATCGCATTTAACTTTACGGGGAGGTACACAGGTGCAGAGTCACAAGATTTAGCAGAAACAATCCCTATTCAAGGCCTACCTGAGCTACTACAATTTTAGAAACATTTTAACCTATGCTATCAAGGTCATGTCAGACACAACAGGTGGTAATATCAAGCACATTGTTGTGGTTTGACACTGGCCAAATGCCAGGCACCCATGGAAGCCATTCACTTGCTCTCTCTTGTTTTCAGCTGGGCAGAGGAGAGGGGGAAAAAAATTAACAAAGGGCTCATGAGTTGAGATGAGGACTGGGAAGAAAACACTCTAAGGGCAAAANATGAGTCCCTCCCACAGGCAAAACAGTCTTCCCAAAACTGCTGTGGCATGGGTCACTCATCCACGGGGTGCAGTCTTTCAAGGATAGTTTGATAGTTCCAAACTAGGCTCTAGTTTGGAAGCAAGGGCCTTCTTTCTCCATCTCTGGAAGTAGGAGCCCTCTCTCTCTATTCGGGTCTCCCACTGGATCACAGCTTCCTCTGGCATCCACTCGCTCCGGCATGAGCACTTTTCCCCACGAGCTGTGAGTGGATCTCTGCATCCCCCACGGACTTAATGGATTACAGGGGGACAGTTTGTTTCACCATGGTCCTCTCCATGGCTTGCATAGGAATTACGGCTCTGACTCTTGGAGCACCTCCTCCCCCTCCTTCTCCACTGACCTTGGTGCTGCCATGTTGTTCTCTCTTACATGTCCTCACTTCCTCCTCTTCTCTATCTGCAAGAAAAACGACTGCCCATAAGTACTATTGCCAACAAGTTCCACCAATTCAAAGATTCTTGCAGCATCCTGCTGTGCCAAGAGGTTGATTTCGTCTAGGTTCCGTGTCGGGGAATTGCTCACCATGGTTCTGCTGCTGGCCGCACAGCCCCGCTGCCACTGTGCGGGCGGTCACAGCTGCTGCAGCGCTGGTGCTATTTAATGCCTCTCCTCATGCAGGGTGCCAGGAAGGAGAAGATGCTGCCATCGCTCCTGCCCTTTTGCCTGCGGCACGGCTGGCTAGGGTTGGCCAGGCAAGCAAGGCTCACTGTGGGCTGCACTTAAGATGGCAGCGGCGGCAGTGCATCTCTGCAGGCCGCGCCAGCATACCCCGGTGGGAGCGGCTCTCCATCCGTGGAAAAAACTGCATGTGCACTGTTTTGATTTCCTTCTTAAATATGTCATCACAAAGGTGTTACCAGCCTCTCTAACTGGGCCAGCAGCATGTCCATCTTCAGAGCCATCAGAGATTGGCACTGTTGGACATGGTGGAAGCTTCTAGCAGCTTCTCACAGAAGCTACTTCTGTGGCCCCCCGCTTGCTACCAAAAAAAACAGGCTGTGCCAAACCTACACACAACACGTCTTAACTCAGAAACAGTCAAACAGAACAAATCTGTGAGATATTGTGGATATTAGTTCACAGGCAGTGACACCTTTGGTCAGGGCAAATTCTCCTGCTCCTCTGAGACAAAGGAATGCCTACAGTCATCTAAGATGGATTCCTAATCTGATTTTTTAAGACTGAAGCCTGCTCTTATTTTCAATAGTCATTACTTTTCTCTGTTTTCCAAGAGCTGAAAATTGAAGTCATAGGTAGGATTATGTTATGGAATGAAGGTTAATGTGAAGGTACACTTCACACTGGCTGAAACAGTGACCAAAGCCAGTCTGAATGTAAATTTGCCTTGGAGGCTCTTTTTTCCTAAAGGATTATTTGAAGCTGCACTTTTCTTTAGGTGATCAGTTTGCAGTCTGCAGCCCAACCCCATGCCCGCTTTCATTCCACAGAGCAAAACAGGAATGGCCCAGCTTGAATAGAGGAATATTTGTAGAAATGAATTCTTACAGGAAGATTTGGCATTGTCCTGCTCTTACAGATAGCATACAAGTACAATTTAATACAATAGAAAATGGCAGTATGTTTTCTGCTTTCTTAAGACATAATAGATCACCATTCTTTTTATCTAAAGTAAATACTTTCAGTGTTTGTCCTGTAACTTAGCAGTGTATGGCAATGAGTCCCATTATACTGTGACTTCAAGTAGTATTGGTGTACGGCTTTTAAAAAAGTGCATAATGTCACCTCTTCACCCAGTTTTCTCAGGTTGAAAAAAACTACTTAGTATTTCACTCCATGACTCTATAAAAATTGGAGATGAGAACAGGGCTTCCTTAAGATAAATGCAGAAATAAGCAATGACTTGTTAAACTGGACTAAAGGTGAATGCAGGGCACCATTTGGCTGAGAACAAGGGCTTTAAGAGCTTTGTCATCAGCGTTTATGGAATTCACTGCATGGTGGAACTCAGAACCATGGCTCTCAAGTACCACTCAGCACCCCCGTTTCCAAGAACAGGACTTGTTAAAGATTATGGTGATCTTTTCAAGTTTGCTTCATGTGAAGCAGCTTGGAGCAGCTTTTGGTGTAAGGTGCTACGCAAGAAGACATAGGATGTCAGCCACTGTTAGAAGCAAATCTCTGTCCTTAAAACTTGCTCTTGTTAGTGTGCATGGCAGTAAGATACTGGCTGTTGCCTGCCCTAGAGAAATGGCAAGGATACTTCAGGTATGGCAAGCCAGGGAAGTATCCCAAAGGATAATCACTAAACACAAGGAGCAATCCCAGTGCGAATACTAGTGTAATATCCACAGAACAAGCTGAGTTTAACATGTTTGATCATGAAAGTGGGATGTGATAAATTTTACCACAAAACATTGACTTCCTCTGTTTTACTTTCCCCTTCCATCCTTGAAAAGTTCTGTAATGCACACCGTGTCCCCATGCTGAGAAGAGGTTAACCCTAGATTAATCCCACTTACTCCAGGAGTGGGGCAAAGCAAAAGCAGGAATTTTTTTTCCACTGAGAACTTAATAGAAGAAGGGTATGCTGCTGGCAGAACAAGAGTGTCCTAGCTTCTGCCAGGTGGTAACAGCAATATAGAGTAGGGCTTGCTGGAGGTGATTTGTATTTTTAACAGCTTATTCAGAAAACAGCTGGGCTGACCTGCCTCCTACATAGCTTTGCCTTACACCAGTTCTGCTGCCTTGTAGCTATCCACAGGAGGCAGCTGAAAACCTCACAGTGGGTTTCTCCAAAACCAAGAGAGCTTCAAACCGCTTTGTGGATTACTCCCAGATCTACATGACAGTTATGTGGGGATCTGAATTCTGACCTTCTTGGAAGACAACTCAATTTCGTGTCACAGCACAGCTTGTCAGACTGCCTATTAACAAATTTTACTGCTGATAATGTCTCTCCACTGAATGAAGGGGTTTATACAGATTTTTGATACTGGGGAAGGCTCATAAACTTCTGAAAATGCTAAAAATGGTTATAAACTGCCAAGAAACCATCTTTAAACAGCTGTTGCAGTTACTGTGCCTGTCACCACCTTGTCCCAGTGTTCACAGCTTTTCTTTTGCTCATGCTTTGTTTTTTCTGGTGTATTTCCACAGGGCACGGTACTTGGGAAGATTGAATTTGAAGGTCAACCCGTGGAGTTTGCAGACCCAAATAAGCAAAACTTAATTGCAGAAGTTTCAACAAAGGTGATAAGTTCTTCTGTAGTATCAGCACTGTACACTCCAGGTAGTAACTGCTCCCCATTTGCTCTGGGGATCAGTCAGTTCTTCTAAACAAACAATTTGGGGATGTTTTCTAAACCATGCACCTTTCTAGACCCTTGATGGATTGTTTTCTCAGTATCTCTGTAGCTCCTTAGGTACAGTGCTGGAGATAAAAAATGCCTTGTGTTGAGCTGAATGTGGTCTGAACCGTACTCTGATAAGAGTTGCAGACAGAGAAGTATTGGGAATACAGTTAGACCTGGTATATGGTGGATATTTTCAAACATAAAAAGAATTAATAAAAGGAATGGTTGCTTTCTTTATAAAAAATTCAGGAAACGTCACAGTACCATTTGATAATCTGAGTTAAAGCATAATTTTGTTGGGGTGGTTCCAGAAGAGATTTCTAGATATCAAAACCAGACCAAATTAGGAGTCCTCTGCATCTAATATTACTGGAATTAGCTGCTATGCCCATAGATCTGAACAGACCAGCAGTGAAGTTTTTACTCTGTTAGTTGGGCATGCAAACCATGTTCAAGTACAAGCTGAGAAGAACGTTAGAAATCATGAGGATGTAGAAAACCAGGCCCATACTAAAAATAGTAACTATTCTTGTACCAATGCAGGGGATAATGTCTTAAATTGTGGCCCCTTTGAGGATTTAATTGGGGGATAAAGAGTGCCCTGGATGCTTAATCCCATTGACTGAAGTGAGAACTGAGTGTATGAATCCCTTTTGCAAATTGTGTACTTGCTATGGTGTTTGCAGCTCCTTCAAGATCAGTGAGGCTCTGGAAGAGCTCTACAAATAGTTGCTTGTGTACTGTTCTACACACAAGCTAGTGTGTTCATGGCATGGGTGAAAAGCAGTCCTGAACAGACTGATCAGTGAGCAAGTGGGAGTTTGAAGCACTCTCCATCCAGGCTTGGATTTACAGTAGTAACTGGTATCCTTAGATGCCATTGGAATACAAAGGTTGCCTTGCAAATCTCACCTTGGGGGATCTCCCCAGTTCATGCCACACCTCTGCTGTGTTTTGAGTCAGGGCCTTGTTGCTACACAGAAGGATGGCAATTGCTTACTGAGTTGTGATCTAGGATTGCAAGGTGCAGGTGGAGCCATTTCGAGCAGTATCTCAGAAACAGGTAAGATTGCTGATGCTAAAGTCTGCAATTACTAAGACAGAATTACTGTAAAGATGCTGAAAATAGCTTCTTAAAGGGAGATATAATAAGATTAACAGCACTTTTGTGGTCTCGTTATGTTTATAACTTCATTTTATAGGCTTAAAAAACAACATCACATATAAAGCTGTAAATGAAGTAAGCTGTTTAATGTTGGTAATTACTGGACATGATAATCTATCTGTTGCCAAATGGTGATTTTCATGTAAATCAGAATACAGTATGATCAGGATTCTGCTTATCTATTGTACACTAGGAGTGATTGATTTTCTTTATTATATCCTACCCACCCCCTGCCACCTTGATTAAATGCTAGTGATACAGACTGTGCTTGCTAACATTGCCTATCCAGGGCAGGGAATGTAGAAAACTGACAGTATTCTGCAAGTACTCTTGTTGGAGATTTTTTTTTTTTTTGTTGCATGTGATTGTCAGGGTTGCAGAGCAGATGAAAGATATTTAACCACTCCAAGCTAAAAGGCCACATCTCTCCACACATGCAGGCCCACATACTATTTTTTGTTCTTGGCACAAGTACCAGCAGGAGCTTTTACTCTCCCTGACCACTGGTTTGCAGCCTCCCCATATAATCCTTTCAGACTGGGACAGTTTTTTAATGGGCTGTACCATGAACAGGTGAGGGAAATCCTCTGGCTTTAGAAGGAATATATTTTAACAGTTCTCTGATCCAGCTCCCAGTCTAGTTTCTGTCTAAACGCACTCTTGGCCAGATGCAGGGGACAGGTCAGGTCTCTGCAGGACAGAGCGTGACAAGTGGGTTGTGGAGACAACAACATCTAAAATCAGTCTTGCTGCTGAAGGAAATCTTGTAACAAATCATAGCTAATTAATATGACTGTGAGGAGTTTTGAAAGTAAGGTAATTAAAGTACCTCGCAGTAGTGTTGCCCCACAACTCCCTCTGGGCATGAGAACAGCCAAGGAGAACCTTTGAAGGAGGTCTTTGCTTCATAATATTTTGTTATTTTTTAAGTATGGATGTTGTCAGAAATTGAGGGGTCTTCAAAAGCCCCTTTTGAAAAGGACGGTGAGTTTTTCTTAAGGGTCTCTTACACAGGACACTAAGCTAGTTTCTGTGAGAACCGAACACCTTAATCCTCTTGAGATTTTTGAAACCCACCACCCAGAAACCCGGAGGACAGCAGGTAGAAGACCCATAAAATTCCTTTGTAGTGATACAGTTCCACTGGGGACTGTTGGAAGCAGAATCTGCTTGTGTATCAGTAACTGTGAAGATACCATCATATGTTGTCAGGTTCAGCTTCTTATTCAGGTACAGCTGGAGTGATCTAACGAGACCCAGGTTCGGTATGATTCTACTCATTCTGGAAAGGGATTGTATGATACTTTGCCATCTGATTATGTAATGTGAACTACAAGATATGTTCCCATACAAAAATCTCCTTTGTGCATTACACACCAGGAGTCACAGCAGCAGTGATAACACTACTGGCTCAGGGCTGAGTCACATCCTCAGAGATTGAGTAAGGACCATTGGTGATTCACGTGTGGCAGCTTGAAGCCTTGTAGTGAAGGGAGGTGCTCCTTGCACCCCCTCTCTTGCACCCTTGCTCCTGACATGGCAGTAAGTCTCTCCTAATGATGATCAGAGCTGTCCTCACACAGGACACACTCCTGCATTCTAAAAACCTCTGCATTTCAATCTCTGCAAAGATAAAAGTTCAAACAAGAACTGAGTTAGGGTAACACATGGGGAAGAATTGCAATATTCTGCTAACAAACTTCATCTTGAATTACCTGCTGAGGATCTGACCATCCTTCTGGCTGGTCGTATTTCTCCTTTTAAAAGATTCAGTTTGTTACCCTGCACCAGCCATATTGGACATGGATTTTAGTATCTTTTCATAAGGAGGCCCAGCTGTGAAATATGGATGCCAGGGAAGGTGACTAAAAGGGATTTACTTAGTCTAAAAAAGACAGAAAAAAAAAGACA
>VWZT01010040.1:181919-230256 GCA_013397055.1 Pachycephala philippinensis
AGGACTTGTTTTTGCAATGATGCCCAAGAGAAGAGCCACTTTGGGCAAAGTATATTTGTCAATATCACCCTTCAGAAGCTGAGTGTAACTGAAGGTAAGCACAGAGTTTGTTTTAGGAGGAAGAAGGCAGCCATATGTGCTTATTGATGAATAACATCAATAACTGCTACCTGCAGTCATGTAAAAAGTAAAATAATTCAGCAAGCTTCAGAAAGAAGCTTTCCATAAATAACCTTATATCAGTGCTAGAGCTGTCTGACAGCGAGTCTGCAATGGCACAGTATCAAGGCCATATAACATAGAGTGGTTTGACTTCACTCTCTTCCATTCTGGCTGTGACCAATAGATAACTGGGTGTACAAAGCATGATGGTCCAGATTTGGGACTGGTGACAATTTATTTTGTGAAATGGGTTAAGGAAGAGCAGCTGGAAGAGGAGAAGTTGTGAGGTAAAACTGCCAGGTCCATATGATCATAGGCCATGCTCGGTGACAGGCCTGGCCTGGTCTGTACTGCCCTGATGCACAGGTCACTCGCCAGCTATCCCCAGCTGTGCTGTGCTTTGGTCTTACTGGGACTGGAGGGTTGGGGTGGTGTTTCATGTGATGGATCTGTAGCTGGTGTGAAGTAGCCTTGCTCCACTGGCATCAGCAGGATGACTGCACTTCAGCTGAAAATCTCTCACTGGTATCTGGCCTGTTTCTCTTGGGCTGCAATAATCTGTGAGAACTGGCTTTTTGCTTCACTGCTAATGAGGTGATACACAGGAAAAAAACTTGTCATTAGCTGTGGAAACAAGTGATTGCTTAGGAATTGCATTTCTGCTGTAATCAACAGTACATAAAAGAGCATTATAACTTCTACTTTCACACAAAGATGAAGGAAGCACTGATGTCTGCAGTATTCCTGGAGATTTCCACATAAATTGATTGTTAAGTACCAGTTGCTGCGCATTGGTGGAAAGTTATTCTGCTGCCCATCTTCCTTGTGTTTTCGGGACAGGATGTGATCTGTCATTCACAACATGGTCTGTATTTTTATAGGAAGTCAAGATTTATGGCAGAGGGAACCCAATTAAAGTTGTAGCTGTTGACTGTGGGTTGAAGCACAACATTATCCGTCTGCTAGTAAAGGTAGGTCAGTCCTTGATGTCCCTTGTCACTTATTTTGCTTTGGCAAGAGCCTCACCTGTACTCACGAGCCTGCCTTACACCTGGACACATCCATTCTGAAGTTAGTTGCCCTCCTAAAGGAAGGTACAATTTTTAGGATGATTTTTATAGACTGGGAGGTGTTTTCTGCACTTGGTACACTGTATTGAGGGATAAGGAAGAGGACCTGTACAGCAGCCTCTCAGCCATGGGAAGAATCCCAGAAGATGAGTTTTCAAAAAATGAGGCACAGCTTCTCTAAAGAACAATGAAGGAAGGTCAACCCAACATTGTTAAAAATAAATAAATGGGGGGAAAATGCAATGATGGTGGTGAATGTTTGAAACAGGCCCAAAGTACTTGTGGAATGTTCATCCTTGAAGATACTAAAAACACAGCTGCCCCAGGCCCTCAACAACCTGTCTTAAAGTGGAAATTACCCCTGCTTTGTGCAGGGATTCGACCTGATGACCTCATAAGGCTCCTGCATCCCGAGTTATTCTCTGATTCTAGAATTCTGTGAAGATATTTTCCTCTTTTTAACACAGTGATGTAGCAGTTCTTGCTTCTTTAGCCACATAGGAGGACAGAAGGCAGTGTCCTCATATTCTCTAGATGCACAGGATTCCCCTGATTCAATTTTTTAATTAATGTGGATGTTTGTCTCAGTTTTGATGTGTAGGACTACTTCTGGCATGTCATAGAACAAGGCTGTGAAGCCCTAATTTAGCAGTTAGGATCACTGCACGGTGTAAAAGTGAACATATGTTATATGTGTACACACTTATTTTGCTTTCCATTAGTAAGTTTTGATCTCATCAGTGAATTTCACAGTAACTTGACAAACACTGAGGTGGCTCAAAGGGCCCAAGTATACCAGTTTTGTGAAAGTAATATGGTCAGCTAGTGGAGAGAAGCTGTATCATGGGCAAAGGAGATATCTGATGACTGAAACACAAACTCAGGCTCTGGGGTATGAGAACAGAGGAAGAACCTCCTTACAAAAATTCATTTGTTTCTCTCCTCCATTTTTTATTCCTTTATTTGTTTTTTGTTTGTCTTTTTTTTTAGCGAGGTGCAGAAGTGCATTTGGTTCCATGGGACCATGATTTCACTGGCATGGATTATGACGGACTCATAATTTCTGGAGGTCCAGGGGATCCCATGAAGGCCCAGGAAGTGATTCAGAATGTCAGAAAGGTACAGTGCAATGCCTATAGGCTGATTATGCTTGTTAAGTTGCCATTTGTTCAAGTTCTTGAATAACAGTTGGTTGTACTAACCTGTTATGGGCCAAATGTTGTTCAGACATTTCAGCTGCCTGGAATATTCCTCATGTTGGTCCGGTGGGATTTGACTCCAGCCCAATAGTTACAACAAGACTTTATAGACCTTGGTGAGCAATACATGGGAAACATGATGACCACAATTTCCATACCAGTGCCTTGAAGTACCCTGTGCTCTTTCAGGTCCTCTGTGACCTTAGGAAAGAATAGCATTGTTTTCAGAGCTCCCACTTGGGATAATGTCATACACTAAATGGCTGTAATGCAGTGTCATTGCTTATTTCCTTCGAGTAGTCTGACACCAAGATGTGCTCTGAAGCTTCCCTCTGAACCAGAGGAAAGGAAGAAACTTTCCTTCATAGGCTGTTGCCACTCTGGCATTCAGCTTTTTTCCCAAGTCTGTGAGGGAACTAGCATGGTTTATGCTGGAATTGATGGACAGAGATACTCCAATATCTGTTGAAAACCTTTTCATTTTAGGTCCTGGAGAGCAATCGCCCAGAGCCCCTGTTTGGAATTAGCATGGGGCATCTAATCACTGGAATAGCAGCTGGAGCTACTTCCTACAAGATGCAGATGGCCAACAGGTGCGGCAGCTCTTCTTCCCAGACAGAGCAGCTCAGCATTGCAAAAGGCTATGGAACAGCAGTGCTCTGCTGCTGAACTGCCTTAGCAGTGGCTGGCATCTCAGTAACATTGCTCCTTCATCCCAGCCATTCTCCTTGCATTTAATTTAAACTGCCATGTCATGCTCTGCTTTGAGTGTGTTTTGAAAGTATTTGATGTAATTGATCCCTATCAAGCTGAAGAATAGCAAAGTTTCTCCTAGGATTTATCATTTTGAGATTGGCTGCCGGTATTTTACTGCTACTATTGAACTGTTATGTACAGCCCCACAATTATCAGCTCCTTCTAATTGTGGCTCTTGAACACATTTGTCACTTCTGTCCTCTGATCCCTTTTTCTTGCAGAGGCCAGAACCAGCCTGTCCTGAATGCAGTGAATGGACAGGCTCTCATCACTGCTCAGAACCACAGCTATGCCATCGACAGCTCCGCCCTCCCTCCTGGCTGGAAGCCTCTCTTTGTGAATGCCAATGACCAAACGAATGAGGTGAGCTCCTGCTTTATTCCAGATACCTGCACAGAGAAGCCTCTAGTGAGGAAAGATCTCTGGCTTTATTTCATCTCCTGTAAGCTTTCTCTTACATTATCAAGGCTAAATTTGTTGATTTGACCATCTACTTTACTTGGAGCCCTGCTTTACAGCCAGGGTAAGATGGGTACCCCACTGTACCAGCCCCACTGCATTGGATTGCAACAGTGACTTTATGATTTCCCTGAACAGAAGCCTGATTAATTTCCATGATTTCCCTACTGCTGGTGGTGCTCACTCAGCTACCATTGTCTTAGGGTTTGTGCCACAGCAGTGCAAGCCTGTGTCACCAGTTTGTTATGCTGGTTCTGTGTTGGCCAGCACAGAAAAGGGATATCATTGCAGTCTAATTTGGTCTGTTATTGTAACTATAATTCCAGTGACTAAAGTCATGAGGAAGAGGGGCTGCCCCTAGAGAATAGCTTACAGGATCTAAGATAGAAGTCCAATGTCAAGTGACACTCATGTTTGAGATCTCAAGCTTGCAATTGCCCACATCAAATCTTTTCCATGATGTCCAATGTTGTGCAAGTTAGTGAAATCTTGTTAATTATCAGGAAATCAATGAAAAGAAGGTATTTTCAAAAGCAGTTTTGCTCATGGAAATATGCCTCTCTCTCTTGTTTTGTATGAATGCCTCGCATCAAGTCTGGCAGATTGAACAGTGCTGTTCTGAGCTACCCATCTGATGATTTTAGAAAAAGTTTGGTTTGTCATTTGCTGTTTTCTTTATCCTTACAGAAGGATATCTAAACACAGAAGGGTATCTAAACATAGACAAATTTTACTAAACAAAACATTGATACAAAAAAATTTACAGCTGTTTGGCTCAATTTTTGAAATGAGTTTATTTTCACTGTGTTGACAAACTAAACCCTTTTATTTCCAGGCCTTTCATGTTTGCTTTAGCTGGAATTGGAGACAAAGGTGATAAGGCTGAGCATGAGCCTTCTGGATCTAGTAGAATGAGGTTCTTTTATGTGAGCTAAAAATATATTTCCGTGAGCCCCAAAGCAGCAACAGTCTCCTAAACCTTCAGAGATGGAGAGAGACAAGGACCATGTTGGTTTAGCACGGGGTGTACAAACAGGGTCAGAGCTGCATAGTCTGTCATGTGCAGTCAGTTGTTTTCCTCTGCTTGAAAAAGAAAAAGCATTTCTTGTGGCTGACCTGACCTATCACAGGTGGACAGGGCCAGCACAGGTTTCCAAATACTGACAAGCCATGGAGTGAACATTTTTAAAAGATATTTTTATGTAACTACAAGGAACATGAACATTCAGGGAAAATGTGTCAGACTGATGGAATTCTTTACTCTGAGAGCAGAAATTCATACCATAATGGATTAGTTGTGGTCAGTAGCTCATCTCTCATCCCTGTCCTATCCCGACATCCCACCCTGCAGCTCTGGATGGCACTGTGGTTCTACGCGAGACTGTTTGGGCTCTTTTGTCCATTCCTAAGGGAAGCAGGTTGTATCAGGACTACTTTTCCCTGAATTTCCTCTTGAGGAACTTCTCTACCCCCGTCTGGAGTTGGGGACCATGAGCAATGAGACCTACGGGGTAGTCTCCCAGTGGATCATGCTTCTTGGTGCTATCAGGCCACTCAAATGAGAAGTCATTTTTTCCTGGCTCCAACTGAAACTACAAACACTGTCTCTAAACTCAGTTTAGGTCCTTCATAGCTGTTATTTGTCCACAGCAGTGGTCCCCTTCATCACTCTGCCCAACCCAGGACAGAGATAAAGGCCCTGGATCAGCATTTAAAGTGAATTATGAAAATCAAGAGCCTGACCAAAATCCAATTATCCTATGACAGAACCAATCAGCTTGGGATGGTTAAACCATTCATTCCATAACAGCCTTGTCCCAGGTGATCTTTTCTTGCCAGGTATGTTTTTCTTCTCTGCCCAGTCCCAGGACTGTCTCTGCAGGGAGCCCAGTGTACCTGCTCTGTCAGGTGCTTAAAGCTTATCAGTGTTTGCTGTTGCAGTGAAAGCAACATCTCCACTGTGCCCCCCAGTCCATGGACAGCTGAGGGTTGCACAGGCCCTGGAGGGTTAACAGCAGAGCAAGAGACTGGGGATGAAATGACTGTCAATTTGACAGCCCCTAGAAACACATTAGTCCTTTGGCCTGCAGTGCTTATAGGGATAAGGTGTGGCTTTCTGTTCACTTGCTTGCTTGTCAGGAGGTATCTAAGAGAGTCACTTTTATTCCTGCAGGGAATTATGCATGAGACCAGATCAATTTTCACAGCGCAGTTCTATCCAGATGCAAATCCTGGGCCAAGGGACACAGAGGTAAAGTATGAGGGCTGAGGTAATGTATGAGGGCTGATCTGGGCTTCCTTTCAGATGGCCTTGTGAGTGTAGCTATGTATCAGCTGGTGTACCAGTTGGTGATGGTCCTAAATCTTGGGTCTGGAAGTGTCAGGATCCTAGCAAAGGGCCCAGTCATGCACAGGCTTGTGTCTGCGTAGCTTGATCTGGAGCTAATTAAAATCATCAGCAAGAGGTCTGTTGACTTCTTAGTGCTTTGGATCAGTGATTCCATTCATACGATGTGTATGTATTGAGTCCTGGTGGGATTATCTCTGTGCTGGAAGTCACTAAAGTACTTAAGCCTTTGCAGGATCAGGCTCAAATCTCTTGCAAAAGAGACTGCAAAAGGAATAGGATTTTATCTTAACAGTAAAAAATACTAGCCAGATGCTTTGTAATAAAATCATTAACTTTCTAATATACTTTAGTTCCACTTTCAAATTTTATAATCACTATAGAGTTATGTAAATGGATTCATACTTCTTCATTCTGGTTCTCCTAAGTGAAATGAAATTTTAATCCCCCATCTGTGACTTCACACAAATTCTGTAACAACTGGTTGCGTAGTCACACAATATGACTAAGCAGCATCAGGGGACGTGGAAGGCAGAGGAAGCATGTCTGAACATAAATAAACTATTTAGCATTTCTGCAGAGAGGTAGATGGAAGAATACCTCGAAATGCTTATTTTAATCTTAATTAGATGATGCTGATTAAACCTGCAAGTAAATCTCTTGATAGCAGGAACTTTCATAGCAATCTGATTGACTAGTGAATCTCAGAGAACTCAAAAAACTCAGCTGCGTATCTTTGCCAAGTCTGTGCACTCCCACTGCTGGGATGGTTTGATAACATAGTGCCTATCCTGATAGGCTTGGAGGACCCATCCATACTCCTTCCACAGGTAAATTCCCAGCAGTTAGCCAGCCTCAGGGGCTGTGTGGCAGATGCCTGGCAGGTGTGGGGTGGGTGGGAAGCCTGTCTCACTGCCTGTAGCTGCCTGATTTCAATGAGGGTCTGCTGTCTGCCTGCCCTGCCTGGTTGGAGAGCACTTTCCTGACAGCTGCCCTGGGACCTTCTCTGGAAGGACAATGCTGATTTTGCACAAGTGATGTTTAGCTATCCCTGCTCAGAACCTTGCTCTGTAGCAGGCACCATTCCAGATGGTTCCCTGAGCTAGTTCAGTGTATGCTCTTCTGTGTTTTACCTTTTGATGCACGTTCACTCGTTGCACTGGCAGCCACATAGAAACAGAGCACACAGACATGATTGATGTGTGTTTTCTTCCTGATTATGACCTCACTTTCTTGAATGCAGCTTTGTCAGATATGTCAAAGTTGTTATATAAATTTCAAATAATGATCCTCTCTTCTCAGATGGTGTAAATCTGCCTGCTGAAGGCAGCAGAGCAGAGCTGATTGCATGAGTTCACAAACGGCCTGGTTTTTCCTTCTTTGCTTGGTATATACTTATTTCAACTTTGGCAGTAAACACATGTGTTTATTTTTCCTAGTTCCTATTTGATTCATTCATTTCCCTGGTTAAGAGAGGGAAAGGCACCACCATTTCCTCAGTCCTTCCCAAGGCTGGAGTGACAGCTTCTAGAGTGGAGGTCAGTGTACAGATATTTTCATGCCTGTCAGTGAGGCTGGGAACTAGTTAATTCCTGCTGAACCCATGGCACAGAATAGCATATGGAAGTCAAAGGAGGCTTCTTGTATAAAAGTCCTGATAGCTGCTTATCTCATAGTCATCTGGCCTCTTTTGTGTTAACTCCCTTTTTTTGGAAAGAATTTTAAGTTCTGATGTTTCATGTATTTTCTTTGCAGCTCTCCCAAGGAAGGTACTCTCATAGCAGTATAATGAGGTGCCCTGGGATAATCTGGCCATGAGATTTTGTGCCAGCAGGATAGTGTTGGTGCTCAGTTGCTTAGCAAATAAGTCTGAAATTCCTAATGTGAGCTGAATTTCATAGAGTTTTGCTGTCTTAGAGGCAGCTGGATTTTGTGGGCAGCCACAGTGAGGCATGGTTGTCTATAAGCACATGATACAATTGAAATGTTTATTGTATGCCCTATCCATGAGTCACATGTTTCTCTAAATGGAGATATATGGGAGAATTCCAGTAGAAATACTCTAAGAAGTAAAACTGAGGTGATTTTGAAAGTGACTTCTTCTCTTTTGAAAACTTACGTTCTGTAATTTAAGACTGTTCAGTGCTGCACAGTCTCTGTTCATTTCAACATCCACTACACTGGGAGTGATTGTTTTCATGCCATTTGACACTTGCAGGTCTCCAAAGTTCTCATTCTAGGATCCGGGGGTCTGTCGATTGGGCAGGCAGGGGAATTTGATTACTCTGGATCGCAGGCTGTGAAAGCCTTGAAGGTGAGGAGATACTGTAAAAATACTAACCTCATCTTTCCCTTCTCACAGCTAAACTAATCCTCCAACTGTGTCCAGCTGGGGCAGGGAAGCTGGTGAGGGTAAATGACTAGGGAAAATTAGCCATTTTGATTGGTGAACTTGCTGGTTGAGTGATGTGAGTTAACCACTCAGAATTACCTTCCAAAGAGAGATGTTCTTGGGGTTTCCATTGCAGTCTTCAAGCAGTTTGTTGTTTGTGATATGTGCCTGGTTGCTCCAGGCTTGTTAAACTGTATGGTAATGGAGGAGGAAGAATATGGTCAGATGTACCTGAGCTGAAATTACTGGAACTTCTGTGGTGTGTTAACACACTGCAAGGTAGACAGCCAATAACAGTTGAACAGTTGGCTACTGCTATACAAAAGAACCTCTTATCAAGGCAGGTTTTCTAAATGGTATTCATTTTAAATGGGATGAACTTTTTAAAGGCCATATATGTCAAGTTTTGTTTCCAGAATAGGTCCTAGAAAGGTTACTAGGGCAAAAGTTCATGCTAGGAGAAGGTGTCAAATGGTAGAATGTCCTGTGATGGGATTATTACTGGTAATGTAAGAGTTACCCGGGCCCCAGGTTCATGTCTAACCTCATGTGAAGAAGGAAGAGGGAGCTTGCAGAAGCCTGACAGAGTCAGAGCAGAAGTAGCAGCTGCCTTCAGATGAGGTGATGGTTGTGAGTGGTTCTGAGGCTGTTCTGATGTTGCGAACATTCTATTCCTGTGCTGACTCTGGAGTAAAGGAACGAAAAAATTGGTTTTAGTAATGTTAAATATAATCTGGGGCTGCTCTCTGGGTTCATCTTCGTCCCCATATTGCAACACATCTTGTATTGCATGTGTATTGTTTGTGTACTGTATTGCTGTTGCTGGCTACTAGTTCAAACTGACCACATCATCAAGAGACAAGTACAAATCAGGAGTGGAGGATCCCAGAGTTGGGGAGTGTCAATAGTGACCCATTTGGAAAGGAGGTATCTCCCTTTTGGTTTTTTTCCTCCCTCTTTTGTCCCTCAAACTCAGCTTTGGTTTGTGGAAGAAAGTGTGGTTTTCTAATGACAGATCTCCCCAGCCTGACCTCCCACGGTGCCCTTCCCCTTCATGTGGCCACCCAAGAGCTGCTGTGATCTGTAGTCTGATCAGCCATTCCAGATGCAGAACTTGCCCTTCCTGACCTTGCCTCTGGCAGAGGCACTTAGGGCTGCATGTGAGAGAGTAATGGCTGGTCAGCCCTGCCAAGGAAAGCTGCAGAGCATGGCTGAGAGACAATGGACAGTTAACAGGAGACAGGAGAGGTTTCTTTCCCCTTCTTCATTTTGTTTTTTTTTTTTTTTGTTATGAATCAACACAGCTTCTCAGTGCTGATGTTCTGATTCATTCTGCTGTGTGCCGCTGCTCTTGCTTGATTCATTATAAGAAGGGGCTGATAGTAATATTCAGCCTTGAACAGTTAAATGGGTGCTTCTTTTAAAGACTAAAATCTCGAGGAGATGGACTTCCACAGATACATTTACTTTACAGTCAGTAAATCTGTATCTGCAAAAATGTTCGTCAAAGGCAGGAACATCTGCTGAAGAGCAAGGCCTGGAAACATCTGTCAACAACAGACTGGTTTGTGGTCACCTCGAAAATCTTCTGAATAACCTTCTGTAGGGATTATCCCAACTGAGCTGAATATGGGTGGATATTACACAGAAAGAGAAATTGAGCCCTCCTGGAGAATTACTAGTTCATTGCTTTAATTAAGTTGTAACAAATGTCTCCATCAGGGTAGGTGACCATTATGCAGAGTTCTGTGTGTTTATAAAAAACTAAAAAAGGCAGAAGTTGAAGGAAAGGGTTGCAAGAGCATGCGGATTAAAATCCAACATCCCAAGGAATTGGGCCAGAATGATGTGATAGCATTGAAACGTGTCTCTCAGCACAGAGAGCATTAATCCTCTCATTAATTATCCTCATCATCACTGCTAGCTGGTCTTTAAGATACCTTGTTCCAGACAAGCAGGGAAGAAAGAGCCGAGATGTGCAGATAGTCCAGCTTGTTGGAAAGTGATAAACTTTTCCTTCCCCATTTGTTTTGACAGAACTGTAGCCATGAATTTCTGAATACATTTATTAGAGAAGAATGTTTTGGTCTTTTCCCTCACCACCACCATGAAAACTACCCAGTTAAGGATCATTTGTCTAAATCCAAAATATTTTCCATAAGGATTTTATATCTTCTTTCCCTCCCCTGTTCCACACATTTTCAAGGAAAGTGTGCTTCAGTGAAAAAAAATCCAACTTTTCACAGGGGAAAAAGGTCAGCAGAAATTTACAGCCTCTCTTTAAGGCAGTATTATAAGTTATCAAAGGAAGGAGAGGAATGTTACCCAACACCCGAACAGTGAGAGCTCTGAGTGAGAATCCCGCTGCTCCAGGTGACCTATTTCTTTGTTTCCCCAAAGCAGTGAAACAAGCAATCACAAATTTTAAACAAACACAAAAAAAATCCTATGGCATTTTCATGCTTATTGTGAACTGAGGGAAAATAGCATTTTCTATACTGATCCTAGCAACACTTCCATAGCATTTTCTCCAGCCTGTTTCTTTATAATATTTTCAAAATATTATCACTGTTTCCCTTTTCAATGGGAATTGTCATTGTTTTTTAACCTTTTAACAACTTCCATATAGAAAATCTTTCTTTTGAAATGTAATTTGCATCTATAATTAGCATTTTTTGCAAATGGTGTGTTTGTTTGTAGTTTTTAGCCTTACATGAAGTTGATGGAGCTTAGAATGAGTTCCTGTAAAAACGAGGCCGCAGCCTTTGCACTTTCCAGTCCACCTTTTCAACAAAGCAGTAGAACAGTTTCCTGTATCTGCATGTCTACTGTGTGTGGTTGACATGTTTTTTTTAAAGCTTGGCCACACTCATCATTATTAGCAAAACTTGGTTGGTTTCCTCATTACGTGCTATTATTTCAAGAGCAAGGAGGATTGATCTGCCCCACTCTGACTCAGACTTTTCTATTAATGAGCAAACTAGTGCATTTCTCTCTGTAGCTAAAGAGCAGCAGGACTATTATAGCAGAAACAGATAAACTTTATTATCTATTATCACTCTATCTCAGTTTCTTACCTGTGACAGAGAAAGAGCAATGTAAAGTTTTGGCTAACCTTCATCTTGCATAGAAAGGCAGAGTTTGTCTTTTAATATGTGCAATATCAAATTAAAAAGTTATGGGACAAGATTTTTAAACTGATAATACCAGGACAATAAAGTATTTCTATAAAAAGTCAAAGCAAAAAATGTATTTTTACTAGTTGGTGCAAAAATCCGAGAACTTCAAAAACCTACTTCTTGGCAAGAAAAGATCAGCTTTTGATTAAATTTTTTGCTTTGGCACCCTTAATCTGACTTCCAAAGGAAGACAGACATGAGTATGGTGGAGTTTGTTCCTGTCTCTTCTATATAACTCCTAAATGTGTTAAACAATTTCAACCAAATTTCTGAATCGTGGGAATCTTCACTACCTCAAGATTCACAGGCACAAAAATAAAGAATTGGCATTAGCTCAGCCTGGTACAAGAGACCAGAAGTCTTATAGGACAATACATAATTTATTTAATTCTGCTGTTGGTAAATTGGGTGATGAACCCCATCTCTTCTTGCTGGTGTTGCTGCTGTTGTTAGCTTTTTTCCCACATGTGCCTATTTTTAATGCAGATTTTAATTTTTCAGGAAGAAAATGTGAAAATTGTTGTCATGAATCCCAATATTGCTTCAGTGCAGACCAATGAGACTGGCTTGAAGCAGGCTGATGCTGTCTACTTCCTCCCCATCACTCCACAGTTTGTCATTGAGGTCATCAAGGCAGAGCGTCCCGATGGATTAATTCTGGGCATGGGTGGCCAGACTGCTCTCAACTGTGGTGAGTGTGATACAGGTGCCTTGACACTCCATGCGGGCAGAATCATGTTTTTTACCAGATAACAAGTAAAGTAATAAGGGACAGGGCCAGAGGAAATGGCCTCTGGTTGCACCAGGAGAGGTTTAGATTGAATACTAGGAAAAATTTCTTCACTGAGATTATGGTCAGGCATTGAAACAGGCTGGAAGTGCTCAAAAGGTGCGTGGTTGTGGCATTTGGGGACATGATTTGATGGGGTACATCGTGCTGCTGGGTTAACACTGGACTTAGTGATCTTAGAGAACTTTTCCAACCTGGATAATTCTCTGATTCTACCACATGTTCTGCAGATTTTATTTGTGCAGGCATCCAAGCCCCACATGCCTCACTCATTGGCCAGGTTACTGAGAGATACAGGCAGAGATACCAGGCATGGGGGAATGAGTCATTGCTAAGCTGTGAACTTAAGATCTAATTGCTGGGTTTGGTACTTTAAAGTAATTCATATGTCCTGCTTTTCATCTTAAATCTTAGTTATCATAGTTGGATTGGGGATATTTTGGCCACCTTGAGGCAGGGATGAAAAGGAAAAGTTACCTTCATTTAACTTCTTGCACCAATATTCATCTGTGCTGCTTTGCTCTGTGGTGCAGGTGATGGCCAAGCAGTAATTGTAGTATTATCCCAGGTTTCATAGGTGTGAGGACAGAAAATTTCATGTTATGGTTATGAGTTCTGACAAAAATAATAAAATTAGCTGTGGATGAGGCCAGACAAGTTGCCAGCTAATCAGATATTTTTTGAATACTTTCTTTGTTCAAAATTTTCTAAATTCTTCCCTGTGAGGGTGGTGAGGTCCTGGCACAGGTTGCTCAGAGAAGCTGCGCTGCCCCATCCCTGGAAGTGTTCAAGACCAGGTTGGATGAGGCTTGGAGTAACCTGGTCTAGTGGAAGGTGTCCCTGCCCACGGCAGGGAGTTAGAACTAGATGATCTTTAAGGACCCTTCCAACCCAAACCATTCTGTCCTTCTCTAATTCTATGATTCTTTATCTGCTATCAATCCTCAAAATTGCGTCATTGTTTACTCTGCAGGAGTGGAACTCTTCAAGCAAGGAGTACTGCAGCAGTACGGTGTGAAGGTCCTTGGTACCTCAGTTGAATCCATCATGGCTACAGAGGATAGAAAGCTTTTTTCTGATAAACTAACAGAGCTAAATGAAAAGATTGCACCTAGCCTTGCAGTGGAATCGGTAAATCAGATAAATTTGAAGACGTGATTGCTATTACTGTTGCCCATTTGACTTAGTAAAAATATTTCTAGTTTTTTAGAGTGAAAGCTGAATGCAACTGTGGATGCTGTAGTGTGTACAGCACTCCTCGGTGGTTAATGCTGGGTCACCATGATTTAAAATGAGTGAAAATGCAATTAAGCACTGGAAAAACCTAAACTAATTTACCCATTGACATGAAAAGTTAAATTATGTTGGGGTGGCTCCTGTGCTGCAGCACAAAAGTATGTGACATGTCAGGGGTACTTTTCTTAAATCATATACAAGCCATTTAGAGTTAGGATTCCAGGTCCCCAAAATCAGTAGTACTGAAATCTTTCTTGAGGATGGGAGTGTGAAAACATAAAATTCAGTTTGGTGGAAAGGTCTGTTTGAGTTTGGAGGAAATCAAACAGGTCTTAAACTGGTATGTCTTTTGGAAGGGTTATTTCATGCTGAAGTCTCTGAAGACAGACCATGTAAGGACATTGTCCATGGCAGGTCAGCAAGAAGTCACCTCCTTGAGTGCATGTTCCAGTTTGCTGCTGTTTGGCAGAAAAAGGCAATATTATAAAGTGAACTTTTATTATCTACAGACAGTTTAGTGTCTTACTGATGGGATTTCCAGTTAACCTTGTAACCAGAGTTGAAGGCTTTATTCATCTGAATTGCTATCTATTTCTGAAATGCATTCCCCTCTCCTTTAAGGTTGAAGATGCTCTGAAGGCAGCTGAAAAGATTTGCTACCCTGTCATGATACGTTCTGCCTATGCCCTTGGTGGTCTGGGGTCTGGCATATGTCCTGATAAGGAAAGTTTGCTGGACCTTGGTACAAAGGTATATCTGGAACTGCAAACTCTGGGAACAGAACTGAACATCTGATTTTCTTAAATGCTATTCTAATGTCATAGACACTGGAATTGTACATACCTTACCTTTAATCTTATCTTCAAAATGTTGCCCTGGTTAGAAACGGCCCTCTTTTCATAATTCCTGCTGACTTGGGTAATGAAAAGGGCTCAGTGACAGAACTTTTAAATTCATTACAAACAAGTCATAATTTGAGCAAGTTTTTCAGCAGTTTTAGTCTGAAAAGAAACATATTGGCCTATATTCATCTACTTTCATGAGTAAATGATTATGAACAGTGTCAAGGAAGTTGAAACATTTGAAATACTGAATGATAATGTGGTCTTAGGGACAGAAGAGCTGAGAGGCTTGGGCCTCTTCTGTGTTTTTGTCTAAAGATGGTAATTTTCCTAGGTCAAAAGCTCATTTAGCAGGATGACACTTCATAATTTGACAACTACCAGCTGTCTCTGGCTGTGAAGACAGCTCTTTTTCTGTAGAAAATCTGGGATTGTTTAAACGTTTGCTGTGAAAAGTAAACAGATAATTGGGGAAAACAAATCAAAAGCTTTTTTCCTTGAGAAAATGCAGAATTTCAGGAAATAAAACTCTATCCCTATGGGTTTCTAAAATTTTTGGCTTTGTTTTTTCCCGGTTTGCTGAGCCTCTTAATCTTTCACTTATCTCTAGAAAGAAATACTGCGGATGTCACTAAGAGCTGTATATGCAAATGACTTCTTTGTGTTCCCCCCCTCTGCTGTCATGCAAACAGAGTTTGGGTCTGGTGTACTCAGTGCTGAACAAACACTGGTTGGGCAGTGTCAGCTGTGAGAGGCTCAAGGGACAGGACTGGCACATGTGGGAGAGGCAGTGGGGGCAGGAATCCCATCTTACAGATACATGGTGAAGTTGAAAGCATGTTACTTACTCAGGCTCACTCATGGGCTGTGTTTAGGGGAAGCAGAAATTCACCCATAAACCCTGGGAGTGCAGCTGTCTGACAGGTTTATATCAAAACATTTTTCAGTAGGAAAACCCCTGTTTTTTCAGCAGGAGAATCTGATTTTGATCAGCACTTTGTGTTTTTTTTTAAAAAGTAAGCCTGCTGTCTACCAGCACCCCCGGATTCCTGTCTGCAGGGTTGTTCCCAGTTAATACTTCTGCCAGGTGTTACTTCATCCTAAGTGCGAAGTCTGGCATTTCTACTTGTTAAATGTCATCTCATTAATCATGGCTTAATGCTAAAATTGATCTGGATCTCTCTGCAAGGCCTCCTGTCCCTCAGAGAGTCAACACCACCTCCCAGTTTGGAATCGATATTTCAAAATTTACAGTGAAAACCTGTTTGAGTCTTGTTGAATTAACTCAAATTTGGAAGCTCATTTTCACAGCCCAGCAGTTATGATCTATAGTAATTCAATGAACTGGCTTTTCAGGCACTGGACTGAACTGTATATAATTCAGATAACTGAACACTGGGTGTTTGATAACACAGGTAACCTGGCCTTGAGGTTGTGTCTCCCGAGTCTGCTCATTGAGTGAGACAAGGCACCAGACATTGGAGCAGCCAGGACTGGTTTGCAGGAGTGGTTAGGTGTTCCTGCTACATCCCCACCAAGTCAGTGCCTGCTTAGGCCAGGAGTGAAGTACCATTCCTCAAACCTTTTTTTCTTTTTTTATGTGTGGTTTTGGCAACTGAGCTAAGGGCAACATTTGAGTAACAGCCTTAGTTAATGACAGATAGGATCAGACTGAAGAGCCAATTCATGGGCAGCATTATAACAAGAAGCTTTGCTAAAGGATGGATTGATAATGTGCCCATCATTTTCTAGGGTTTTAAGCGAGTATTGATTAATGGTTTCTATCTGCCAATATTAAGGGCATGTATTTGCTTAGATTATGCTCATTCACCAACAAACTGTATTTTTCATTTTTGCCTCATGTGCTGAGGAATACTTTCAAGATTTGTTTAAGAATAAATCATGACCCTTGCCTCTAGTTAGTATGCCAATGACAAGCAGCATTATTAATGCTATTAATTACATAGTGGTTGCTGGCACCCACACTCCCATCACACAGTCATTTTGCTTTTTGCAGCATTCTCCTATTGAAGTCCTTGGGGCTGCCCACATAAAAGCATGTCTGTTGCATGATGGAAACCTTAGATGTTTTTATCTTCCTATTTGTTATTTATATACCGTTGCAAGCATACATGCCCAACCCTTTTTTTCCCCCATCGTATCACATAAATATTTCCAAATGTGCCTTTCAAATCACAGTAAAGCAATTTTTTAAAAAGAAAGAAAGAAAAAGAAAGTGCTTGTCATCCATGTTATGAATTTTACTATTTTCATCTTCAGTTGGTCTGGGATGTCTGGAGATAAATCACAGAAGTCTTAAATGTGGAATACGGTCTAATAAGGGGTTTGGTGTGGGTTTTTTGGGGGATGTTGTGGGGGTTTTTTTTGTTGGGTGTTTATTTTCTGTAACCTATTCCCAGGCATTTGCAATGACTAACCAAATTCTGGTGGAAAAATCAGTTGTTGGCTGGAAGGAGATAGAGTATGAAGTTGTGAGAGATGCTGCTGATAACTGTATTGCTGTCTGCAACATGGAAAACATTGATGCTATGGGAGTCCATACAGGTAGGCTTGGGCACAGGGTGGGTCCATGACTTTTTTTACGCAGTGCCTTTCTGCCTGGTGTTATTGACAGAGCTTTGTGATTGATGAAGTGGACTAGAAAAATACTGTTCAGGTCCTGAATAAAGCCCGATTGACTGTGAAACAGACTAGACCTATGCCTGTGATGATGTTTTCCGTAAGATTCCCTAGCCTGTCTCCAGCTCTGGGCTTCTGACTATCTGTGCTTTTCATGAGCTGTCCATCCACAAGTTGTAATCTCTGGTAATGTCATTACTGGTAGTGGGTTAGCAAAGACCGTGACTTGTGTGGCCACAATTTACCGCTGCTGAGCTGCTTCTCATTTTCCTTCTCTGCTACCTTGTGACAAACAGGTGATTCTGTTGTAGTGGCTCCAAGCCAGACACTCAATAATGAGGAGTTTCAGATGCTAAGGGATCGTGCCATCAAAGTTGTCCGACATTTGGGCATTGTGGGAGAGTGTAACATCCAGTTTGCTCTGCATCCAACTTCCCTGGAGTACTACATCATTGAAGTTAATGCCAGACTCTCGAGAAGTTCAGCTTTGGCCTCCAAGGCGACAGGGTAAGATTATTTTAAAAAACAAAAATGCTACAGAACAAACAAATGAATAAAAAAAAATGAGGAGAGCAGAACAGAAAGAGAGAAGTACAACAAGGGATTTGGATCAATGTATTATTTAAATAAGTACGTGACAGCTACAAGGAAGAAGAGTTCTGGCATCTGCTTTCCATGTAGTTAAAACATGGAGTTGTAGCCCACATTTTCATCAAGGAAGACTGAAGTTGGCTGTTATAGAGAATTCTGGAGCAGTTAGGTCAGTAAGGTGCAGATTTCTGCATGGGAAGCTTCTAAGAACAGCTCTTGTCAGCATCAGTTAGGATTGACCCTTAGAGAGTTGGTCCTGCTGGGAGATGGAGGGTGGGGTTAGTGAGCCCTCCAGGTCATTCCAGCCTGCCGATGCTGTTACTACAAATGGAAAAACTCCCAGGAGGCACGTGTTGGGGAGCCTACTCCTTACAAAGCACGTCCACTGTATCCATATGTTGGCTGCAAATCATCTCTGGGACCCAGAGGGCACAGTTATTAATGAGCTGTCTGTCAGATTGATGCAAATGGCATTGCTAGCTGCCTTTGTTTTGTTGGCTAATCATAAACTAATCAAGATAAGGATGGTCAAAGCAGGCTGTTTAAAAATTGGCTTCATTATTGCACTTTGCAGATGCTGTTGAGAGGCACAAATTAATCTCTAATTTGCAGTTCTCAACAACTCTTACAGTTGTTTAAGAGCCATAGCAGGCTGGAGATAAGCCATGATGTTGGGCAGTGAGCGTTACATTGTTTTCTTTTTGGATGACAGACTTGCGGCTAAACATACCTGTTAAAGTGGGCTCACTGTGGGTGTGACAGCTACTGAAAGGGGTGGCTTTGTGGATAAAAAAGCAAGTCCCAGATCTAGGGAGGTAGCTCTGCCATGTGTTGAGGTAGGAGGCTGGATGAGTCCTGCTGTGTTTGAGCTCAGGACCCTTCCATTGTGTTGAAGAGACACGATCACCTCACATCTGTTTAATTGGATCCACTCCTGGGATTTGCCAAAGCAAAGTCCTTTCCACTCTACTGTTCTCTACTTCTCCTCTATGACAGGTATCCATTAGCATTCATTGCTGCCAAAATTGCCTTGGGGATTCCCTTGCCAGAAATCAAGAACGTGGTGACAGGAAAAACCTCTGCTTGCTTTGAGCCCAGCCTTGATTACATTGTGACCAAGATACCCCGCTGGGATCTGGACCGTTTTCCGCACACTTCCAATCGGATTGGGAGCTCCATGAAGAGTGTGGGAGAGGTGAGTGCAAGACTCTCATCTTCCATTCCACCACTTGGGAAATCTGTTTCTCTTTCTGGGAAACCCTCAGAATGTCTATCCTCAAAGACCTAATGAATTTGAGGACATATGTCAAGCTCAAATTATTTTTATCCAGGACTATAATTAATGGAAATGAGTTAGGACTGTGTAATGTTGGATATCACAGTGTGGATTCATAAATCGTTTGGCTCCTAAAGGAAGACATCACTGTGGATCAACTGGGGTTGATTTTTCTTAACACTCACTCCAGGGCTCTCAGAGTTATTTTTTAGTTTGGCGTTCTGTAGTGGTGGTTAGTTACAGTATAATTTCACCAGTAGGAGTGTGTTAAGATTTTCAGTGGTGCCCATGAGCCACAGCTTTCAGTTCTTCCCAAGTTATTTGTCCTCTGTGTTAAAACCATATGCCAGACCTCAGCCTACTTCTTCTCCTGAAATTCAAACACAAATTGTCATCTTGCTCTCAAGTTTTGATTTCTCTTAGAGATTAAGTCTCTTACATCAGATTTTAAGGTGTCTGGCCAGTAACAGTATTTTCAGACCACGTTTTAAGAAGAGGAAAATGCAGCAAAATTGGTAAATTACCCACTTAATTAGTTAATTACATATCAGCTAAAATAAAAGCAAAAATAATTATTTGTGTATTTTTTCAGCTGCCTTTTCAAATAGCTATTTTATTAGATTATTTTGACATGCAAGATTTCCTAATATCATTGTTGTCATTAGACAAGAAGCCTTCATCAGAACTGGAAAGATTAATTGGAATTTGATTTTCCATTGGCAGTTTTGGCTTTTAATGGTAATGAGGTGGGTTTTCTGTTTTCAGTGAGATGATGCTTCCTGATATTAACTCTCTCTCCTTAGGGGTTTTGGGACTGTTCTGTAGAACTGGAGTTCAGTTGTCTTGTGCATCATCAGCTGTGGACACTTCCTCGCCATACACATTTGCAGAAGGAGATGCTGAGTCCTTCCAGAGTTCATATGTCACGGAAGTGCCTGAACCTGTGTCCTTTTCCAGGCAGGATGCTGGGTAAAGGCAGGACAGAGATACAGGGAGAATCAGTGCTCTAACAGTGCAGGTGAACTGAGGCAGGGATGGAGAAGCTCAAGGGATGCAGTTTGCAGCTGGTGGAGGTACTGAGCAAGAAGGTTAATCTGCAGGACCTGTGGGTAGGAGAGGAAGTCTTTGAAGCAAAGAGTTTCTTGCCACTGTGTCTCTATTAGTATGGCACAGTCATCTCCCCAGGCCTGAACTTGAAGCCAGAACACAGGACCTACTGCATTTTTATTAATTGAACTGTCTGGCCTGGCCTGGCTTTTCCTGAGCTTTGTTGTGCTGAGCAGTGGGCCTGGAGCTGTGAGAAAACGATGTCATTTTTTCTTTTGACATTTTTCAGCATTGTGTTTGAGAAGATTTTTATGCCGTTAGGATCTCACTGCACTGGGAAATAAAAACGTAAAAGTTTGAGAAAGGGCTCTGTTACCTCACAGATTTCTAGACAGAAGGGCTTGTTTTCTTATTAGATATGATGTCAAGACTGAAGGAGGGAAACCCCAGTGCTGCTATGCCAAGGAGGAGTAATTGCTTAAGAGAACCCTCACAGGGGAGAGTTACTGTTAAATGTAATTGAAAGGAAGAGGAGCAGATTTCTCCTGAACCTTAAAATTCCCACTGTGAATTTCTATCTCTAACAGGTTGTTGAACAGAAATATTCTTTTATATTGCTATACCCATGCTGCTGCATAATGTTTCCCTCTACCATAGTGCTTCAAAGCAGTTTACAGAGGAGAGCAGCATCCTCCTGTGTGTTACAGACAGGGAGTTGGAAACCAAAAGCAGTCGCTTGTCCAGAACTCCCCATTGATATCATGAGCAAAGTCAGATCTAGAAGTGAGGCTACCAAGGCTCAGTCAGCTGCACCTTACAGCCAGCAAGACTATCTTAGGTATGAGTCCAAAGGCTGCCATGTCTCTGTGTGCCTGTCTGTGTGGTTGGAACTTTCCCCACTCTGTTACTCAGGGCACAGCCAGGCTTGTCTCACTGTAGGCTCATATGGATGTGCTCTCCCATACAGGTCATGGCTATCGGACGCACATTTGAAGAGAGCTTCCAAAAGGCCCTGAGGATGTGCCACCCCTCAGTAGATGGCTTCATTTCACACTTGCCTATGAATAAAGCCTGGCCAACCATTGTAGATCTCCAGAAGGAGCTCTCTGAGCCATCCAGCACTCGGATATATGCAATAGCCAAGGTAACAAAAGATAGAAAGACCTTGACCTACATCTGTTGAATTGGAGCTACCGGATTGGGTCAACTGAGGTGACAAAGGCTGAGTATTCTTCCTTCCCTTGCTTCCCTCTGTCAGGTTCACTGGGAGTGCTTTGAGTAAGATCCTTGCTTATGCTTTCTGAATCTTCCATGTTCAGATAGTGTGTTTGTCTTTTGGTGGTACAATCTTAGCCTGTGCTCAGTGCATTCAGCATCAGGTGCATTCCCGTGTCCTGTCACTTTAGTTTGTAGCTGAGTGCTGGTGGAGATGTAGATTACTTTCCTCTCCTATAGTATTATATTTGTTTGCTAAACATTGGCTAGTGTTCAGCCCTGATTTACACTAGTGTAAGTGCCAGTCAAAATTGGTCAGTTATGCAGATTAAAAAGGAATAAATGAAGATCCTTTTGAGAACTGAAACAAAAGATGATAAAGAATGGCAAGCTGCAGTGTGTGAGAGCACTGTCTACTTGGAATTGTTGCATTGGTATGGGCTTGAAACTAAAAGAACTACACAACTCTATGTTAAATTTCACAGACAAGAAATCCCCTGTTCTTTGAAACTGGCTTAGTTTCCTGTAGCGTTCTTTTAACCCCTCTCCTGTCACACTGGTCAAATCACTTCAGCCTTGAAGGTGTCTGTGTAATGGGGAGTGTTATTATAAGGGGACTAGGGTGCGAATTTATTTCTTCCTTCATCTCCTCAGTGTTTGCCTGTATATATCATGTAGTAAATGTGGGGTTAGTTACTTTAGAAGGTAGGTGCAATTTCACACCTTGGTTTTGCTGCAGGTAACATGTCCACCTGTCCATACCCTCTATGAAGAGGAGGGCACAGCAGTCTTTTACAGCTCCTGCTTACCTGTTGGCTTGATTTTTTTAAGATTTCAAACCTTCCTGGCAGGGAATGCCCAATTACTCTTTTGTGCCCCCAACTTTGTGTGGTGGAGTCTTTAAGCCCTTTGTGCTCATGTGTAGGTACATCTCGTTACACCTCCACATGAATGAGGAGCTGAGCCTGTGCTGTGTTACTTAAAAGGTTTTCACATAGCTGTTCCTCTTATAAATGGCCTGAAGAAAAATCACAAGGTGTTCTATAAATGTGTGGCTTGTCCAGCTGTTCTCTCTTGCTTTTCAAGCTGGGGAAGTGCATGTCTTCATCCTTCAGCAGCTGTGTTTGGTCTTTATTACAGCCTTTTTCTTGTGACTGAGAGAAAAATCTTACTTCTTGTGTCTCTGAGAGAGCTTTTATGAAAGATTAAACTTAGACCCATATTAACACAGGGAATCTGGGGAGATGAAGGTGAGTTTGGGTCCCACTGAACACTGGGTGTTCCCAGCTGCTGGTATTTTCACTGGGAGTTGTTGGAAAAAGCAAAATCAAACTCTTAATCTCTCCTTATAAAGAGCTGCCTCTGCCCAATACAGTGCACTAATTCATCCCCATTAATAACTGAGGCAAGCAGTATAAGTAAGAGGTGCTTCTGGCAGCTGGGGCTGTCTGCATGGAAACCCCTTCCCAGCTTGTTGACATTTAAAAGCCAACAGTAAGTCCTCATTAGCCATCAGCTCCCTTTGAAACAGGATGGAGCTTTGTTATATTTTATCTGTCTTCTCCCCCCTCCAATCCCACTAGTCAGCCCTCCAAGGCTTTTTACTTTTTCTCTCTCCTTTGCCTGTTGGATGATGACAACAGTAACTGTTCAGGTGCAAGGAAAGGGAATTCAGCTGCCATTCAGAGCTATTGCTGTTGTAATGGGACTCCCTGTTGTCATGTAAAAGAAAGCACAGGAGAGAGGCTAACATAGATGAGACTTGTTCCTTGGCCAGAGTGGGAGTGCTGTGAGGATGGAACAGCCTGATGAGCAGGGATGCTCAGGTTATGTCAGGTGTTTTCTGCTCCTCTTAAGGTTGTATACAAGTGGCCTCAGAAGGCTTAGGCTGTGGAGTCGATGCACGCACTGTTCCACACCAGGGCCCTGGTCTCCTAGTTGTCCACACTACAGATGTGTAGTTTGCACTTGTGCTGCTGTCCACAGGCAGCTAAGTACTTTCTTTGGTGAGGAGCCAGGATGGAACTGAAGGAGCAAGGGCGCTGGCCCTAGAGAAAGCATAGGCTGCCCACTGTCGCATGGACTGGAGGCCAGCCTTGCTCCATGGCTCTTGGTGTGAGGGCAATCCTGTAAACCCCTTGGCTTCCCAGTATGGGCCCATTGTACTGGATGGGATGTTCTTGAACAGGGCTCTAAAGTCACACCGTCCTGCTATGGCTCTCTCCTCCTGCTTCCATGGTACGTTTCGGCTGTACTCCTTCATGTAGGTTTGAAGAGTGGAAAGCCATCGGAGTGCAGGGCCTCTCTCAACAAATTCTACATGATTGCCTGGAAACCTGATTTGCCCCTGGAGTGTGGTGATAGGGAGTAAGAAATGTCTGCAAACTCATTCTTCTCTGCCAGTCTCCAGATTTATGCGACAGGGATGGAGATAGTTGATTTTCTCTGCCCCTCCCCTGATGAATGAGTGGAAGGCATATGTGTTTTTTTCAGTTTCCTTTGAAGATCCCGGTGACTTTTTAAATAAAGTGTCCTGAGCAGCTTAAGAGTATGTGTTCATGCTACCCGTGTGTGTATGTGTGGCTCAGGGACCATTGAGCCAAGTTGGAGGTCCTCAAGATGTGCAAGTCTGCATGTGTTTTGTAAAAATAGATGGACAGAAGAAAAGACCTGCCCACATCCCACTTATGTGGCAAAGTGACCTCACCCTCCAAGCACTAAGGAAGCAGGATGGGAAGGACCCCTTACCAGTTGCCTCATACCAGTAGTGTACTCAGAAATGTGTGAGAAGCCCAGCTTTGTCATTGCCAGTGCTCAGGGACTGCTTTGGGAAGAGCAGTGGCTATTGGGTGCCAAGCATGAGCCAAAGACTCAGTATGTGACTGGCTGCTCTAAAGGAGCAAAATATGCATTAGAAGTTTTCACTACTGCTTGTGAGCACACAGGATATTCCAGTGAGCAGTTGTGAACAAGAGGATAATTTCGAGAGGGAGACACAGGCAAGCTGCCTGGGAATTCTTTAGAAAAGGCAGAAGGTGGTGTCAGTATTTTGCAGAGAGCTGCCACCCTTCCCGTATCTGTGTGGGTGCCTCACATTTCTCTGAGCTGGCAGAAGGTCTCCCCACTGCTGAAGCACATGGTGATGATACCAACATTGTGCCCAAGTTTGGTAACTTGGGGGAATAATCCTGGGGTGCAGTGGACCAAGCTCATTCCTGGATTAATTCTGGAATTTTCTTCAATGGCATTGCTCTGGCTTTGTTCCAGGGATGCTGCCCTGCAAGAAAACAATTAAGCATGGTAAGAAATTAATGAGCCTGATTACTTTAGCTCAGCAAAGATACCATGCTGGCATTATCATTATGGTTGATTATAGTTGCTTTATCAGGAGAGTTGTAACTGTATATCACTGGTGAGACCCAAGAAACTGCATTGATAGAAAATACATCATATTGAGGGCTCTCTGAGGTGCTGGGGTTTTTTTAATATTATGATGTTTAGTAAACCATTGTCTTATGAATAATACCTCTATGGGGTTCCTTTTTACCCCACAGCTGTAAATAATTTTTTTTTTGAAAACCTCAATAACCCCAGCAGGATAATGCAAGGAAATTTGAATGGTCTTGACATTATCTTGAGGCAGAGTGAGAGAAGCTAGAACTATGCTGTAGCTGCAAGCATCACCCAGGCCCTGACTTTCCCTTGCTTCAGAGGTAATGTAAGGCCACATGCTTTGATTCAGCCCTGCATTTCAAGGGTATATCAAGATTTATGCTCCAAAGCAAAAAGTTTCTTCACAACTGAGAATCCGGACCTTCCTGTTTTACATTTGCAGTGGGACTGTGATTTAGGCAACTTGAGTAGTAAGAGGTGCAAATGGAGGATTGGTCACTGCAGCCTGAATGTGGCTCCCTGTAGTTAGCTGAGCACATTCTCAGTGGCCACCCAGCCTAGGTGACATCAGCTTGTCTGGCTGCTGGCTCTGTGAAAAGCAAATTACCTCTCTCACTGAAACAGAAGCCAGCTTTTGGAACCAGAGCACAGGGAGAAGTGGCTGGTGCCTCCCTGCACTCCCCATGGGGCACAGTTTCTGTGCAGGAGACAGGGTCAGGAGGTAGATGAACATTTGATTTGTTCAGCTTGGTCTACAAAACTTTTTTTCATTATGATATATACTTGCTGCTACCTGTTTGCAGACTAAATCTGTATTTGTGCAGTGTGTGTTAAAGGGGCTTTTTGGTGCTGTCCTGTTTTTGGCAGGCCTTGGATAATGAAGTCCCTGTGGATGTCATTCACAAATACACAGCAATTGACAAGTGGTTCCTGTATAAGATGCGCAGCATTGTGAACATGGAGAAGATCCTAAAGGAAGCGAACAGGTAAAAAAGCCTTGTCCTAGGACACAACAGTTCTTCTGGGAATCCTGCTTGGAAACCTATGGTAAGCACAGATGCAGTCAATGCTGAGAAGTTTATTCAAGTGCTTGGAATAAACAGTATTGTCTTAAAACCCAGTTCACTGTCTCAGTCAGCAGAAATTTTTTTTTGCACACTTTTTTTTTTTTTTTTTTTTTGTAAAATAACTCCTTTGAGTACTTGGGCATCTTGGCTGTTCTCAGGGATTATGGAAGTTGCGCTTTATTTTGGAAAATCCTCACTATCTCTGAGGCTAAGACTAGGAATGTGGATGGCCTGTGATGATTAACTCGTGTACCTAGGACAGAGTTGCCCTTCAAACTCAACACAGGACTTGTCCTGACTTACTGCACCTGAGGGTCACATACACTGCATTTTATTTCCAGCCTGGCCTATTGATTTTTAAGGTTTTCTGCTTTGGTGTGATCATGCAGTATATGTGAGTATTGCTTTTGTACCATGCTTTCAAACATTTATGGTTCCAGACATATTTAAATATAAATCTTCTTCCTTCAAGAAAAATAACCATATACAAGCAAACAGGAAGGATAGCAGTAAATTAAAGCAGTGGGCTGTATTTTAGTTCAGACTCTTACTGACTTGAGCTTTCCCTTCATGTTTTACGAGGCTGGGAGAGGCCTCCTTGATGAGTTATTTGGCGGAGTGTTGGCTTTTCTGCCTCTGGTACCCGTTGTGCTCCCACGTGTCACCACACGATGGCACTGGGAGCGCAGCGGAGACAATGATCTCTGAGCCGCTCCTCAGTTCACCTGCGTCATCTCTGCTTTTTGGCGAGCTGCACGCTTTTAATTGAGCAGCTCTTGCTCTCCGTTGCACCCGGAACAACCGGATCTGGAGCTAAACAAAAATAAATCTGGAGAGAGATGTGGAAGAGAAGGAGTACCTTGATTATTTGCAGAAATCTGTTGTTTGGCTGCAGAAGTTTTTGTCCTCTAGCATCTATGTCACATTGCATTTGTATCTGGCCCCTTAAATGTGTATGTGCAGCTCGTGAAGAAAAACAACATATCCAGAATCAGTTTGAGCTTGTCACTTGTTGGAGTGGCATGCTCTGGAATGAGGCCCCAGAGGCTGGCTGCATCCTCAGCTGATATAAAATCCAGCATAACTCCACAGAGGCTAATCTTCCTAAACCCTCCTATATCCCTGAGGTTGCTTTCCCTTTCTCTGCAATGGGTGGCAGGTGATTATACTACCCGTGATCCGTAGCTGGTACCACCCCACGCAGTTTTTCATCCTTGTGGTGCCCAGGCAGCAGGCTACACAGGCAGCCTGCTACAGAGAGCCTTCACACAGTATCCAGCCTTGCATTTTTATCAGACACAGGCAATGTTGTGTCCCTTGGAAGTGGATTCTTGCAGTTCAAATGAGATTGTGTGTGGTATCGTAGAATCACAGAATGGTTTGGGTTGGAAGGGTCCTTAAAGATCATCTAGTTCTAACTCCCTGCCGTGGGCAGGGACACCTTCCACTCACCCAGGTTGCTCCAAGCCTCATCCAACCTGGTCTTGAACACTCACAGGGATGGGGCAGCCACAACTTCTCTGGGCAACCTGTGCCAGGACCTCCCCACCCTCACAGTGAAGAATGTTTTTCATAATAGCTAATCTAAATCTTCTCTCTGTTAGTGTGAAGCTGTTCCCTCTTGTCCTGTTGATGCGTTTTTGCTGGTCCTAGAATCATGAGCCAGACACAGTTAGGTGATAAAAGGGATTACCTTTATAAGGATCCTTAGGTGCACAATTCGCCAGGTGGAAAACGCCAAAGATGCACACGTAGCATAATGTGTATACAATTTTTATATGTTTAGCAAATTAGCATATCTGACAAAAATCCCCAATTAGAGACATAAGTGGTGAGGTAATTCCCCCCCAGTTCAATCCTCTTTGAATTTCCCCTCTTTTAGATAGGAACTAAACTTTGTTTATGGAAATGTGTCTCGGAGAGCTAGTTTCAACCTTGGCTTCCCAAAGAATCTAACCTTTGGCCCCCAGCTTGGAGCCGCTGGGGAATTTATTTTGTCTTTCTGTCTAATAGAGTAGGTAAAATGCTAGCTACAAATGCTATGATAGGCTACAGAGCTACAAATATATGTGTAAAGAATATAGAAGATATATAAAAGAAAAAAAGGCAAAAATCAATTCAGCATCACTGTCACTCCATGCTCTTACAAATAGTCTCTCTCCATCTTTCTTGTTGCCTCCCTTGTCAGCTGTGGTATTGGAAGACCGCAGTTAGGTCACCCCAAAGCCTTTTCTTCTCCAGGCTGAACATATAAATTATCATACCCTCATTCACTTACCAGTGCAGATTTCCACTCCACTATCATTGCTCACATTTTTGCAAGAAAACTGTCTTATCTCCCAACCAGCTCTGGAGGGAGGGGATGGACTCCTGCATTACACTGGACAGCTGCATTACATTGAAGGCACAAAGGCAAAGAGCCAGGGAAAAACACTTGTGACTTGAACTAAGAGGCTAGTCCAGTGAGCCACATCAGGAAACATATCTCTGCCAGAGCCAAGGGAAAGCTAATTGAGTGATGCAAATGAGACTTGGCACACATGTGCTCTTCCTGCAGCCAGCTGTTTCCAGTCCCCAGCATGCCTGGCATGAGTTCTACCTGTGCTACAGGATAATTTCCAATTGAAAAGAATGAGAGGTGATGCCATCACTGCTTTAAATCTTTCTGTTGTTAGAGCACAGTTACCAGAACCAGAAGTAGTTGCCCTGTTCCTGGGCATTGTTGCTGGTTACAAGCTATTTGAATAAATCCACCCCTTCCTTTTTGTCTCTGTGTTGGTTTGGGGGTTCTTTGCAGTGAGGTCTTGGATGCAGTTGCAGTAACAAGAGTCTTGATTTGGGCCCTGCAGAGCTGTTGTAGAGACTGGTAACAAGGAGATGGTCTCTGCCAAGAGGAAATTAAGAGCTAGAACAAGTGGGTATGACAGACAGATGGGGAAGGGGGCTCAGAGGCAGGTGGAGGCCTTTGAGAGCAGTTCAGGAAACAGCTCTCATGCACCACATGCTGCTTTGCATCCTCGCCACGTGCAGCGATTCAGAGGTGAGCAGAAGGTCTCATGATATATGAAATGGGTCTGCTTACATGTGTGAAAGGCTGTGTGGGATAATGCAGTGCAGAGGGAAAAACTTTCTGACCTATAAATGTTTTTGCATTCTCTGTGGTGTAGAGGCAAGGCCAGCCATTTTCAGAGACAGTAGGGACTGGGAAGAGCACCGTCTGCCCCACTTACCTTTGTCCCATTGAACTTTTTTCTAAAGAAGATTGGACCTGGTGCTGGGTGGGACTGTATAGCTTTGTCATGCTGCAGCACTGGTTCCATTTGACTGCCTCTGGGCCCTCTAGGATGGAGAAGTAGTTGTTTCAGATTGTGTGATGTGGCTGCAGGAAAGCAAATGGCCTGAGTTGAATTGGGAAAAGAAAGCCATTTTGAGAGTACTTGTGAGACTATCAAGTATATCAATATCACAGACATGTCAAACATGTCCCTTTGCTGTTTCTCCTGTGACCTTACATTTTTTTTTTTTTTTTGGAAACTTACATTTGAGGGCGTTTTTGTTGTTGTCTGACCAATTACCTTTATACCTGGAGTGTAATTATAACTTCAACCTTCCCCACCACACACATGCACATAAACAAATAAAACCACTTGTACATACTCACATGCAAAGAGCAAGCACTATCCCATGCTGTCAGTCCATGAATAGGTGATGGTGTATGAAGCAGTGGCAGTGCAATAGGATGTGCTGTTACCTGGAAATTATTTCCCTAGATTTGGCCTTGCCAGTCCCATGAGTGAAAATGGGAGGAAGGGCCTGGAGAGACCCTGCTGTCTGTTCATCACACTGACAGCTCATGAAGGAGGTGGAAGTTTGGACAGACCATGTCCAGCTGTCTGAGGCAGCAGAGAGTGAGGTGTCACTTTAAGGCCAGGGCTATGGACCCAGTCCCAAGCAAGTCAGATTTGAAGCAGGGTCCAGTGATACCAGCCACCCCCAGGAGGACAGCTGAAACACAGGCTTAGAAGTAACATCTAAGGCATACTTGACTAGGCCTAGGTGCCAGGGAAAACCTCTTCCAGGAATTTACATCTGTTCTTTGACTGTTTGTAGTGAAGATTTGTTTGCATGTAGCAATGATTATATTTATCTGTTCCTCATTTTGGGATCCCTGAGAACAGTGGCTGTATGCAAGGAGAATGTACAACTAACATGATTAAATAGAGGTAAAGAGGTAGGCAGCTATGGTGAAATCATCACTTATGCCCAAGTGACATGGGGACAGAAGCCTTGTTGACAATCAATAGGACTTGAGTTCCTGAGTCACTTAGGTATCTCTGTAGGAGTGGAACCTGCAATTGATTGTATTTGCCATTATTTGAAAGCTCATAGGGATGGGGGGAAGGTAGAGGTGGTGGGGTCAAGTTCAGTGCTGGAGAAAATCCAAGTAAGACCCAGGAAAGCCATCTTGCAGCAGGCAGAAGTCTGAATGTATTGCCCAAAGAGGAACATTTCAATATTGATTAAAGGCTGTACAGTAGAATTCAACTAAGGAAAGAGGAGCATAATAAACTACCATTGTGAAGCGCAAAGCACAGAGATGGTGAGCTTGCCCAAAATCTCAAAGACAGTCTGGCAGTGCAGTGAATTGAACTCTGTCACCTGAAATCTCAACTCTTCAAATTAACCTTAATGGAAACAGCAGATTGTCTTTTTGGCAGATACTGAATTAGCCAGCCTGCTAACTGGGAAATGATGGCACCAATCATATTTTGATAATTCTATAACTTGGAGCTTTGTTTTGAAGGAAAATATGTCTTTGCTTTGTGGGTGTTGTGTGAAAACACCTCCTGGCCTGTAGTTTGCTTGAAAGGAGTAAACGCAGTCCTGACTATTGCTCTTGCCATTCCTAGAGAGACATGGGTTAATAAAGGGGAAAGACAAAAGTGTGAGGGTGCAGACTCACTTTAGCCCAGCATTCGCAGCTGGGTGCTCTGCTCAGTTGCCCATGGGAGAAGTTGTTTATTGCAAATGCCTTTTGGGAGCCCATGTCCCTGGGTACCTGCAAGGGGTGCTTTGAAAGCTGTTTGTTGGAAGCATCCCTGTGGTGGAGGAGGCACAGAAATAGAGGTTCTGGAATGAAAACCTGGCACCAGCAGGTGAGCTGGGAAGCACTGCAGGGAGGGAAACTCAGGCCATCAATAACCTGTGCTCTTCAACAGAGACTGCTGCACCCCCACTTTTCTTAGCAGCAGTTTCTGCTGACCCGTATGCTTTTGGGACAGGTCAGTGTGTCACACAGGTCTTGTGTGGGCATCAAGCAGAGACCAGGTCCCGTGATAGTAAATGAGGCTGTGCTGATTTATGCCATTTGAGGAGCTATCACTGACATATTTGTAGTGCTCCTCTCTAGCTAACTAGAAAGATTACTTTTGTCTTCTTTGTGAACTGTAGGGCAGGAAGGTTTGGGAACAAGTTCGGAATGCAGTACATGAGGAGAAAAAATACAAGCAGCTATTCAGCACTGTTGCTTCTGCTTTGTGTGGATTCAACATAAGATGTTTTCTATTTGTCTTGTAGAGCCATCGGTAGTAATTTCACGGCTGTATTTTCTTTCAAAGCACCTGTACATTTGTGAAAATGCAATATGTATGTTTTCCTTGATGCAGAGGATATGCAGGCATTGCCTTAAAAAGCCATTGGGTAGTCTCTGTAACAAGTATGTACTATGCTAGGAGCAGGGCAGTCTGTACCATGGCATCCCAGCAAAGACCTCAAAGCTCTCTTTTACCAGGGTAGAAAATAGGCTTTCAGTAAACATCTATGACCTGTTTCTTGGCTGTGTTTTGGTGTGAGCTTCTGGTTTAGCTCATTTATCCTTGTGAGTCGTTCTGGTCTTAGGGCACAGAGTGAGGTTCATGTTACTTAAATCAAGATATCCACAATGAGATTTATTAGCCTGGGGACCAGAATGTTAGGTGCAGAGTGCTGGAGTGACAATTGTTCTGTGACTGAGGTTTGTTGGTTTACAGCTCCTGCTTCTCTAAATGCTCCTTTGACAGCTTTTTGTTAGTCATCTCATGAGTTTCTTAGGAAGGGAAAACTGGTAACAGTTTCCTTGAGAAGAGGAGCAGGGAGAGAATTTATACCATGATCTTGTTATTTTAATTGTAGTGTGTTCAAAATCTTGTAAAACATCAAAAGTAATCAAGGAAACCACTAGGAGCCTTGAAGTAGAGCAGGACAGTGAGGAAATGAGAAAAAACATGTTTTTGTACATAATTCAGCCTGAAATTCAGCAGCTTTTTGAAACCCTGCAGGCCTATGACTACTGAGAAAGGAAGAGCTCTCTCAGGACTGGGCATAATGCATTTTGCTTCCAGCACTTCTTACTTTCAGTCCAGTTTGCTTGCCATAGTGAAACTGGGCTTAAAGTTTAATCTGGGTTTAAATCCCTTCAGACTTGGGAGGAGCCGAGTTCGAGATCCATGGGCTGGAGTGTGCTCACCTTTGCAGCTCCTCTGTGCATATCTGAGCCACATTTGTAGCTGCTGAGATGAGGCAGAGGTGACCGTGCAGGGATGAGCCTGTGGGCTTACAGGGCACATGTAAACTGGGACACAGCATGCAGTAGGCTGTGTCCCAAATGCTCCCAGCTCAGGCTGTGGCTCTCAGTTCACAAAATATTCCTGATCCTTTTGATCAAGACCCATTTACATGTGCCTAAGTACTACGTGGAAGGGCATAAACTTGATGACATACCTAAAAAGAAGCAGTGCCTGATTTGGGAGGCAAGAAAAAGAGTGTTTCTTCTTCTGGCATCTTTATTGGTGGGTCAGATGAAAGCTGGTCAAATGGGAGAGGGCTCTGCTGAAGCGAGCAGGGTTTCCTGATAATTTCAATGCTGTCAGTATTCCTTCAGTCAGTTTATACATTTCTCCAGGTTCTCTGTGTCAGGTGAAAATTTCCTCATTAAGCAGAATTTATTCCATTTTCTCGTATCGTTTATTATCAAAGAAGTGAGTGGATGGAGTTCCAAAGATGACAGGGGGGAATTTTAAATTAAAAGCAGCTACGAATCAACACTGGAAGCTGAAACAGAGCCATAAGCAAGGTCGGCAAAAGGCTTGTTTTGTTTATAAACTGCAAAATGAGCAGGGGACTTCAGCTTTCTGAGGAGGTGAACAACCATTTAATAACTATGGCAGTGTGCAAAACTCTGATTGTCTGTTTTGAAGCTCTAAAACTTTCATTTTGCAAAGGCAAATGTTAGGAAAAGTAGCATTATAGAAGTCTGAAATCATGGTCACTTAGTCTTCCCTTGTTTCAGATTTGATTCTAAACCAGTGAGGGAGTTTAATCTTTGGAAGACTTTTTGCTTTGTGTAGGAAAAGTAAGTGATGCTCCAGGGGAAAGTGGGAGGCAGTGATGTAGGACTGGGTCATGTGATTTGGTACATCCAGAACTGAGAATTTTTGTCTTGTCTTTTAGTGCTGGATTTCTGGTGAGTTTGAAGGGTTATTTGCTCTCAAATATTCAAAGAGGTCAGCCTGATTCTACTCTTGCTGGGTTTAGTGCCTCTAGCTTGTCTAAAGGGCTGTTTCTGAGCAAAGGCAGTGGGAATGCTGGATCTTAAAAATTGTCACCCCTTAACCTCTGCATGTCTGTTTTGCTATCTGCAAGATAAGCATCACCCTACCATACTGTTTGCGTGTTTCTTTATATTATTTCCGTGACAACTGAGACATAAATGCTAAAAATGACCATTATTAGTAAATGGAAATTATTCCATTATGAAAATGTGTGTCTAGTACATGCAGAGAAGCAGCCTGGTTTCCATACCAGTGCTGAGGATTTGCAATTCTCTGATTCAGTTCCCATTAAACATGGTGGACCAATTCTGCTGGCTTCTTTTATCATGCATTGGGAGTAGCAGAGGAAAAAGTGCATGGAAAAAAATGCATGGTTCCATTTCCCCTCTAGGAACTTGTCGTTTCTCTTTTGCATGCTGGTTTTCCTATAAGAAACTAGTTACCTTTCTGCATGGATTAGTAAGTGGCCTAATCCAAGTTAAGCTGCTAGCCCAAGGCAAATGAATCATGGTGCAAAATAGTCACTGCTTTTGTTTTACCCTCCCAGCTGGGAGGGAGGGTGACAGTGAATGATATTGTTGTAATGAGATACAAGAAATGAAATGAAAACAAGCTACAAATGAAGGCAATTTGCTGTCTCTGACGGTAATCAAATGACAGCCAGCTATATGTGTTCCTGAGGCAGAAGGAAGGGAGAGCAAGGGAGTAAAGGCTCATTTTCTTGGGGTCATCAGGTCTACTCACTCATTCTAAGGAGACTGAGTCCTTAATAGCCAGTGACTGCTAGCATCAGTTTTGACAGAGAATTGGTGGAGTTTGCTCTATTTCCTCCTGTAAAACACACATGCATGCCTTCAGTTTTGGTATTCATGGTTTGTGCAAGAAATCCTGCCTCTGAGCTGAGATCAGAAAGCAGAATGGGCTGAAGAGAAGGAGAGGAGTTTCTGATGGAGGTATTAGAGCATGGAAACCATGAGTTTTAATATAGTGTGGTGCCACAAAGTGGGTCTTACTTTGGGAAATCCAAAAGATGGGAAGCTCAATCTGCTGGATTAGGCAGGACTTTTTCACTGAATCATAGAATGGTTTGGGCTGGAAGAGATCTTAAAGCTCACCTCATTCCACCCTCTACCATGGGCAGGGACACTTTCCACCAGAACAGGTTACTTTGAGCCCTGTCCATCCTGGCCTTGAACACTTCCAGAGATGTGGCAGCCACAATTTCCCTTCTGACACTAACAAAGAGGAGGCTTTGCTGGAGTAAGAAGGATGATGTGGTGCAAGTTGTAGAGAAGATCCAGGGTGTAGGTGGTGCTTCTGCCTGGAGTCTCCTGAGGGCAGAGCAGGCTGTTTGTGGGGCCAGGCTGGGACATGGCTCAGAGGAGAGGAGTTATTGTGAGCGTTTCTTTCCTGCAAATTCTTACCAGCTTTCCCTTTCTTCTGTCCTGTTGCAGGAAGGTGGAGCACTCTCTTCGCATACTCCAGGGCAAGGAGGGAGGTGGCATTGGCAAATTCATAGGGCAAATCCTATCTATTCAGGGATCTGAGCTCCAGAGTTTCTGGTTCCCAGTTCTGCTCTCAGAACAGCTGGTTTGACACATGTGTGACTCTCACCTGTTTCACACTAGCTTGACTTTACTGAGGGCAGCAGAGCTGCTCTGTCCCTAAGCCAGATTGGAAAATCCAGTCCAATTACTCTCTTTCGTGCTTCAGCTTCCTGACACATTCCAATAAAATGGTCTTATCCCTCTTCTCCCATGCAAATAAAATAATACTATTTATTTAAAAATACTGTCAAGCAAAGGACATAATTCAAAAGCTCTGATTTAGGAGAATTGCTTGTTTGTTAATCATTCCTTTTTCCTGATTCAGAGCTTGCTTGCTCATAAAATATTGATTTATTGGGCAGGCAAGAATGCTCTTGGCAATGAAGATGTAAAGCAGAAGTGCTGATAAAAATACAGGCCTTTTTATGTTTTTTGCAAAAGCTAAGCTTAGAAAAGGTGGTTTAGAAAGAGAGGGAGGCAGAAGCTATAAGGGTGGAGTCAAAACAAATTGGGGCGAAGAGTAGGAGAGAAAAGAGTAGACTGAATGAAGAGGGAATGGAGAAGATGGAAAAAATTAAGAGCAAAACAGACAGGAAAATGTTAACCTTCAGAAAAGGCAAGGGGAAAGCAATGTGTTTGAAATAAACAGCAAAAACTAGGACTTTTGAAAAGCAAAACCAGGAGAACAAGAATGTATGGAAGTATTAAGAGACCCTGGTTGTAAATATGAAATCAAAAAAGTTGCCCCTGCTTTACCTGGTCTATCCCCCCTCTCAATTTTCCTTATGCAAGAAGCAACACTAATGATATGGAAAAGGGTACATTGAGACTGTTACAGGAAAAAGCCTACCTTGTGTGTGAGCCTCTAAAGGTTGTTTCTGCTACAGATCTCTGAAGTGAGATGCTTTTTCCAAAGATGGCCATTTCAAAATGTAGGCAGAACATCTTCAACAAGAGAAGGAAAACTTTGTTGGGACAAATTGTAGGGGTGTCTCCCAGCTCAGCACAGTGGTCACAGGGTCAGGGCATAGTTATGCCTCTGAATGGCTCATCCCAGAGCTTCAGGAATTTCATGCCTTTGAGTGGAGTGGGCAGCTGCAATGAGAGGCAGGAGATGGAAGCACATACATAGTGATTGGTCAAGCCTAGTTTGGTGAGGCCTAGGTTTAAAATTTAGACTGGGAGGAAGAATGTAAGGGAGATATTAAGTTAAAGTTTGGACATGGAGTTGTAGGGATACTGAATTCAAGAAAGGAATCACTGTAGGTCCTCTGTGGAGGCTGAAATGGTAAATGACCATACAGTTGTTGTGGGTACAGTCAACTTGTACTAGCCTGATGGATCTCATAATGAGTCACTGATTCCTGTCTCAAAAATGCAGGGAAAGAAAGTGTTTTACTTCCTACTCCTTGCAGTCTGCCTGCAGACTTTACCTCAGAGGTGTTGGTGCGGGGCACCCAGGGCAAAAGAGATGTTTTATGTTTGAGTCTTCTTCCTTTTCTTGCCTTCACATGCATGATCCTATAACAACTCTATGCAGTGTAGAGACAAAAGCACTCATGTGCCTTCTAGTTGTTCTTGTAAAGCCTAATGCAGAAGTGTTTTTCTTATTTAATCCCAGCAAAACAGTTCCAGAAGAGACACTGAGGAGAGCCAAACAGATGGGGTTCTCTGACAAGCAGATTGGGAAATGCCTGAGGCTGACTGAAGTCCAGTGCCGTCAGCTGAGACTGAGGAAGAATATAGTGCCCTGGGTGAAACAGGTATGTGAGAAACATCACTGGGCCTGGTGGGGGCTTCGAAGAGTGGCAGGAGACCTCCATGTCTTTAGAAACCCCTGGCTCTGTTAACATCCTCAGGAGTTTTGATGTTGACATGAGGAGAACACAGTTCATCCATATAGCTGTTCCTTCTGCACTGCAGGCATCAATGTAATGCCATGAACATTCCCAAAGAGAAACTCAGAATATTCTTGTTCGTATTCTTTGTGGCTGAAGGGGAAACACAGCTATGTGGCTTCAGGAAGAGGCTGAAAATGCTCGCTCACCATGGTAGGACCATGAAGAGCATATCTCTTCTCTCTTGGTAGTAACGTTTTACAGGCTAATACTTTGTCTGAAGTGTGCTATTGTTATGGGTTCACTTGGTATTCATTGTGATAGCATGAGCCTAATGAGCTCATCTGGTATTCATGGCAGTGTCACTAGGTGCTGGCTGTTGCATTTAAGGCATGTTGGTATTAAACTGCCACCAGCTGGTTTTCTGTCCTTAAAGAGGGGGAAAAATCCAACCCAAACTACAGAATGTTTCTGAAAGAGTTCATCTGTATCCGCAGGCCCAGTTCCAGGTGCCAAGTTGTCTTCTGTTCCCCAGCTGCTGTTTGTTTTCTGTGGCTCACCTGGCCACAGAAACGTGCCTGGTCTTGCACTGTGTTCTTTCAGTTGCATATGGTACTGCAGTGCTGGATTGATTTGTGTGCCAAGGTACACTTAATAAGGTCATTCTACTTGTGCCTGCCTGTGTGCCTTCAAAGCATATGTTTCTTCTTGAGGCATGAAGTACAAGTTGCAGTATTAGCAACAGCGATGAGCAGCAGACACACAGCGCTAATGACGTAAGGTCACATTCTCCATTATTCACAAGGATTTGGACAGCCAGTGGGGATTCCTGGAAGTGCTTGAAGTTCGGACAGATTTTTAAATGATATAGCATGTAAAAATTCATGTCAAGACTGCTTTCATATTGTTCCCTGTTCAGTAATCTCTGTAGAAGTGTTTCAGATGTTCTTTCAGGAAACTTCAGCAGTCACTGGTGACCCAGATGGACTGGTTAGCGAGTATAACATGCCATGAGCAGTTGACACAAATAGTTTGGGAACAGCCTAGTGGGCAAATTTTTCTTCTGGGCTCTTTGGTGACTAATTACATAAGAAATTGTTGAAAACTACATATAAAGGGTGGTTGAAAATCACTCTTGCTTTGCGTACCATTTAATTATCAAAGCACGAGTTATATTGTAACATAAACACATAGTAGTTGCTCTGCCGCTCTGCAAGGTTTCCAAGTGATATTGTAGTGTGTGTTTGTATTCAGCATGGGAGTAAGATGGGGTCAAAAGTAGAGTCTGAAGATTCCAGACAGCCTGGTTAAAAAGGACAGAAGACCTGGAGGAATCTGCGATCCACTAAACAAACTGGAGAATGAGGGCCTTGGCAAGTAGGGGAAAGTTCCTGGACTGTGTACGTGTTTCACCAAAGAGGCGCAGAGCTAAAACTGCAGCTTAGAAAGAGATGGTAGAGTGTTGTGTTGACTGAACTGTAGGGTTGGAGGAAAGCCAGCCCTATGCTGCATTAACAGCACAGGACAGTTGAGGTCACCTCCTTATGAAGAAAGATACGATAGGAAAATAACAGGAGTGAAACAGCAGTAGAAAGGGAAAGAGGCAAAGGAAAAGAACCCAAACATCTGCATGTAGGAAAGATCTTGCACTGGTCAAGTCACAATCCCCCTTTTTTTCCTGTACAGATTGACACCCTGGCAGCAGAATACCCAGCAGTGACTAATTACCTCTATGTCACATACAGTGGACAGGTAGGCACCCTTAGAAACAACAGTCTCATTGCTGTCTGGTTTGATCTCTTTTCCCTATGCCATGTTATTTCTGGAAATCTTGCAGATGCTTCAGTCTCTCTAGGAATTCTTTTGGATGGTGTTACATATAACCCCGTTACAGCAGGCCTGGAACTTTCTCTCACTCCAATCCTAATCCAGTGCATTTAATGTTAATGGCCCTATGTTGTTAAGAGCCTGTCATACATCACCTGTACATGTGCAGGTAGATGCTGGGAATGCAGAAGTCATATTTCCCTTATCTCATCCTAACATTATTTTAATACGAAACTTCACAGGTCCTTAGGCTGCTTGAACAGCCATATTAGGGGTGCTATTTCTCTTTTGGTCTGGGTGCAGCACCACTAATTCCAGGAGAGCTGCACTTGATTTACACTGCTGTAAGCAAGATCAGACTGGAGCCCTGAAGGATCAAATTGCTGGATTTGGGCTGAACACCAGAAACAGTTTTTTTCTGAAAAACATGGAGTTGGGTGCTGTTGAGTACAGATCCTAATGACGTTTTTGTCTCCCTTCCCAGGAACACGATGTAAAATTTGATGACTGTGGAGTGATGGTGTTGGGCTGTGGACCGTATCACATAGGTAAATCTTTCTTACAACTCCTCTGTTCTCCTTGTACCCTCAAGCCTTCTTCAGATATTCTTGTGGTTCCTTTGTTCCTTTTCTCATACGGTGAAAAAAAAACCCCAGAGCACAGTGCACAGGACATCAATTCCTAACAGAAGGTTTGCATTTTATACTTGCTTGGAGATTTCGTTTCATGCCCTGGAAAAAAAAACAGGTGAATTTTATTACTTTTCACTTGGTACTTAGTTGTGATTTCCACAAAGTTTTACAGAATTTTTTTAATCTTACTTTTTTCGCAGGTTAAGGTCTTGAGAACCTCATACTTTGTATAGAAGTTTGCTGCTCCCATACCTATCTTATATGCTCATGATGATATTGTTGCTATGCATTTTACATCTGTAAGTGTAGGTGACTCTGAAAATATTTTGATCTCCTCAGCTGCTTCTTTATAAGCAATTCGCTGTGTGCTGTTTTTTCAACCCACTCAGATCACTATACAGAGTAAGAGTTTCCTCGTGGCTGTGAGTATTGGGTAGACAGGCTGCTGAATTCTGTATAGGATGACTTTCACTTTTCTTTTCATGGATCTCTCCAAATAGCTTGCAATTATTGACAAGAAAAAAATTGCTTGTTATTCAGAAATATTTCTGCTCTGCATCTCCCAGAACTGGTGATGGGTTATGAAAGCTGAAATTGAAAACTGCATCCATTTGTTTCGCTTGGATGGAGAGGTCACGTGCTGAACGCCTGTTGCTGTTTGTAGGACATGTCTTTTTGAACTCCCTTTCCAGCATTAATGTTGAGATGAGTGAAATCAGGAGCAACACTGTATGATTAGGCTTATTTTTTGTGAACGCTTCTGCTGTTCAACAGGCTGTGTGGCATGGCTACAAAAAATTAAAAGGATGGCAGTGTTATTTCATAAGTTGATTGAATGTATGTGAATACATTTTGCACTGTTCACCTAACACAACTCATTGCTTAGATTAGACATGCAGGTCTGTTCTTGGTCTCATCTGCTCTTCAGCTTTTATTAGATCCATGAAGACCGTCTCTGGAAGAGGTTGCAACTAAATAAAGCCTGCTAAAGGAAGCCATTACTTGTACCTGTAAAATATTTTTTCCTAGGTGCAATAGCCAAGTGGATTTTTTTTTCTCTGTTTTTATCCTTTGAAGGCAAGTTAGCAGTGTGCTTTTCCTCTATGCTTTCAGAATTGTAATCAGAATTCAGTGGGGTCAAATTAGTGTTCTCTTCCAGGTTAGAAAAGGCTAAATGATTTGGATGGAAGTTAAACATGTGACATTATTTTTCTTATTTCCTTTGTGGAAGCTAAGTTTTAGGTTAAAAAGAAAAAAAACAACCCTTATGAATTTTATTTGAAAATAGTTCAAAATATATTGCAGGAAAATGTTGAATATGTTCACACTTCTGCAAAGAAATAAAAATATTTGAGGGAAGTGAGGCTATTTCAAAAGTCATGCTATATTCTGTGTTTAGAAAGAAAATTATTCAAACCAAAGTGGGTTTTTTTAAGTTTCTTGTAAACTAATATGCCAAATAGAAGCATGATGTGAGTCAGTGTAGTTATACACTTTTGAACTTCAGTGCTTGCTTTGGCACATCTTTCTAGCACACATGAAGCCTCAGCAATCCTCACTCTTCACCTGCTGCCAGGAGGGGATCTGCTGTCCTGGGAGGGGGTTTGTTTGTGTGTCAGCCGTAAAAGCAGCATAAATATATTTCCACCACTAGCATGGGCCAGCAGAGTGCTCTCTTAAATTTTAAGGTGTGCACATAGACTCAATGTGATTGAAACGTGAAAGTGAGTTCAAAAACATGCATGTATTGATGTAGTAATTGTCTCCTGAGGAGCAGTGTCTGGTTATGTTACAACAGTCATTACTAGTAATACTATTTATTTTCTGTCTTCCCTTTTCCCATGTTTGGATATGATCATTACTGGATGTGCCTGGAATACACTTAACAGCTGTTCAGCTGTTTTCCCAGGTTGTATCTGAAGCAGTCAGATGAGGGCTCCAGATGACCATTGTGTTCCAAAGTTGAGGTTTCTTATACAGATAAAAATACCTGCATAATGGAAGTGGAATACAGAAACTGAATGAGCATCTGGTGTCCCTTCTGGGAAACATCCAGTTTCAGATTTGATTTTCCTCTCTTTTCTGTGGGGTTTTAACTGAAGCTTAGGCAGGTTTTGAGGTTCTTGTTTGACAGAAGTGGGGAAACAACTTACGTGCGTGTCAGGGAGTGACCTGTGCCAGCCATCAGTTTGTGACTAGGTGGTGGGGGCAGCAATTAAGCACCGACTGAATTTCTATCATATCTTGTCACACAATTATATATAAAAATAATATCAGTGGTTAACGATCATGTAATGACTGTGAATGCAGCATGATGAGGCCAAGGTTTTCTTGTAGACTGTAAGCATAACCATTTAATTATGTTCTTTAATATGCATGATTCTCTGTTTATGGTACCTGTCTTAGATGTTTGAGCATAGAAATGTATGGGGTAGCAGCTGTTTGCACAAGTCTCGATTTGAGTGTTCCCTGGAGTCTGCAGCATTGCCCAAGTCCTGAGAGCTGCAGCTTGCCCCAGGCCAGGCACCAAGTCCTGGTGCTCACCCAAGCTCCCTCTGTGCCTCTTTCCTTTCAAGATGGCCACAGTGCTTACTCAGGGTTCAGGACGGTAGGATGTGCTCGCTCCACAGTGTTGTCATAGTCACTGTAGCCTTTAAAGCAAGATCAAAGGATCACAGAGTGGCTGTAGAAGTGTTCTACTGATCTGCCTTACCTGGAGTCAGTGTACAGGAACGTCAAACCCACTGAGATGTAATTCTTCTGTTGTTGGTTTAGCTCTTCTGGAAGGTAAAACACACTTCAGTTGTCTGTTCTTCACACCACATCTGTGCAAATGCTTTGTGTTTCCTGAAGTAAACAGCACTGTCTTGTAATAACAGGAACTCAATTTAGTTTACCCCACTCTTTAGTTTATCACAGAGTGCATTGGTTGGGAGGCAGCAGTGATTGGATGAGCAGCAAGAGCACACTGAAGTGTTTATGAGCACAGGATGACAGATATGTTATAGAGGTCTGTCACTCCTGAGCAGCTGAGCCAACTTACCTGTTGTGCTTGGAGGCTCACGTTTTGTGGATGATTAATTTCCATGGGAGGACAATTACATTTCTGGCTCTGAGCTGACAGGAGGTAATGCTGGCTTTTTTTTTTCTTTTTTAAGCTCAAGTGCTGAGAATGTCTGTTTATGTTTTCTTCTCTGCATCCTTCCTTTCCTTGCCCACTTTTCTGTCTCCTGGCAGGCAGCAGCGTGGAGTTTGATTGGTGTGCTGTCTCCAGTATCCGCACGCTGCGTCAGCTTGGCAGCAAGACTGTGGTCGTGAATTGCAACCCAGAGACAGTGAGCACAGATTTTGATGAGTGTGACAGACTGTACTTTGAGGAGCTGTCACTGGAAAGGATCCTGGACATCTACCAATATGAGGTAAAGAAAAGCAGAAGCACTATAAAAAGCCATGAAGCAACCAAAACTTTTCAAAATTCCTGTCACTAGCTTGCAAAGCAGCTGGGTGTGAGGGGAGAGAGCTTGCTCGCAAAAGCTGTTTGCTTTGGATCCCGATGTTACATTTTACACATCGCTGATGCTCCTAGCAGGATGCTCAATAAAGAATGCCAGATAAATATTAAATTATTTTGCAAGGTGCCATATTGTGCAATATTTACAAGCAGGCATAATTTGCTGTACAGACATATTTCCCACAAACTGGTCTGCCCTGTGCTGCTGGGCTTTAGCAGTTAAGCACACCTTTGATTTGAAGTACAAGTCCTCCACCTGGAGCAGTTGAAAGAGTTCTGTGCATCACACCAACATGTGCTCAAGAACTAGCAGGCTTGGCCTTGCAGTACAGTTGGCAAGTGGATGTGGTCCAGCATACAGGCAGGCAGATCAGGGAGGGGCATTGGATTGCCATCGAACTATAAAATGTCCCAGCTCCTGATCCAGACATTGCACTGGTCTTTCAGCAATTTTCAAGTGTTCAGAAGTGCTGATCTAAGAGATGGAGAAGAGTCCCAAACATATTTGATAATGAGGGGATATGTAATGTAAACAGTTGGCTCCAGTAGTGAAAATGTGATGATTTCTAGAGGGTAACACACTCATCTTGGATTTGTGGCTGAGGCTTTTAAAGGTGCTTTCAGGAACTTCATCAACCCTGAAATTCAGCATGAGTTGGCCATGTAACTTGCGGAAGCAACTCTGCAGAACCCAGATCATGTTAAACTTGTGATTTTTCTTAGCTCCTTTTCCTGGTTTGTGAGGATCTGAGCTCATCTCCTTTGTGAATGGGTGCAAATTTCTAAAACGGTTTTATAATCTGGTCATGTTTTGATCATTCCCAAATTTGGAACCAGGCAAAAGCACATCAGAAATTAAGTCCCAGACTCTAGGCTCTGTTCTTCAGCCATTTGCAAAATACTGTCTACAACCATTTTTAAATTGTATGTTCATACTTTCCTGTTTGTACAGGTTGTTTTACCTCTTCTTTAAATTTTTGTTAGAACAGAGACTACTACTGGAAAACATGGATTTACAACAGGCCAAAAGACTCCGGTGGCTCTCTGGACTCATAAAGGCTGATTTTTGAGTGCTTTAGTATTATCCATGAGCCTCAGCTCTAAAAGCTCTGAACTCTTGTTTACTTAACAGAACTGAACTTCTGAACAGGGACATGGAGGAAACTGGTGTGACAGTTTGTCAGACAAATAACACTGATGAAATACAAAATCTAATTACTGCAGGATCAAAGAGAAGGTAAAGATAGGTGATGAGGGAGCTCATTTCCACATGGAGTGCTAGTAATTAGCAAGTTGGGTAAGAAAAATATGTGAAAAGAATACTGAACACATATTGAAACTTGCATTATCCTGCTTGTCAGAGCAAGGCTCGGCCAGTTTGATGGGAGGCAATGCAGATCTTCAGGTCTGAGAGCATCATCCTGTGGTACCCAGAGTTTGCAGAGGATTCTGCTACTCTGGCATGGGTGTGAAAACAACCAACTTCATGTTTGCGCTGGAGGTGTTAAAGCCATCAGAGTCTGAGCCTAAACATCCAAAATCAGTGTTGTACTGTCTAATAATTCCCAAGGGGAATAGTAAATACCAATAGTAAAAACACTTTTCTTCAGCAGCGACATAAGGTAATGATATTATTATGCCTAATTTACAAGTAGGGAAACTGAGGAGTAGATAGGCCTGCACAGAGTAATGCAAAAGAACCTGGGCAGAGCTGGGGAGAGAGCCCAGACCTCCAGCACAGTGTAGTCTAAAATGTATTATTTGTTATATGTCATTTCTTTAGAAAAATGAGTGAGCCAAATGCTAATGTCCTTCCTCAGGCAAGTGCAGTTGGAATTCAGCCCCTAAGAAAAAGATCAAGTTAAAAATTATCTAATTCTGAGATCCCTCACCATTCCTGTAAATAGCCATCTCTCCCTGCTTCATGTACAAAGCATGAACAGCGTTATGATTTCAGATTCTTCTTTTAACCTCTCCTGGTCATTTGCCTCCTTTGGTGTTTCAATGGACAATGAACTGTTGGAAATAACTGAAAAGTCATGGATCATTGACAAACTGTATGTAAAAACATCAGCAAACAATGACAAAACCCTGGGCCCTCAGTAGAGAGATGATATTTCAGCTCCCAAACATTGTTAGGATTAGCAGCAAAGCTTGGGCAGCTGTCAAGCCCAAGTAAATAGGTGCCCTGACCTGTCCTTGTTTTTCTGATTAGATAAATCAGGCTGCATCAAGGAGCAAGTTTACCAACAAGACAGAGACAGCTGGAAGCTGCTCACAGCTTCACACAGTCCTCTCCCAGGGATGTACTCAGCCATACCCCCTCTTTCTCTTCCTTGTGTCCTCTAACCTCCAGTTGACATTCACAGCTGCAGTGACTCACCGGAGTCTGAGCTCTGCATAACAGCACTGTTCATTGGAGGAAGGTTTAATTTATTGTGAATGTGCAGAGTTGGGTGGTAGTCTGTGAGGACAATAATTAAAAAAAAATAAAATTCCTTTCCTCAGATTTATTGGCTTTTTGTTTCCAGAGAAGATGTTCCCTTTTTATTTTAATACCTATCTGCTTGAGGGCATCTACTGATTCTTTTTTCTGTTTCAGAGATCATTCTGAAACAATTCATAAAACTAAAGGAGACTCTTAGGTACAATTTTAATGGTCTAGTTTGTTTTCAAACTCAGGGAAAAAGAAACCCCAGCTCTATTACTGATGACATAACAGCAAGGTAGTAATAAAAAGAGTGATTTTTGTTATAAAGGGGAAAATAATTCTCTCTAGGCTTCTTTCACTAGATTATGTATTGCATATATTTTAAAGATATCTAATGGCAAGGATGTTATTAATTTTCTTTATAATTAACATATGGCTGATGACAAAGTGATATGCAGTGGTGTCCCTTTCTGCATGCCTGCATTTCTCAGTGAAGCAGTCGTGTTCACTGTCAGGACAGTGGTTGCTCTTTGGGTGGGAACATGCTTTTGGAAACAACAGCAGAATTTTAAAGTAAGAAGTAAGCAGTGGCTAGGTTCAATTTATGGTTCTTCTTGAGTAAAAATGAGTACATGATTCTTTGCTATCTGCTTGAATAAGCCATCTCTGTCTCCTTAGGGCTGGAGTGCCTAATTCTATCCCAGCTTTGATGTTGGCAGTATTTGGATTTTAGAGGCTCGGTAACTAGAATTGTTTTAAAGGCAGAAATAAGCAGCAGCTGAGGAGAAGGTGTTAGCTGGGACACTTCACATTTCACATATGTCAAGGATAGATTAAGATGTTGGTTGACCTTGGAAGCAAAGCTACTTTGACTTGTTAGCCTCTTTCCAAGCTGCAAGAAGGCATTTGCTTATTCACATTCTGGTTCTAATCCATGTGGGATGATAAGGGGCCCAGGGACTAGAGGAAATTACTCCGTTTTGGATGGGTCTGGAAGCAGTAAGGCATAGATTTGTCTTCTAAGGTGGAGATGGTGAGCTCTGATGTCATGAGACAACCACTTGTGAGCACAAAACACAAGCTGTCCTTTCTCACTGCCTGTCCTAAGCCCGTTCAGGTGGTTGTTGTTGGCCAGCAGCATCATGGCATCCCATAAGTGACTGCATGGTGGAAAGGAAAAAAATAATTGTCTCATGCTGTGTATTAGCCTGCTGGGCAAATAATCTAGGGATAGTAAGTGCTGCTTAAATGTCAGACTGTTGGCTCTTTTTTATGGTAGGAAGTTAACCACATCAAAGTTGAGTGGGGATTGTACTAGCATTTATCATCTATTTTTGCCCAGTCACTTACAGTCCATCCTTCTCTCAGTTTACAGTTTTGCCACTCCAAATCCCTTTAATCCCTGATGAAGGAATTCCTCTTCCAGGAAGGCCGGTGGGGCTGACTTTCTTCAGGAAAAACACACTTGTTAATTAAAAGAACATTGTTCCTCTATCTTTTAGAGCCAAAACATGGATCACTTGATTTATGTTTCTTGTTTGTTAGAAGTGGGTAAAGCTGTAAAACACATTTGGTTCCAAAGAGCTCTTCACTGGAGATGTTCTGTGGGCCAGAGTCTTCTTTGGGCAAAATTTCACTATCTTTAATTTGAAAGTAAAGTGCTCTTTGTTGTGGGTAGTCTAAGTCCTCTTTTTTCTGTTGAAAATTTTCACACCTGACTAGATTGTACTTGAAAGCACTAGGGATTCTATGTGAAAAGAAAAAAAGCCCATATTTGCACCTGTAGAAAGGTGTGTGTTAGCAAGCAAGATCACCTGTCTCTTCTTATTTACTGTTTATTATTTTCTCGCTTAAAATGCAGTGCTGCCCAGACATGAAAGGCTCCACTGTGGCTGGAGGATGCTGTGCCACCTGTTCTGCCCCATCTGCCTCTGGAATTGGAGTGCTTACGAATAACCTGTGTGGAAATGAATGCATATGACAGTTTGCTGAAATATTTGCTTCCATCCAGGGCATTACCAGAAATGAGGAGCTAGTCAGGAATTAGGAGCATTAATTAAAATAAAGAAGCGTATCCATAGCATTGGAGGCTGTATGTGTTGGGCTCTGTTGAACTAGACTCTGCTTAGCTATGTTACACTCCTTAAAGACTGGCTTCTGGGGCTAGGAAAGGTGGTTTGCTTATTGAGTAGCAGTGCTGGCAGAAAAAAACCCCATAAATTCCAGTTGTTTCCCATTAGCTCTCTGCTGGAGGTTACTGCCTTGCATCTCTGGAATAAAAAAGATTTTGCATGAATGTCAGCTCTTCTGACCATGTCTGCTCAAGTCTCTGACCATGAGCATGGGAGAGGCTGTTTTTTCCAAGAGCTAGACTGAAAAAGAAAGAAGACCTCAGCATCTTGTTTGTTCGTGCTGCTGGGTCCAAAGGCCACAGCAAGCAAAATGGGTAGGCTCAGTCATAGTGAGAGTCCCCACGTCCACAAATGCAGGAGCACGTGGGAGGGAGACCTGACCCCACGGAGCAGAGTGTTGAGGTTTGTTGGGGTGCAATGCATGTTCCTAGCGCAGTGCCCTTCCTCTGCAAAGCAAGGCAACATGTGTCAGCTCAGTGGCTATCCTCACTGGGAAAGCAGAAGCACCTAAACATGACATGCAAACAAAGTAAAAGCCTGTGGTTCAAGCAGGAGTTATGGAATCATGGGTTGATGTGAATGCTGCAAACTTCTCAGGTTTCCTAGGGAGTTTGACCTCCAGTTATGGCTGGGTTTTGAGTGATACTGAGGAGGATACTGCTGTGTTAGGGAGGCTACACACTGCAAATCCCACTTTGCAGCCTGGGTGCCTCTGGATCAGCACAATTATGATAAAATCATAGAATGGCTTGAGTTGGAAGGGACCTTAAAGATCGTCTAGTTCCACCCCCCTGCCATGAGCAGGGACACCTTCCACTATCCCAGATTGCTCCAAGCCCCATCCAACTTGGCCTTGGACACTTCCAGGGATGGAGCAGCCATGGCTTCTCTGGGCAACCTGTGCCAGGGCCACACTGCCATTGGAGTAAAGGATTTCTTCCTAACATCTAACCTAAATCTTTCCTCTTCCAGTTTAAAACCATTCATCCTTGTCCTATTGATGCCTTAGGTTTTAACTTTTGTATTTTTCAAATCCTGTATTGCCTAGTGTGTAACTCTGAAGTTTCTTGTAGCCTGTAAACTTCTTTTCTCTCATGCTAGTTAGACATCACAAAGCCTCTCCAAGCTTGCTCTTCAAGGACACCCAGACTGTCCTAGGCCCAAAATGT
>VWZT01010040.1:230291-317158 GCA_013397055.1 Pachycephala philippinensis
GGTAAACTTGGGGAAATTACATCATTAACTGAAGTTTTAACTGGAGAATTAACCCTGATATGCAAAGGAACCAAACTTATAAAAGTGTGAAGAACTCGTGACTCAGGGTCCATCTTGGGAGTAGGCTTTGGCCTGCCCAGGGTGTACCTTTGAAGGCCCTTCAAATGAATACCTACCTTTATTCCCTTATTCCTGTCTAGTCTCTGTTTTTTAGGTGGCCACCTCAGGTATCACTATCAGCTTATGTAAGAAGTCGCTCTCCTCTTTTTTAATAAATTCTTTTTAGGGTCTGGAAGAATGCAATAAAGTCTTCCTGGAGCTTCTCTTCTCCAGGCTGAACAACCCCATCTCTCTCAGCCTGACTTTGTAGGAGAGGTGCTCCAGCTTTCTGATCATCTTTGTGGCCCTATGATCTGTCTTTGTTCACAGCAACCTGAAAAGGGACGTAATCTAAATGTTGGATTCTTGTTGTGACAGCTCTTCCTGTTAAAATAACTTGGACATGACTGTGCTCCTTTCTGTCTTCCTATAGGGATGCAGTGGCTGCATTATTTCTGTAGGCGGGCAGATTCCCAATAACCTGGCAGTACCACTGCACCAGAATGGAGTGAAGATTCTTGGCACAAATCCTTTGCAGATTGACCAGGCAGAAGATCGTTCCATATTCTCAGCTGTCCTGGATGAGCTGCATGTTGCCCAGGCTCCCTGGAAGGCAGTCAGCACGCTGGTAAGTTGGGATGTACCTCTGGGAAATGCGGAAGCAGCTGGGGGTTCGGATGTGCATCTGCTCAGGAGGGACTGACTCACTGATACATTTCAAGATTCCGAAGGCATTTGACAGTTTTTTACTGCCCATGTTAAAGAACTTTTTGATCCCTGTAAAGTGATGCTACAGCAGCACTGGGAGTGGGTGGAAACTGGAAGGGAAGCATCTTTAAATCACCTTACACAGCCTGGGGTGTATACCCAGCAGAAGTTAGCACCACTGACAGGCTAGTCTAGATACCATGCTGGCCTTGAGATCTGTTCTAGCAGGTGGAGATTGCAAAGGAACAGAGATGTGTTGGCACTGCTTTTTTTTCCCAGTGAAGCTCTATGTACAGGGGAGGTCTGAAGGTGACAGCTCTGGAACCAGGAAGTTATGTGTTACATTCAGTCCAGGCTGCAGTCCCCAACTTCTTTCCCCTCATCTTAATTGCTAGTAAAGTGCAAATGCAGTTGCAATTGGAATTTTGGAATGACTGTAAAATACTTTTTTGTTCACAGCATGTTTTTCCTCCCTTTCTTTAGAGAGACGCTGTTGAATTTGCAAGATCTGTGAGTTATCCATGTTTGCTGAGGCCCTCTTATGTTCTGAGGTAAGGCTCAGCTGTCAGAGCTCAGCAAGGTGGGGTATGAAATCCAAAAACCTCTCTGAGACAAGCGAGATGTGTGGGATGTGTGGAAAACTCTGTGCTAGGTGTACGTGGCATTAAGCTGCCCAACTGCTCAAACCAGTTAATAAAGCCAATGGATCCCTGAAGTCCATCAGGCACAGATCAAAGGTAGAACATAATCATAAGAATGTCTGTTCAGCTGTATTAGCTTTTGCATACCTCAAAGCCAAACCCACGAACCATCTGGGATATGCTTTAAGGTTCCTGAGATTGGTACCTGTACTATTAAGTCAGAAGATTGCCACCAGGAACAACAGAAGAGAACCTGCTCAGGCCATTTATTGAGATGGGCATCTGTTTTCAGAAAATGACAGTGCATCTTTTGAATGCTTTTCAGCTTCTTATTTGCCAAGCTTCTCTGCTTACAGGCATGTTTTATGTCACTACACTGTGGCAGCTGCTTCTCATTAAACAGGCATTGTACAGAGTCCCTCATTTCCAACAGCCAGATAGATTTTTGAGGAGGTTACACCAGCACATACACACAGCAAACTCACAAGTTCTGAATGATCACTCTTCTCTGTGAGAAGTTTCTTTATAGCTGGGTGACTCAGCACAGACAGGCAGTTTGCTAGGCACAGTTTACAACTGAAAATAAGTTGGAGACAGGATCCTTTTCATATGAAAGACACACATATCAAAATGAAGAAGCACAATATCAGTTTTTGGGGCCAGGGGACAAGCACACATTTTATTTTAAAAGGAGAAAAGGAGAATGGTTACTTCAACCCTGAAGGAAATCTCCTTTAGAAGAGACTCCCGAATGTGACTTTTCTATCTGGTCTCTAAGACTTGCAATGCGGTTTCAAGCAAAGTTAGAAAACAGCCCTCCTGTCAGGAGTAAAGCTGAGTATAGTTAAGTATAAGGTAAAAACTGCTCCTGATGTAATTCTCCAGATTGTTAGGGAACACTTCTTTTAGCCTGTTGTTTCCATCTGTATTAAAACCATTATAGGCCCTTTCTGTGTTAAGTATTTGCTAATGTGTGTTAGTGCAGGGTAGGGGGACTCCAGGGAGAAAGATGAAACTGAAGGATGTAAAACTTGAGGAACAAGAGTGTGAAAAGCCCTAGGACAGCAGTCTGCCTGGCCTCTGTCTGCAGAACAGCAGCAGTCCATAGCTAGACTTCTTCATCCTCTGAGCAGATATGACCTTTAATATTGGCCAGTTTCCTTGCAAACTAAATACCTTTCCCCACCAGTTAGGTACTGTGTACACCGCCTCAGTGGTACTACTGACACAAGTTCATGGATTTATTGAACTGCATTGATTTACATCAGCTGAAGATGTATCCATGTCTATTTATCTTAGGATGAAGTGACTGATTTGTAGGATAGATCCTTCTTCCCCTTTTCCCCACAGCCTCTGTGGGCTTGCCCAACAAAGCAAAGGGGAAGCTGCACATCAGTGGTAGAAATGGGAAATGTAACATCTTTTTTATAAGATGCTTGTCTTTAAAAGGGACCTGAATCACTTACTCTGGACCCATGCTCTCCCAGATCCCCTTCTCTGATATTACTGACAGTTACAATTAAAGCAGCTTTCAGATATCTGCTGTACTGTGTCTACTCCCTTAAGGAATGAGATGTTAGGGGAGGAACACAGTGAAATGGTCAGCAAAGGACAGACTTGGATTTGCATCTGGATTTACACTGTCACAACCATTGCCAGTGACCCATGCATGCCTCACTTCATCTGTCCCTGAGGAGCAATTGGGCTAAAGTGAGCCAAGTGTGTGTTTGTCCTGAGCTCCCAGCTAACCTGCCCCAAGGGGAAAGTCTGGGCCTTACTAGGGCTGGGTGGCTGAGGAGCCATCTCCCCCACTTCATTCTCACCTTCAAAGGCTTGGCTCAGGAATGGGATTTGGTAGCAGTGCTAAGGCTACGAAAACACAGTTCTTTCTTTGTTTCTCCGCTATGGTTCTGGAGGCCTCCTGTCTTCTCTGGGAAGGATAATGGAGGGTCATTGGGTACCAGCTCTGCCTCTCTGAGTCAAGAGCACAGCAAATGGTTGGAGTCAGGAGCTTGCTTGGCTAGTCTGTTATACAAAAGTTGTTGGTAACCTTGTGAACCCTGTGCCCTGGTGCCTAACAATGATCTCTCCCTAGAATTCACAAGGGAAGCTGACCTGGGTTCTCTTCTTTCCTATTCTCACAGTGGGTCTGCAATGAATGTAGTATTCACTGAAGAGGAAATGAAGAAGTTCCTAGCAGAAGCCACCAGAGTCTCTCAGGTACCTCTTGTGCTGCCACCTCTTTTTGTGTTTCCTTTATTTATTTCATCTCTACTGTGTTTTCTCTCTTTGTTTCTTTATTGTGTCTTCCTCACTCTTTTGCTTCCTTGCCTGGGGAAGAGCCACTGAATTTGACTCCTCAGGTTGTTCCCTAACAGTCTCCCTAGCTTGGGAGCCTGTGCAAACATCCTTATTGACCCCACCAGGATGCCTGCATGGAGTAGGAACAGCAGGCAGCTGTTTTACCTGGGCATACATTCCTGACCAGTTAATTATGTAAGTAGATGTAGGTCATTGAGCTGGGACCCTTCCAGGCTTGCCAGTGGCAGGTTATGCCAACCAGCATAGAACTGGTAGCATCTTTCACTCACTTTCTGAATTGTTTTGCCTGGCTTCTTTGAACAACTTAAAACTTCATCTTGGCATCTCTTCTGAAGGTTTTTGCCTTTTTTTTTTTTTTTTATGGTCAGTGTTCAGAACAGGGCTGTGGCACTATAAACACTGCTGTCCCAGGAATCTTGGAGTTAAAAACAAATGAATCAAAGAGGAACTCTCTGAAAACACAACTGGCTGTGGAAGTCAGACATATTACTGCTTTCTCAGAATTCTCAAGTGGTTAAAGCTTGAACAAGAACAAAACCATGTGATTTTTAAGTGTATGAGGTAAATGGTGCAAATTTAGCTTTTCAGCAAGAAATGGTGGAATTAAAGGGAGATATTTTTCAAAGTAATAATATTCTGAAGGATAGGTTAGTGTGGAGGCAAGGAGACCGCCTATTACTACCTTTGAACAAGTTTTAGAGGGGTGGTGCCACTGTTATTTCCATCAGAAGGAATGATTTAACTAATTCTCAGAAGACTATAGGGTCAACCTGTGGTAGTATGCCAAGTTCTTAGCAGTGCTTAGCCTCCCAAAATGCCTAACTTCCCTCTGTACTTCATCTGAAGTACTCTGCTTTGTGTTTACACTCGCAGAAGCAGAGCAGGCAACAGCCTTGAGCCCCATTCAGTGGGACAGATCACTGTCATGCTACTGGGTGGCTTTGTGATGGCAGTGGATGCTCTATAGGAGGCTCTAGCCTCCTACAGAGCAGAAAAGTGACCCCTGGTCAGCTTAATTTGTCACAGCTTGATTGACTTGAATTGGGCAATGCTGTTCTTTGTTTCTGAGAGCTCTCATCCCTGGTACAGGAGGCCTTGCTGGGAGTTGCATTTGTGGAGTCTTGGCAAAACATGACATATTCCTAGGGGAAAGAGAGGGTGTTTGCATGGGATCCTTGTGATATCCATATCCAGTTCTGCTACACACACAAGGTACTTCTGCTTGTTGCAAATGTGACCAGTTGCACACCATGAGTTTTTGGGTGCTCTCGTTCTGATCCTGAAGAGACTTACCCTAGATTTACCTGCTATTTTTTTCCTGGTGTAGTCAGACTGCCAAGGGAAGAACTTCTTCCTTCATCCAGTATTGTGTATTGACAAAAGCTGTGGTAGAGTTGAAGCCAAGCTAGCAAAAAGCAAACCAGAACAAAAGTTCTGTGTTCTGCTTCTAAATTAGGGAGGATTTTTCAGTCTTGTCAAGGCTTTGGGGGGCCTGTGAGTGGTTCCACAGAAGCTACCAGTATTAGTTGTGAGCATCTTTGTGGGGCATAGGCTTAGTTTTTCTGGTTCCAAAGCCTTACCTAGTTCTGCTCCATCCAGCAGAGCTTCTTCAGGTAAAGGCCCTTATTAATTCTTGTCATGTTGTTTTAATGACTTTGCTGTTTCAGTGTTGTGTCACTGTGGCATTTATGTTGTCAATAATGTTCAAAACTTCTAGTGCGGGTTGAGACAAATTGAAGTAAACAAGGTTGTGTTTACTTCACATATAAAATCTTCCGGTGAAAAACTGCAGCAAGACAGAAAGTAACAGGACACAAGCCACTAAATTTATGAAACAGTGTAGGCTTCAGCATTGTCCTTGCCTGTGAATATACCCTTGCACTGATAAATTGAAGGAATTGTGTCTTGTAGCTTTTGGAGTTGCTTGGTATTTTTTCAAGAGGAGCCTTTAAAACATGCACAAACTGTAATTTATTTCATTTTATTCTCTAATAAATAACAGGCAATTAACAGTGGATGGGACAAGTAAAATGTTGAGATACAAAGCTGGCCAGGAAGAACGCAGATTAGAGTTTTTTGGAGCAGGTGTACAGAAGGAGAAAGTATTAGAGGAGAGTGGAAGTGTGTGCTAGCGTCCCAGAGACAGGCAGGAAGAAGAGGAAGGAAAACAATGTATACTAGGGAAGGTAGTGAGAGTCAAGGACAGGTTGTTCCTGGCCAGCTATAATTAGTGGCAACCTCTCCCTGGGAGACTTAGGAAACCAGGCAGAGAAATTAGAAAGGAATGGATCAGTTGCCTAAAATATATGACTCTAAAATAGCAAACTCTACAAAGTCATTGAGAATGCCAAGGATCAGTTCCTTTGTGAAGCACCATGTCCAGTGAGATTGCTGGGAGGCTCAGACCAAGGAAGAATTGAAGATCTTGGAATTAAGGACTGTCTTTGGGAGATGAGATTAGAGGTCGTTGGATCCACGCATTTCTCGCTATCTTCTTTGTGCCATGATCTCATGTAAAAGACCTTTATGGTTTTGCCCTGAATTTCCCTGTCATGGTATTGTTATGCAGCGCTCAAACTTTTTTGCATCAGTGGTTTTACGGAAATCACGCCAAGTTTCCCCCATTACATCTCTGCAAAGTTCACTTACCTGTGGAAATGAGGATATTAATAGATTGATCTTCTGGTCTTTTGCTTCCAAAGGGTCCTGGGTGGTCTATAAACACTCTCTTACAAAAACTTTCTGATTTTTTCTTGTCTTAGCAGGATTACCCTGTGGTACTCACTAAATTTATTGAAGATGCCCGTGAGGTGGAAATGGATGCTGTAGCCAAGGCAGGAAGAGTAAGTACTTCGCTTTTCTTTAACATTAAACGTGTTTTTTCAGGATCTGAGATCTGCAAAAATGTGTAGTTTGAATGATTTACTATAGAGCCATGGATTCATGCTGAGGAGAGTAAAGAAACAAGAAGAATTCATCTTAGGCTCAAAACCGTTATGCTTGAAAAGCTCCACCTATCTTATTGTATACATCTAACCAGTTATTTTTTAAGCATTGCTTATCCATGTAAATGAATTCTTTTGAATATAACAGACTTGCAAATCACTGGCTTCAGAAATTACTTTCATCGGAATTTTATCATGGGTTATGGAATTACCACAGTTATTCCATTTTTTTTACAACTTCGTGTTGCCTTTCATTACTCAGCAATGGCAAAAAAAATTACAAACTTCTCAGTTAACAGAAATAGTATTTTTTTAGTCTTAATTTTTAACCAGCAGACACGGTCACTTTTTTGGTATTAAGGTCATATGCCTCGATGCAGTTGATTGAATTTATATCCTTAGGCCTGGATTTCCTCTGTTTTCTTTTCTCCATTGTAAAACACCACAAAAGAGTGGGGGTAAAATACTATACCAGTGCTGTTAGTTCATGCTTGTGCCTCTTGGGAAATAACAACTTTTTGTGTTCTGGCAAGCAGAACTTAGAAAGCCGGTTTAAAGCCTCCTTAGCTTTTACCTTCAGAGCCCACATACGTTAGAGAGAGGAAGGAAGCTTTAGGATCTCCAGGCTGTGGTGGGTTTTATCATGTTTATGATTTACTTAACCGTGGTAGAAAGACACTGACATGGTCTCCTCATTCATATGCCTAGTGTCTGCTTCAGGCATATTCTCTCCAAAATCTTGTGAAATTTACTTTTCTGTAAAAAGTAAATTTCTCATCTGTATCCTTTTTCAGATACAGTTCTGTTCAGGAGGCTGGGCTGTGCTGGGGACAAAGGAACCGTTTGTGAGCGGATGAAATGACCAAGTGCTCTCTCATTGCTGTGTGCAGGTTATTTCACACGCTATTTCAGAGCATGTGGAGGATGCAGGTGTTCACTCAGGAGATGCCACCCTCATGTTCCCCACACAGACCATCAGCCAGGGAGCCTTGGAGAAGGTATGTGTTGCACTAGCACTGAAAAGAGAAAAGGAAATGAGGGTTTGAATCTGCTTTCCCTCCACCACCAGTGAAGAAATCAAATCACCAATGATTTTTTTAAGGCCAGTATGGTATGTGCAAGTGAAGGATGTCAGGGTGCCCCTGTGATCGGCTTGATTATCTGAATTGTATCCCAGTAATTTAAGCAGTAGATGTGCACACTTTTCCACCCATAGGATTTTTTTGTTTCCTTAGTTTAGAGCCAGCTTCTGTAGCACTAGACAATTGTCTAATTCATGCATATGCCATGGTTCTCTTTCCACTTCCTTTTCTCCCACAATCCTTAAATTATTATGTCAGATGTATGACTTTATAGCTGCTTGCTTTTCCAAAAATAATATCAGGATGAATGAACCTCACCTAATCTTGACTTTTTCCCCTTTTGAGAATAAACCTTGTGATACAGAGTTAGTTGTTAAGATGCATTTTTTAAATGAAATGTGCCATGCCCCATGATCTCGTCCTGTTAAGGGTTTGCTTGGAAGCCAGCAAAAGCTGTAATGCAATGATCTGTGCTCCAGCTCTGTGTCCAAGAATGTCCAAAGCTGTGTTTCTGAAAACAGGCATCTCCTGGAGCAAAGCTATTCAAACCCTTGTATTGACACACCTGCAAAATAAGACTTTCTTCCCAGTTTGTTTCAGAGTGTATCAGCTCAGACACCTCCCACTGATCTGTGATGGGACAAGCATGTTGGTGAAAGGCTTTTAGGACACTTACAAAATGGATTAGTTATTCTCAAATAACAAAACATTATTCATTATGTCACCAAGAAAGGTGTAAAGACTCCAGTGTGCAGTGTAGGAATTGCTACAGGGCGAGGCTTTGATTCTCTGTTTTTCTCCTTCTCCCCTCTGCTTTCTTACACACACAAAAACCTGATTTTTACCTCTGCCCTCAAAGGGCACTTCAGGCTCTAGTTTACTAGGGAAATTAAACATGTTTGCTTCTGAAATAGTGCTATTGCCAAAATGTGGGTATAGAGAAAAAAACAGGGCAGAGAGAGATGATGTTTAAAGAAATCCACAAATCTAGTGATTTATTTCCATGATGCTCTCTATGTTGTGGAACCTTATTATTTATTCTATATACACGCATTTACACTTTTTAAATTTGGTTTTTATAGGTAAAAGCTGCTACAAAAAAGATTGCAAAGGCCTTTGCCATCTCTGGTCCATTCAATATCCAGTTCTTGGTGCAAGGCAACAATGTGCTGGTAAGAGCTGTTGTGAGTGTGGCAGGGCCTATGCTGTGCTGAGGTTTGTGGGTCCTGCATCTCTGCTGTGGGCATTGTGGCAGTGGCAGCCAGGGCAAATAGCCTGGTGTTGGCTCAGAGGGTGTGGGCTCACCTGTGCCACCCCTCATCACACAGCTCGCCCTGCCTGTGTGGCAGAGAGCATCCTCCCATGCTTTTGCACTGAGGGTGAAGAGAGTCTGCTTGCTTTGTCTGTCAGCTTTGTTTCACTGTGGGCTGCTGTCCTTCCCAAAATTATCAGTTTGGAACAGGATGGATAGCACTGGGACCTGCACCTCATCCTGTGTACTGGATATCACGGCTTTTAGATCTCCAATATCCTCTCTCATCTTCAGCTATTTTGATGTTAAATTAAGCCTTCAAGGGACTGAAAACAAAGCAAGACAATGTAAGTGTTTAAACCTTTAATATAAGCCATTAGGATGGTTATTGGAATAGTCCTAGTAGCTATTAGTAACAGAAGTACAGCAGACATCTGACCCAACAGAAAGTTAGCTTTCTGTTGCTAATGGAAGGTCAGAGGAATGTGAACGGAGTATGACTGAAGAAACAGTGAATAGGAAGAAAACCTGACAGGAAACAGAAGAGATGCATTATTGGTGAGAATTCCTGTTTGGGCTATGAGTAAAATGTACTTACTGTTCTTCACCTTTTCTCTGTTTCACACATGGTTATTCAGAAACTCCACAGAGGCAGACAACAGACTTTTTCCTTCCTTGCTTTCCCACAGCTGTGCGTGTCTTTCTCTGTAGAGCCCCTCCCTTTTCAGTTGTACCTTAACTTACCTATTCTTATCCCCTTTCACTCCACTTCATTCTCACTTACAGCAATTCACCTTCTGCTCTTGAACTCCAAGGTGGCTTGTCAGCACCTTGCAGAACTTATTTGTTACTTTCTTGCCTGGCTGAATGACTTCCACATGTGGGTGAGGGAAGACAGTAAGGATAGTCCAGTCATTCAGGAAGTGTCATTACCATGGAAAAAGAACAGGTTGGACTTCTAGAGGTTGTACCTAATGCCTGTGTATATGTTTCCATGCCTCTTGCAGATTAACTTAGGATATATCACAGCACATTTTCTGAGTCAACTTTGGCTTCCCCTGAGTTCTGATATTCAGACAATAGAGATGGATCTCAGCTGAAGAACATCAGGCTGCGTATATCTCAGGCTGGCCATTCCCCATCCCTCATCCCTGTTTTAATAATGATCCAAATTTCTGTGTTCCTTATTTGACAATCTGAAGACCATCTCTGCCAAGAGGACTCAGGGCTGATTTCAAAAATTATGAATCAATCTATTTCTTCCCTGCACAGTGCCTGACCCTGATATTTCTCTTTTTTAATCCCTCTAGGTGATAGAGTGCAACTTGCGGGCTTCACGCTCCTTCCCCTTTGTATCCAAGACTCTGGGTGTGGACTTCATTGATGTGGCCACTAAAGTCATGATTGGAAAACAGGTTAATGAGTCATCCCTCCCCACAATGGAACATCCTATTTTTCCATCCAGATATGTTGGGATTAAGGTATGGTTTCCAAAAGAACAACAAAAACCCCACCACAGAGCCAGAACATAGCACATTAATATACCATTAGTACTTTAATGCCCAGAGAGAACCATTTACTCATTGGCCAAAGGCCAAGTTGACCTTTTGTAACTTCTGTCAAGATAATCTATTTGGAAACTTTAGAGAAAAATCAGAGGAAAATTATCCAGTGAAACCAAATCTTCCTTTATTTTTAGCTTTTAACCTACTCTGAATCCTGTTTATGGGCTGCATAATAAATTTTTCACTTGCCAAGTTGAACACTGAAGTTCAGGCTATTTCATAGTACTATGTAATACACGTGTGGACATGCACGACTTTGTGTTGTGAGTGCCCCCCAGATTTTATCTGCAGGATCTGGGACATGGGCTGTCAAATGCACATAATCCCGTTTATATTCACCACTGGTTAAAATAGGGGTGAAAGTCTTGCATCCTTTGGTTTCAGTAAGGCCAAGGTTTTACTTTTTCTAATTACTAAGCTTGTATAGGACCCAACATAATGAAGTGTACTGTAGATATTTTTGAATGCTTAGTGGAAGGAAAAAAAAAACAATTGAAGCTCCTAATCGTAAAAATCTGTAACAGTAATGCAGAAAATTCAAGAGATAATGAGAATTATTTATACAGAAACTTTCAAGCTTTAATAGCTTCCATATCAAGTGAAAACTGAGGAAGCAGGAAACAACCAACATCTTTCTACTAATAAAATGTTCAGACCTATTAAAATGCAAGCCAAATCTGTGTCCCAAGCCAGTCAGTCTAGATGTAGCTTTACATTTTATTTTGATGCCACAGATAGGCATTATCTGAAATTCAAACTTGAGACTGGGGGTTTTTTTTGGTGAGTCTAATTTATTTTTATGAATTTCTACTATTTAGACCTGGGGCTTCTGCACGGTTGTTAGCGGAACTGTCATGAGTTTTGTCTCTCCTGGGGATGCTGGCTACAGAGCAGAAAACCCAGCTTTATTCTTGAAAACTTCCCTACAAGGCTTTTTATACTGTTTGTGTTCTGTGTGGATTTGTCAAATATAAAAACCTGCTAACACCTTTGGAAATGCTAAACTTTGAAAAATATTCCAGTTTAGTCTGTTTGTTATTATTCATGCATCATATTTTCTATTGTCTTACAATTTATTGCTAGTAGTGTTTGCATGGAGACAGGATCTTGTTTCTTCAGCAGTTCTTAAAAGAGGATATGAGACTTTTCTTTCTCAACATAGCTGCTCCTTTATGGATTCGAGTACCATTGTTTAAAGCTTTAGTGACTGAAATACTGTCTCGCCATGTTTGCTTCCAGACTGGTGCAAGTATCAGGGCCTGACCAAGATTAAATCCTGGGTAGAGAATGACTGACTAAGTTTTAAATAGGGTTTAGTTGCAGTACCAGAGTCTGCTCCTGATGATGCATTTTCATCTCCATGGCAGATAAAAATTAGGGAGCTGGTGGAAGGCTTTGCTGCTTGTTACCTTTCAAGACAATGTACATTAAAACAATCCACCTTGACTGCTGTATCTCAGCTTGAGTTGGCCACTGTGAAAATTTTCTCTTTACTTACTGTGGAAATGAAACTGATCTAAAAGTCACAAAGACACGTGACATTTTTGAGAAACCTTTTGAATTTCTCCTGTCTCATTTTAACTGGTCATCGTTAGGTGTCATGAAGCAGCAGCTGTCTTGTCTTCAGTGTTACCCTTGGAGACCTCCAGGGACAGAATTATAGCTTCAAATTTAAAAATAGATTTGTTTTTAAGCAGATATCTTGCTGCCTTTATGCAAATACCATTGTCAGAACCTGATCCAAGAGACGGGACCAACTCTGTTATTTATGACTTATCACTTGAAAAATCAAACAAGGCATCAGTCTCAGAAGTTACAGATTTAATAGCAAGTCGCTATAACTAAAGAAAGTCGCGAGTTTCAAAGTTACATGGCAATTTATAACTTTCTGGTCCAATAGACAATTAACACGAAACTTTGTTTTGACTTTATAACCTATCACCTTTGGTACTTTTTACTGCATTGCATCTGTTTCTTGACCAATAACTTGTTAGCTCACGTACACACATATACTTCTATTATAACGTCTAAATTCTTAACTTAAACTATAACATCATATTATCATACTTAAAACTCTTCACCATATCACCCAATATATTTTCTTACTTATAACTATAGAAACATAGGTTTATAATTCTTCTGCTTAAGATCTGTGTACCTTTGTCATCACATCAACCCCAGCTCTTTCCAGGGCTGTAAATTAAACTCATTAGTGTTTGTGGAGGTTTCTACTCCTCTGTTTCCCACATACCATTAGTAGTTTAAGATGTGGAGAAGCCCTACAGAAAATTACTCAGTAGTAGGAAATTTGTTCCATGTTTGTTACATATGGTTATTGGTTCTTCAACAGAGACTTTCTTTTCCTCCCTCTCCTCCATGTTTCTTATTTTAAGATCAAATTAGACAAGAGAACTCAGAGAGTGCTGTGATCTAAGTCCTCAGATGATGATGATGATGATGATGATATTGATGATAACAATAATAATAATCATCATCATCATCATCATCAAAAAGCTTAACATTAGCCTATAAAAGAGAAAAAAAATTACAAGTGTGTATTTCTGGATGTAGGGGAGAGGGAAAATACGAAAATAATTTGCAAAGTTTCATTTTGTTTGCACCAAAAAAAGTGCATTCTTGTGGAATAGTTTTATTTCTGCAAATGAAACATTTCATCGAGAACAGCATTCTCTGAAAAACCAACTGGATTCAGATAGCCTGTCTCCTTTTTCCATGAATTAAGTGCTTCACGGCCTTTTTGTTTAAAAATGGGTCCTTAAAATCATACTGATAGTGGGCTACTACTGATTGAAAATTTACCACTGGAATGTGAGCAGGATGCAAGAGTTGCAAGATTGATTTATTGGTGGAATACGTGGTTATTTGTTCCAGTCCATCATCAAGATTCTGAGGGAGCTACTTTGCCAAATACTCCTTTGCTTATCACCCTTGATCACTGCTTTTTTTAGATAAATTCATGTCTCTTTCTGTCACTTCCAAGCATAGCTGGAATTTTTATATTTTTTTAAAATGATTCCATTTTTATTCTTTCTCCCTCCTTCCTCTTTCTTTCACCAGGCCCCAATGTTTTCCTGGTCCAGGCTGAGAGATGCTGACCCTGTTCTCCGATGTGAAATGGCCTCTACTGGGGAGGTATCTTTTCGATTTGTTGGGTTTTTTTTAAACCAAGTTGACTTTAAACATCATGAATCTTCAAAAGTGATCTTATTATTGCCTGAATCATGATGGCATCTGTAGTTTCAGAAAATTGAAAACATTTTTCTTAGCTGTAAAACCCACAATGTCCTGGAAAACCCAGCTTTTTCAACCACTGGATGTCCCTTTTTACCAGCGTGTCAGCTCCCTGAGTTGGACCTGGTTGGTGTGACAGCCTGAAATGAGTTTATCTGAGAGCTGTTGTGTTCTGGGAGACTGTTTCATGAATTATGTGCTTCTGGACAGACAAGTGGTTACAGCTTCCAGCCCCCATGGACACTTGTCGCAGCAGCGACATGGAGACTCCAGGGCATTAGTCTTCGGATGTGCCAGCTGCTTAAATGCAGCAAAAACGTGTGGTGTTTTCTTGTTGCCTGGTAACCATCAAGGCGTGTCCCAAGGTGCAAAAGAAAATAAAGAGACAATAAAATGTGGTGGCTGCAGGGACTGTGGGCAGGATGAGCCTGGACAGCTTTCCCCACTCTGTGCAGCGAGGCTGAGGCGCTGCTGGAATGTCTCCTGGTGTGGTTATGGCATGCTGTGAGGGCACAGGGCTGGGCATCTTCCTGCCTAGGCTCAGCACCCTCACCCTCACAGGCACAGGTTTCCATCCATATCACCTGAAGTGACACTGACTCATGTAGAACAAAAGGTTTCTTTGTGAGTTATTGATTGCTGAGCTATCAAGGACATCCACAGATACACCCAAGTGGTCTTTAAATTTTACGTGTTCTGTTACTTCTAGAATGAGTTCCACTAGCAAAAACTTATTCTGGGCCAGAACACCCCCTTAGGAAGTGATTAAATACTGAGGCAATTTGATTAGACTTAAATCTGCTGTACCATCACTAGGCAGGTGGCAGAGCCTGGGCTGCTCCATTGGATGTGAGCTTGGGTATGTCTGCAGGAGCTGTTTTCATTAGGAAATACTTACCATTTTAGTATGAAAAAGTACTCTACCCAGATACAAAGTAAGAACAGCCTTAGGTCTCCTACATCTCTCCAGAATTAGTTTATTTTACTCTTCATAATGTGCTGGAAATCAGTATTGCAGAAGATTTCCTTTCAGTGTAGTTAGTGGGGAGAAAAAAGTCAAGTGACTTCTGTGACTTCCTGATTTTCAGAACAAAATTGAATACACAGACAACCTTCTCACCAAAAAAAAGAATAAAAATGTAACTAGGGACAAGAATTATTTTTCTGGGCTTTATACAGAGTTAGAGATTACTATGGTCATAAAGGAGGGATTATTAACTTTTATAAGTTGGAAAGATCCATATTCAGAAATGCCGTAAAGTGTGACAGTTATGATAGTCTTTCTTATAGATAATAACTTGCTTTGGGTAAAATGCTCAGTTATTCCTCAGAAACATTTTCCACACACATGGCTTGATCTGGGCTTGAATTTGTCACATCTGTCTGGCAGAGATTTATTTTGCTGGAAGCCATGGTTTCTACAACAGGAGAAGACACAGTGCTGGGGGTCCCTTTGAATATTGTGGCTGTGGACCATGCCATAATAATAAACCTCTCCTGCCAGGCTGGAGAGCCTACAAGGCAGGGTCTGTCTGTCACCCTAAAAAGTCCAGGATATACATAGAATATAGATACACTGTACCATGTTGTCATGACTATTTTTTAATCCCTTCCCTTGTGGGATTTTTGTTTGTTTAGTTGTTCTTTTTTTTACCTCAGCAGATCTGGCAAATCATCATTTATTCTTCTTTCATGAAATACTGGTTTCTACTCACCATGGTAACAGTGAGACCATGAATGTGAGGGCTCACTCTGGGATGGGAAGGACCATAAGAGGAAAATGGGAGAGCAATTCTCAATCAGCCCCTTTATCCCATCTTTATATGTTGGTAGATTTGTTATTTCAAAGAGAAAAATCAGTGACAGTTTCTGCTTCTGATTGTTTTTCAACAAGTGTGGAGCTGACCAGAAAAAGTGAAGGTTGGTTGGTTGGGTTTTTTTCTTTTTAAACTTTCACAAAAGCTCATGCATTCCCCTTTTTGTCACCAGAATTCCAAATTTTGGTTAGGAATGCAGTTCAGCTCTTTCAGAAGATTGTCATCGTATGATAGTCTGTAAGCAACCAAGCTCCACATCCAGTTCTGAATGCTGGAGAACTGCTAAATGATTCTTACTGGCTTCTTCCTCAACTGTTTCTTTACATAAAATAAATTATTATGAATTGTCCTTATTGCTTTGTTCTTTCTTATGTAAATACTAAAATTTTACTTGAATTTTGTTCATATGTGGACTTCTAATGGAACAGCATCTTTATGTCCTGTGGTTTTCCTTCACAAGAAATGTGAGGAATACACCAGAGCACAAGCACTGCCTTACCCTGGTTTGCAGGCACACAGAGGAACCGTGCCTATGTGCATAACTCTCACTGGTGTCTAAGCCTTCTATAATGTTAAATAATTTGCAGTGCAATCCCAAACATTGGAGCAGAGGCTGTGTACAGCATCCCAATAACTTAGCAGAATCAATTGTTACTCCTCGGTGTGCTGTTTGAAACTGAAGTGTTGCTTATTCCTTCATTATTGCTTCATTAAAATTACGAGATTTGTCTGCAATGATTTTCTGTTTTATTGCCTGTTCCCCATGCCTGCAGGCTCCATGCAAAAGTAATCTGACTTCTTCACGCAGAAACAAAAGAGCCTATTTGAAAATGTCATTCCTGTTTCTTTTTAAGGCAATGTTTTTGGGTTGTTTTTGGTTTTCCCCTCATGCTGCCTTCTTTGTGCCTTTCTGCAGGTTGCATGCTTCGGGGAGGATGTGTACTCTGCCTTCCAGAAGGCTCTGCTTGCCACAGGGTTTACATTTCCTAAGGAAGGAATTTTGATTGGAATCCAGGTGAGTCCTAAAAATCAAAGCTGAGAAAGGACCAACGCAGAGGAGCTCAGTAGCTTTTGCCTTGTTTTCATTCCTGTGGCTTTTTGTCTTAAATGTGTTTCTCTGCATTTCATCCTGAAGTGCAGTAAGACAGTGAGGAACAAACACCATGGAGAGATCTTTACTGGATTTAGTAAGGCTGGTCTGGTGGGTTTTCCCTCTGTCTCCTGATAGTTTCTACTGGGAAGTGCAGAAATTTGCAGGGAGAAACTCCCAGGGATTGCTGCAGGAGAAACTTGGGATCAGAGAGCTCTAAGACATGTTTCTCGGGGAACAAAGGCTGTAGATGGTCAGTTCAGAGAAACATCCCAACCAGAACCCAGAGCTCCGTCTATGCTCCCTCCCAAATGGGAGCCCTGGCCATGCTACTTTTCAATCATATGAACTCCCTTCATCTGTGCACTGCCTCTTGCCCTTTTCAAACCAGTTCCCCTCCAACCCTCCCAAACGGGGAGGCATTTTCCATGCTGCAAAGTTGAATCTGCTAAGCTTTCCCCATGAAGGCACGTGTTTTGTTCCAGCAGTGTTGTAGCATCCATGACAGTGCAGAAAAGCTGATGTTGTTGGGGTGTTGTGGGCTGGTTATTGGTGTTATGCTGTTGGGCTGTGAGGCCTCCCCACGTATGGCACTGTGACATCCCTCTCCTCACTGGAGTCACAATGGGAAAGTACTTGAGTGCTGTGGAGCAACGGGTTAAAAAACTGCGGCAATAGAAGAAACTCTCCAACAACATCTTTTAAGTGTTGGATAATCAGGCATTACTTTATTCTGGCCAGGTTTTTATTCTGGCCAGGATGTGCAATAGAAATCATTCCATCTACACTTGCCCAGGTTGTGCAGTGGAAATCATTCCATCACACAGAGTTCTGTACCAGAATTTTCACATATTTGTACATAAAAACCCCAAAGAAATTCTCGTTCATTGGTTCTACATTACACAATTCTTAGTATTCGGTCTTCTATTTGTTATTGATCCCTTCGCCTTTGATACTAATCTGGTATTAATTTTTTCCCAGAGCAGGTGTCTGCAACCACACCAGGGGGTAATGCCTATTAATGTCCATTTATCTCATCTATATCTTCTGGCTACTTCCAGTCTGTAGGTGTTAAACTCTCAGAGTCTAGGAATCTTCTTTTTGTTGATTGAAGTGCACAGTGAAACCTGAACCCTCGGTGAACAGTCAAATCCCTGACTAAAGTTACTTAAAAAATTTAAAAGTTGTATCATTTCCAACAAGTCTTCATCCAGCCCCCCACTTTTCTGCTATAAATCCTTTCTTTGTTTGATAACTGTGCACAGCCAATATTGTTCCCTACCCTGCAGCTCCTGTGACCCAGAAGGAAGAGCCAATGCTACGTTTTTGTAGTGATGTTTCTGGTTTCCACANTTGTGACCCAGAAGTAGCTCAGAAAGGAAGAGCCAATGCTATGTTTTTGTAGTGATGTTTCTGGTTTCCACACTTCACCAGAACTATCTCATCTAAGGAATTGCCTCTTGGACACAGACTCTGCAGGTCCCCTGACTCCATGCTAGACTAGAGCTTGGACTTTAGGGTTTCATCTCTTGCTTTTATCACTGAAAGGTGCTCTGTGTGACAGAAAGTTTAAGTGATGTCATTATGAGAATGCTCTCCAGTGCAATGGGTTCTGCAAAGAGCCTTTATGTGAGGAAGTTCCTGATGGGTTTAACTTGGGAACAGCCCTGCCCCTTTCACAGGCCTGAATCAGTAAGAAGGTTGTGTGTTTCAGGATGAACAGAGAGCTAGGCAGAAATGAAAAAAAAGTCTTGGTTCTTTATCAAGGAATAGCTACTGACTGCATAAGGTGCCAAAATCAGAGACACTTGTAAACTTTTGGATGTATGTATGTTCCTCAAAAATTCACGCACTTCCAATACGCCTAGAATATTCTTGGGACCCATGAAACCATTTGATTGCCTCCTGCCATTTTCACATTGTGCTTGCAATAAGCTTATGCCCTACATGATTGCATAAAGCTGATAAAACAAAACTATAGAATAGATGAGTTTTCCTGTCAGACAACTGGGATGCGAAAAATGTCTTTGACTGTTTGTGCCAGCAGAGGATGTGAAGGAAGTGTGTGAAAAGTGGCCAGAAAGGAACATGACTTCTGCTAACACAGATTACCGCTGAGTCCTTAAATGTCAACATATACACACACATCTGGGGATGGAAGCAGTTCCTCTAAGTTACCTCTAATTGCTTGCTGCCTAGATAAAGTTTAAAAGTTCATTATGAAACTCTGGGCTGCTGGTACTATATGTCTACTGTATATACTGCATATTTAAAAACAGTATTTAAAAAAGGAGAAAAGCAAAGCCAGGAGGAGAGAAGATGAGGGAGACCAGTGTTTAAAATTTAAGTGTATTTTCTGGATAGCAGCTAAAGGGGAATGAGCAGAAAAAAAGTAATTTTAGCTATAGAAAGCATTTATGTAAGTTCTGTGTCAGTAGCTGTTAAACTGAGCCAAATGTTCTTTGTACAAAGGTGTTAAAAAAAGAAGGGAAAAAGAAAAGATAAAACAAAGCCAAAAGCTCAACTCCACAAACCTTTTAAAAGTAACAAGATTCTGTCCTTTTTAATGAGTGGTTTACGGTTCATTTTCTCGCAAAAGAAACTTGAAAACAACAGATCAATCGCTTAATGGTCTCTCTGCATCTCAGTATATTTCTTCTATAATTAAACTACAAATCGAGAAGTGTAAAGTTGATTCTGAGAACCAGGTATTGCCCTCTCCCCAGTCTGGAGATTTTTACCTATGTACTTTTCAATGGTCTGCTTTGAAACGGAGGGGAAATAAAGCCCTGTGAGAAGGGAAGGTTGAAATGTTGACCTTCACCTGACATGTAGACTAGGAGTGATCTTCTCTGAGTATCTTGCTGGAGAAAAGGGGAGCCCCTGACTGCAGAAACAAGAGGCACAAGGAATGAAGCATCAGGCAGACTGTGAACACTAGCACTGTTCTTGTTTCAATCACAAACGTGAACCCCCCTGCCTGAAACAGGCAAATTCGTTGGGGTATCCTCAGAGGAAAACACAGTCTCAGATGACCAGATAGCCTCTCTATACCATCATTGAGTGTTTTCAAACTACAGGATGATTTCTGCAACCTGTTCTGGTGCTCTGGGGGCTGATCATTGTCAGGAGCATGTACACAAGCACCCTTGGTTGTCTCTGAGGAGGGTGCTGTGGTTCACCTACAGTACATGGTGAACTCAAAGTACACCCCAATTTTGAAGGTTTCATTGCTTCATGACTAACAGCTTGCTCTGATTTTTAGACTGGATTTTTATCTCTTGCAGAGAGAGAAATAAGAAGCAAAATGGTCTTGAATTCTGCTTCTCTCCAAAGCAGCTAGCCTTGTATTTCAGTGATTTGGTATGCTGCACATTTATACCTTTGCTGTTAATCATGTTGAGGTGAGAGGACACTGCCTTCTTGAAGGTAAAAGTCAAATGGATATAGTTAACTGGAGGAGAGAGGGAGATCTTGGTTTCCTTGCAAATGTTTCTGGGGTGTTTTGCAAATCAAGAGTCAAATGGTTGTGCTGTGATCTGCAGTCCAAACTGAGCCCAGTATGCCAAGGCAGTGAACCCACCTTGTTGGGGGGCTTCTAGGCTGGCATGCAGTTCCAGTGGTAATTCTCCTGGTGCCATGATGAGCTGTGGATAACCAAGTCATCATCCCCAAGGTCAGGCAGGTGAGTGCTCCTTGATGTCCAGGGGACAGCACAAGGCAGGTTGGGCAGCTGGTGGGGACTATGAGCCTGCTGGGTTGTCCTTCAGCTGTGAGCACTCACTGACACTGCACAGGTCAGGGATCCCCAGGATCTGAGAGGTCTGATGCTCTCCCACAGTAGATGGAGTACGACTTCCATGTTAGATAAATGAATCTCTGCCAGTTTATGCGAGCTGATAACCTACCTCTTTCCACAATCTGGAGAAATCTGTGATGCCTAAACCCTGAGTCTGCCATTAAATAATTTATATTTTATGCAAAAGGAGTTGAAAAGCTAGGGTTTTTTTCTTTCCTGATTGGGCTATTCAGTGATATCTCTGGAATGGAGTACATCTGTCTTACATCTATGCTGGTGACCACAAGATGCGGAAAGCATTGATAGAGTATTTTATTTTTAAATCCTGGCACTCCGAGTCTGTTGTTTCAAGGTAACTTTCTGCCTTGGTTCCTTACATGCCCGAATTTTTTCATCCTCTGCTGTGGATTTGGATACAGAATTCAAGATTATCACAGGAGATGGGTTGGCTTCATTTTGAGCTGGATCTCAGTGAGAACTGATGTAGCTGTATTGAATGAACTAAGGATGTAGCCCTTTACGAATAGCAAGTCTTGCTGGCAAACATGAGGGGTTATAAGAAATGGAACTTTTCTGACAAAGGAAAGAAATACAATCCTCCTACAACAAATACCTTCCACTAAGTAAATCTGCTTGTACTTTTCACCTTTAGTAACTAATGGTTTCTTACACAGGTTATTTCAGCCAGCTTGTAAATCTGAGGCTGCTCCGATGCAAGCTGACAGCTGTAATTTCTTTTCATAGAGAGGCTGTTTTATGTGTCACAAGTGTTCAGTACATGTTTGATGGAAATTTATAATACTATTGTGAAAGCCAACACCTCTGACCAGAAGGCAGAACCATTCTCTCTGACTGGGAAGCTGCCAACCCTGTCACATTGTATATTTATATTTTCCAGTTAATGTACAGAATGAGATGGCTTTCAGAATGAGGTTCTTTCCAGAGTGATCAGAAAAAAACCCTGTTTACTCCTTTTCTTCCTAGGAAATTGTTGACCCTTTGGGATATTGCTCTCTTATGCATAAAGTTTAAGCTATCAGTAGCGCCAGCAGGAACAAGGGAGCTTGTAATAATCTTACTTGCAAATGGCCAAACCGGGCTAAGGTTAAAAGCAAGGTTTGGCTTGCCTTGGCAGTGGGAAGGGCATGTATTGCAGCTGATCTTTGCATTGCTATACCTTCAACATCCCAAAGATACTTAGGCTGATACTTTTGCTCACCTGTTACTCTAAAATGGCTTGGTCAAGTGCAGATGTCTACAGGAGGTTGTCTTATCTTTCTAAATGATGTTGGATCTGGGTATGCATTATAAGACAATCTTTCAAAGGTGCTGTAAGTCAGGCATTCAGGTCCTCACAGGAATATGGTGTCCCACTCTCCTGACTCCATTTCCATATGCCCATGGGACTTAGAAATGAGCTCACACATGCACATGCTCTTATTTGTGTGCATGTGCAAACAGAGCATTCAAAGGCAGCCCGAAGCCCATCCACATATATTATCTGCCAGAAGAGAAAGCAAATGTTTGAGCAATGATTGAAAAGATTCTTAGCTAAGAGCTGAGGAGACTCTGGTTGATGTATTTGAGAAGGCAATTGGCCATACTACTGTGTATTTAATATACAGTAATAAACCTTTGGTGGTTGCACTCCAACTTAGTATGGGAACACTTACTCTGGTGTAACAAAATATGTCTTAGCTGGGAGTGACTTGGGCTTCAGGATCCAGATAGTTGTCTTGGGAATGGTGCTGTACTTGCACGTGCAGACATTTCTGTCCATGCACACACTCAGCACAGAAAGGTGTATTTGTCTCTTAGCACAGTGTGGAGGAGCTTCATGTTGCCCAACAATGTACTGTTTCCAAATCCTAGCTTTGGTGCTATATCTAAAAAATTTCTTTTTCAGAAATCCTTCCGCCCCAGATTCCTCAGTGTAGGAGAACTACTGCATGAGCAAGGCTTCAAGGTAGGTGGTTCCACTTAGTTAAAGCTAGAGAACTTTCAAAATCTGAAATGTCCTCAGCCTGCTACAGGAATGTTGGAGTTTCTTTGGAGATAGAGAAAAAAGGGTATTTTCAATGTACAACAGGGATTTTTAGCTGAGTGATCCATAAAGCAGCAGGTACCACCCAAATAAAAGTTTTTATGATTGTTTAATTGAACATATGGGCCTGTTGTGAGGGCAGGAACAGCCCTGGCTCTGCTGTCAGCCTGCAGCTGAGATGGACACTATACACTCCCCCAACTTGTCCAAGAAAAAAAATGCCAGTATGATGCCATGTATGGCAGGAGACAAGGGAGGGAAAACCTTTTGTATGAAGAGTATCTGTATAGTGCTGCATTTTCAGTGATACTCGCAAGCTGCAGACACATGAGCTTTGTGGTGTTTACATCACTCTTGTAACTCCTCTGTATCATTTCGCATCCGTATCTCTATAGAAAAGCAACACAGCCACAGAAGATTGGTGGGAGTTCTACTTTTCAAAACTTAGTGCTAGGCATTAAAAAGAAAAAAAAGGTGGCAAAAAAAAATTACAAGTGATTGAACTTAAGCCTTATTGAAAGTCATAGGGATTTAGGTTTTCCTAAGCCACTTACTTCACTGCTTCTGGAAGTGCTACTACCATTCATTGACTATCATCCATCAGGAAATCACAGATAACAAAGTTGGGAAGGTTGTTCTGTTCTCTCTATGTCTCTCTATATGGAGAGAGACACCCTTGTTATGAAAAATGTCCTCCAAAATCAGCTCTGACAACAAGGCTGTGTGTTGGGTCAGGCCCACATGAGTTCAATGAAAAGTTTTGGTATTGTGAAGTACACAGTAAATAACCCGTTTTTTCCTGTGACAGCTTTATGCCACAGAAGCAACCTCAGCCTGGCTCAATGCTAATGGTATCCCAGCAAATCCTGTGGCATGGCCATCGCAGGAAAGCCAGAGTCTGAGCCTCCCTTCGGTCAGGAGGTAACATCCACCTTGTCAAATTTGTGTTTACAATCCAGGACAGCAAATGCAAGGGGCAAATTGCTGGTCCTGTTGAGATCAATGGTAGGCATTTAATGGGACTTTGGATTCAATCCAAAAGTTTTGGTTTATCTGGTTCTGTCTGGAATTGCCACAGCAGGGAGGTTTCAGCTTAAAGAACATCTCATTGAACAGTCCTGTTTAGTATGGCTTGGATGTATTGCCCCATGTTATATTTTCTTGCAAGAATACATGAAATCTGAATATTTAGCCTTTTAATGACAGTCAGTTATGCCTTTAACAGAGTTGTGCTGAGCTGTATCAAGGCTGAATATTGCTTTGCATCACTGACTAGAACTGAAATAAAGTCCAAAATCCTGAATAAAGCTTAGTGTCTTAACCCCTCGACCCATTGTTTCTTGAGCAAAGACTAAGCTCAAATGATGTTTTTCAGTGTTGTTTAGCTGCGTGCCTGTGCTGTTCATCAAAGGTTTTTATTAGGAAGGACACACTGTCATACTGTCTTGTGCATTGTCTTTTCAGGCTGGTGAGGGATGGGAAAATAGATCTGGTGATTAACCTGCCCAACAGCAACACCAGGTTTGTCCATGATAATTATGTGATCCGGAGGATGGCTATTGACAGTGGGATTGCTCTGCTCACTAACTTCGAGGTACTTCCCATATTGTTCTTTCTCCTCTTAGACATAAGCATCTTCAGAGCTTCCAAGCCCTTGTGACCATAGATTCCAGTCTGTTTGGACCCTCATGGTCTCTGACAAATAATGTGTCTGAAAATCGTAACAACACTGTGGTTTGAATATATCTTCATTTTGCGACTATACAAAATGACATTGCTCTGAGTAAAACAAAACCAAACCAAATCAAACCAACCAACCAAAAAATTCTGACGTGCTGAGTCCTGCACTGTGCAGCTGAAGTTGTTGCTGCATCATTTTCACTTCAGAGCAAACATGTTACACAGGGTTGCGTGTAACATCTTTAAATTAGGCATGGGAAGTGCTTTTTAGTGGAATATGTTCCTGGTATGGTCTTTAAACCTTACAGCAGGATGTAGCTGGGCTTTCTTGAATGATTCTTGGGGCAATCCAGTTCAGAAGTGCCATCCAAGTGGAATTGCAGCCTGTCCTGTTGTAGTCCCCAGTTGCCAGTCATTATGGGTTTGTAGCTCCTGACAAACCCGTTTCACACACTGAAGGGGAAAAGATATTTGGTAATGCAAAGTGGAACTCCTGCCGCCAGCAGTACCTTGCCTTCCTTTGCAAGTGGCTTTGACTGTCACAACAGAGCCTCATCTGGCTCTCATTAAGAATAGCAGCCAAACTCCTACTGATTTTGGTGGGTACTGACATGGAACCCAGTAACTTGAACTGCTGTCCAGCTGTTCAAAATCTTCTGCTGTGATTGGAGTGAGTGGAGAGCAGGGAGAATGACAAGCTGTAGGTTCATAGGATAATGGCCAGACATGATTAGCAGGAACGGGGAATCGAAGACCCATCTTTTGCCTACTAGCAAAACATGCTCTGACAAGCACAACAAGGGTCCCCATCCAAAATTTATTACCACACCTGCTTGATGCATTTCACTGAACCGTTTGGATTGTAGAGTTTTAATCTCTGAGTCTGAGAGAGGAAAACAACCCTGGTTCTCTTTATATTTGGGCTGTAGGGGAAACAACCGCTCTCATGGGACAGAGCGGTCTTGCAAAGGAAGCCTGGTACATCTACATCTCTCCAGCTGGACATGCAGGCTCCAGAGGGCTGGAGTCAGCTCCTGTGCACAGTCACCTTGAAATTGGTGTTGATTTGGATGGACTCAAGGACTGGACCTGCACCAGGAAGTTTCAGGGTGACAGAGTAGAAGTGTGGAGCCTACTCTGTCATGCAGTCTTTGCAATGCTGAGTCCTCCTCTGTTTTGTATTGACAGGTGACAAAGCTTTTTGCCGAAGCTCTCAAATACTCTGGGAAATTGGACTCCAGGAGTCTCTTCCACTACAGACAGGCTGACAATGGAAACACTGCATAGAAGAACTCTCTCCAGCCTGCAATCATACTGCTTCTGGCACCTCAGAAGAGAGGGGATCTCAGATCATCCACCTAACTGTCTTTCCATGTATTTTGCTTTTGTTTGGTCTTTTTCAGACTGCAGATTTGATGGGAGAAGAAGGCTGCATGTGTGTGTCCTGGAATTGCTTCCAAGTTCTGCTTAGTCTTCAGGCTATTATCATTACTATTTTTTACATTCTCATTCAATATTGTGAATTCAGGTGGCTCTCCCTGTATCATAAAGACTCTTTCTCAGCCTTGTGTCTGGCTTCAAAAGTGGAGAACTCCCCAAAGACTTCCATGTGTTGCTGTCCAACATTTTGTGCCATGATTGTGGGCATTAAAATCAAATCCTTTGAAAATGAGGTGAAAGTGTTGCAGTGCTTTACTCCCTCAAAGTTAAATGACCATTTCATTTTCATTCCCACCTTCTCTGCTGCTTTTTCATCTCTGGCAGCACCCTGTCTGTGGAGCAGATCCCCGCTGTGGCACATGTGGTGTTATGCTTTGCTTTCTGCATGGCAGAAGACTTCAGCAGGTCTGTGGCCAACAGCACTGTGTTCTGCAGCACATGCAGTGTCTCCTCTAAACCTGTACCAGCTAAGGAACATGTGTCTGTCTTGCTTCCCCTATGCTGCAGTGTGTACACAGCACACCCGTGAGTCGGGAGTATTCAAAGATGGGCAACTTCTCTGGTACTTGCTAGAGTAAGCTGAAGTGGAACATTTTCTTCCAGCCACGCTCTCTGCCTGCCTGAGATTCCAAATCCAAGGCACTGCTAGCCTTAGGTACCTACTTCCTATATATGCCCCAATACCTGCAGGCTCTGCCAAGAAATACTGCTGCCTCTGGTGCTGGATGTCTGGTGGTGGAGCTGGCTACCACCTAGCATTGCTTTTTGAAGCTATCAACACTGCAAATAGTGCAGTTAAGGTGGTGTGGATGAGATGAGCAAACCTGGGCTGCTTCTTGTGTGTGCTCCGAAGTTCCCTTGGGTCCCAAGAGGCTTTGAGTGTGGAGAGAGAATCAGGGTGAAGAGGTTTTCTGCTTTTTTTTTTTTTTTTAAATAATGCTGAAACATTTCAGGAAGGAGATAAAATCTGATGAGAGCTGTTACTGATATGCGCAAAGGTCTGAGCAGAGGCTGTGATGCCTTTAGTTACCAAGGGACTCTCTGAACCATAGGTGTTAACTGCAAAGACCAAATTTTGAGCCAGACTTTATTTCTGGTTGGCATCCCATGATCTTGTCGTGGTATTTCTTCAGTACTATCTTTTGTGATGAACACAACCCTGCCTGGTGTGCACAGGGAGAGCTTTGCGCTTTCAGAGTAGAGATGTTATTAAAAAAACTCACAACAACGACAAAAACCCCCGAACCAACCAAAGGCATCAATTGTTCACCCATTCAGTTATGAAATGGATGACTAATGGTGGTTAATGAAGTAGCACTCTAAAGGCAACCTGTCCATACTTTTTCAGTGGCAAAAATCCCATTAACAGCTGGTGTCATCTCACACCCACCCACCCTGCTTTCACCTGTAGTAGAAAAAAAAGCAATATCTTAAAACATCTCTATTCTCTCCTTCTTCTTCTTTTATTTTGTCACTTATGAGTTGAAAATGAAATAAATGCCCAGATTGTGACAGCTACTCATTCTTAAATCCTGCATGGCCAGGATTCTGCCTTTCTTTTTTAAAGTTTTTTTTTTTTTAAAGCATTGATGAACACTGGTCTGTTAGGAAACCATCATTCTTATATGTGACAGTGACCACACCATTTAATGCAGAGCTGCTGAAATGCCTCAGAAGTGAAGAGGTGCTGGGAAAAGAGCAGCAGGACAAAGGCTTCAGCTGTGTGTACTCAAGAGAAGGAAGAAGTCCTGATCCCCCAAGAGGGACATGTGAAATACAAGTGAGGAGCCAGAGAATAGAGCAGTGGGCTAACAAATATTGGAGAGATGGGAACTTTTAAAAAGGGGCTGTCAGTTTTGGAAAACTAGGAAAACTTTGCTATTAATTCAACTTTGTTAACCAATGCTCCTTGCCAGTTAGCTGACAGTGTGGGTGTATTTATGTATACTTGTATATATGTTCCTGTTGCTGCAGCAGCCACAGGTACTTAATCCACAGCTTCTTTGGTGTCCACAGGCTCTTATACAATTGGAGTGGAATCCTGTCAAAAAACACACCAGGGCTGAATACACAGTGAGTACTCTGTAATTATGCTGTAATGTTCATGTTTTGCTGCTGGTGCTAGGCACTGGGCCCTTCCCCCTCCTTCTTCAGAGCTGGTGACAAGAATGTCCTTTCTTAGTCAGACCCATCTATACATACACCATCCCCTGCCCTGGCTTTGCTCCATCTCCTTTTGGTGTCTCCTCCCTTCCCTCCCCATTGCTGTGACTGATGCAAGATGAAACTCCAACTCCTGTCATGGTCAGAAGGAGTCAAGAAATCATCCTCCAGCTTACTTCAGGCCAACTCTGATGCTGGCTGAATTTGTTTCTTGATATGCCTTTCTTTTTTTTGTGTGGACACTATAGAAAAAGATATTTCAGTATCTACAGCTGTTGGGATCAATGCAGAGCTAAAAAAAAGTTACAATTAGTATCCTTTGTACCAAGCTCATCTCTGCTCTCAACAGATTCTCTCTTAAAAATGTCTTTTCCTTATTACGCTTGGGGAGGTTGACAATGACAGATGAAAGAGGAGGCTGTTCAGAGTAAGAAATATCCTAATCTACGAGCACTCAAATAATTTTACTCTTTTTTACTGCCTTAAAAGAGGGTTGATAAAAGAGATGCATGAAGGTATAAGAGACAGTAAAAAGCACAATCTTTGAGATAAGCGCAAGAAATGGTGACAAGAACCATCATGAAATATAAAGGGAACTAAGTTTTTGTAATAATGGGGCTTTTTTCCTCAGTACTTCGTCTGCTGAGCACACTTTGGAGGATAGCTCTCCAAGTGTGCTGAATGATGGGAAGCTCTGGAGGCTTGATTTCCCAGGAGACACTGTTTAATATTGAAGTCACGCTCTTACTCCAGTTGATCACCTTCCTGGCTTTACTCTTCTGAAGTTAGCATCCTTTAAATCACTTGGGGATTGCTCAGGCAGCCCCTGCACAGGTTAGTAGCAAAGCTGGGATAGTCTGGCTTGTTGAAAGAAAAAAGAAAAGAATGTAAGAGATTGGACAACTTAGTGCTACCACTTTCTGCTTTCTTGATAGAGCTCTTAAAACAGCAAGATGAAAATGTATTCTTTATACAAATAAAAGAAAAAACATAGTGAAAAACTTTAGGAAACCTCTTTGCTCTGAGGCCATTTAAAACACTCAAAGTCAGGTTTGGTAAAGTCCTAGGAAACAACCAAGTAGGAATGACTCTGTGATCTGAAAGAGTTCTTGGCAGTGAGCAGAGAAATGAGTCTTGCTTGACTTGCAAGTTGCTGGATCTCCTGGACTGGATGTTGCCACCAGCCTTTAAGGCATCTTCTTTTCCTTTCCCCACATACCGTGTATATTTTGCACTCTCAAGGTTTAAAAGTCTATTTGTGCTTTATCTCTCTGTGCTTGCATCAGAGGCATCTAGGAGTCTGTCTGGGAGCTCAGCAGCTCTGTATCTTTGTAATAAAGGGATCTAGAAAAGTAGGAAAGGATTGGAAGTTATCACTGTACTAAGACCCACAACTGCAGCGTGTACTGTGCCGAGCCTTGATGCACACCTGCTGCCTGTATCCCAGTCTGATGCCCACAAACACTAACAGGAGGGTGGGCTCATGCAACAACCCACATGAGGTGGTAAATGAGAGAGGACCTCTGGCTCCTTCTGTTCATAGTGTTTCTCATACCAAGCCATAGTCAGAGCAGCCTGGGCCTTGGGAAGCTTCCATCAGGTGGTGCTGCTGCCATCTCTGCATGGCCAGGAGGTGCTGCCATGCCATGTGAAGCATATGAACACTGCTGCATTAGCCATCTGCAGGACATAGAAATCTACTCTCCTACAACAGTCAGCTGCCAAACAGTTCCCAAACCCTCTGTTTTTCTTCCTTCTGCATCTCAATGTCTACCACTGCATAATGTAACTTATAAGGAATAATCTAGTTATGCTGTAACATTTATTTCACCCTTACATTGAAGAGAATTTAAATATGAACCTTTTGATGTGGCCTAATTAAATGGAGAACATGATGTTTTGTCATTATCTAGGTAGGCTAAACTCTCACTCATCCTCATAATTAAAATATATTGAATTCTGCAGGCTGATAGTACCACTTCAGATAAACCCTTTTAATTTAGGGAAGTTTGTAATGATGAAACTGAAAGACAAAAGCATTTGTTGCAAATCATGTTCAAGCTTTATGACAATGAACTTTAGGGAAATGATGAATAATTACTAGGGAGTAATGCTAGTGCTTTGGGATTACCGTAATCTTGGATGAATGCTCTAGATTGTCTAAAACAATATCCACGGGTGGCAAGTGCATCTGTTTTGCAAGGAGCTGCAAGAAGTGCCAAGGGTTTGTAGTTCTATCAGAATTCATCCTCCCAGGGAAAGTTTCGTGATATTAAAGGCCATTTTTTTTACTCCTAGACCATGAAGTTTCTTATGGATATGGGATTTTGTTAGTCTCTATGGAGTTGCTTGCACTAGTGCAAAGCCAGCATAATGTTGCTGTGCTGATTTTGCACTACTTTTAGCCTCTGGGGTAAATGATCACCCAAGATATTCATATGGAGAATCAGGTGCCTTTTCAGGAAAAATATTTGCTCTTCCAGCTCTAGATAATCTTGTTCTTTTTTCTGACTTCCTGAGCATTACTAAATGCTGCCAAGCTCTTCTCCTTCAAGATCTCTTCTACTAATGTGACCTCATTCTAGCTTAAAGTGTCCCTCTGCTATTTACTGTCTTTGAGAGGCATTACAATCCATTCCCTTGTAACAGAAGCACGGGGAGCAACTCTTAGAAAAGTGGATTATGTTCTGACTAAGCAGCAAGGGGCATGGTTTCAAGTGCTTGGTGCCTTTCAGGATTCATATGAGATGAAATGGTGGAGGTGAAGTGGTCAAAATGTGACCTTTGCAGAGGATCAAACTTGAGCCTTCAGTCAAATTTTGAATTCGTTGATGTGGCCAGCTGAAGGACATAAATAGTGTGTTCTTACTGCCAGCAGGACTGACTTCTTAGGATATCCTGAAATAGGCATTGAAAATGTTTTTAGTGCTCTTCCTAGAGCTATAAAGGTACCAGTATTTATCTGTTTTGCAGCTTAGCCTGAGCTGCTGCTCCTCATATGAAGGTCTCAGCAGTGCTGTGTCATTTATATCTCACTTGGATCCCCAAGCATCTGGTGCCTCAGGAGTAGTGCCTCATGAGGATTGTCCCTGTGCAGTTTTCATACAGATAACAAATCATGGCTGTGAGCTTAGCGTGGGTAAGCAAAGAAGTCCCGCCATGGTGCTGAGAAGGAGGCGTATGCCTGTGTTGTCCTAGACATCAGTGACACACAGGATAGTAATACCATCCAGTATCTGAAAACTGGGCAAACCACAGAAAACGCAGACCCCAAGGGCACTTGATCACAAGCCCCAAAGGACACAGAGTGTGTACAGGGGAAGATGGATTGACATTAAAGTCATTGGAGAAATTCCAAATTTTTTAGCTTATGTTTGCTAGTAAAGGCTTTTCAGTAACTCCTTGTAGATAGGATTGCCTCACATCTTATGAGACTTTGAAGGGGTTGGAAGCTATTTCAGGTGCAAGAGCAGTTGTGCTCTGTAACTGGTTGGGAGAGAAACAGATGAGCAGTACATCAAAATGAGAAATACCAGAAATGGTCCCTCTCCACCCTCATGCTGTCCTCATGTAGTTCAGGCTGGGTGAGACAGGCTGCTAGACTGGAGGAGAGTAGGTAATTTTCTGTTTGAAATTGCAGCAGCACTTTCTAGTGCAGGAAGAAAGTGGATGTGGGCCACAGCCACATCAACACAGAGCAGGAGTCACCTGCTTATGCTGGGGTCTGGGCTACACCGCTGGTACTCCTCACCTAAGATCACAAACAGCACCTACATGGGTGCATGGCAAAACAAACACTTGCAATTTCCATTCTTACTACCAAGAATGTACCTGAATTGAAGCTGGAGACATCCAGCTGTTCCGAGCTGAAAGCACCCCTGAACAGATAATAAAGATCTGAGACCTCAGCAGAGACCAGAATGCCAATTATATAAAAACATATCCAAGAGTTCCTTGAAGATTGCTTTTCTGTCCTGTGGGATCTCAGCTTAGTACAATAGCTCTGGTTTATATATGAATATAAGCGTAGGCATCCTTAACTGAAAGCTGCTTTTTTTAAAATTAACTGCAGGAAAACCAGCCTCAACAAATTCTGCTCCCTATCTGCCATCAAGAAAAGCCTATTATCAATAATTGTTGGATTTTTCGTTTTCGAAGAACCCATAATTAAATTTTATTGTCTCACAAGTGATTAGAATTAATTGCTTCCACAATAGCTCTGGTGCTCATTATCTACTTTAAATTGGGAGTGGCTTTTCAGCAGAATTCCTTTATTTACCACAATTTCTTTTTGTTACATTTCTTGCCAGAGAAAATCCATAACAAAGGCTGTTCCCTTTGAGAAATTATGAAAACTGACAGGTGTTGATTTAATATAGCATCTTGAGCAGATTAGGATTAACTCAACAGATGGGCTTCTCCCCAGAAAGGCTAGAGAAAGCCACTTCCACACTGGTTAGATTTTCAAATGCCTCTATTAATGGGCAGTACTGTATATAATTTTTTTTAATGGTTTTCTGGTGCTAATCTGAGAACTCATCCTATGTAGAGAGGAGGAGATATTACAGATTTACCCAATCGATAATGGTAGTTGTCTTTAGCTGCTGTTATGCTGGTTGAAGACCCTTTTCTCACCCATTTGCTTGGCTTGATTTTGACCCTCCAGTCATTATAGCTGTGACTTATATTAAGCTTGATTTGGACACTGGGTTGGTGCTTGGAATTCCTACAGACTTCTTAAAGAGCCAGAGTACACCTCGTTAGAGACCAGCCACACCTCATTCTCTGTCTACAGCCATCCCTTGCCAGTTGGGATCTCCCCAGGCAAAACTCCTGATCTCTGGATTTGCAGTATCATACCCCTCTTTAACAATTGTCTTCTCCAAGGGCCTTTCTGAAGCTTCCAAGAGCTGCAGGCGGAGGACTGTGCTCAGCAGCAGTGCTCCAGGGGCTCAGTTGAAGAGCGAGGGCTCATTGCCTCATGGTTTTTTGTAGGCCATTCTCTGAAACAAATCCTGCAGCCTTTCCACGCCATGCACAGTGGAGGTGTTTGGCTTTTCATCTCTGATATTAACCCAGAACAATGGGCAGCAGTATAAATCCACTTAAGCAGAGAACCTAATCCAAATCCGCCTGCATTTCCGCTCATGTATGGTTGTCCGCTGGTGAGAGCATGACATAAAGGATGCCTGAGTCCTTCAAGGGCACTGCCTAAAACATCTGCTGAGTGGGGTTGCATAAGTACTGTATAAAATAGAATACTACAGTGCTAAATACAGTGTGACTTCACTCTTAGGCTGTATTTTTAGATTGTTAGAGTGCTTCAGAGGATGTATTTATAATGAGATGTTTTCTCTCAATGCAGGATGCTGCTCTTAGAGAAAAAATCCTATACAATTTTCATACACTTGTCATTATAGAAATTATATAGAGTATTAGGCCCTTTGTTACACACTGTGAGAGTTTAGCTGACAAAGACTTCCTCCTTCTGAATTGTAGTAACTTCTGGAATCTGGATTTAATTGAATTATCTGTCCCACAGAAAGTTATCACTGTATATTCAGTTCCAGGACATAGCAGAAGGTAGGAGTGATTTACCCTGTAGAAATGGAAGAATTAGAGTGTAAGGAGTGTAGTCACAGATAACTTATGTGGACAGTTTCCAGTCCAGCTGAATTACTTCACATATGTGAAATTATTAATAAAATGGGTTTCATTAAAATGTGTTAATAGCACAAGGAATGCCCTCCGTTGCTCAGTTCAGCAGCGAGTTGGTAATAGGTGCTTGGGGAAGGAAGAACCCACAGCAAGACCAAGGTTTTGCTCTGTGGTGAATCTTGAAAACTTCACTGTGGTAGAATCTGTATTTACAGCATTCTGTAATAAACAGCACCACACAGCACTGTGATCTGGGCTGGGGGGGATGGCAGCCTGGAGCTCCTCCTCAAGGATTTGTTACCCTCTTCTGCAGGGCAACCCTCAGGGGAAGCTGCACAACCAGCCTGGCCCATCTAACCAAAACTGCTGCCCAGCGCTTTCCTCACATGGCCCCTAAGCACAAGGACTGCTTTATACCCTAAGGAAGGATTATTTCTTTTTGTCAGGGATGTAAATTGTGCCACTAGTAGTGATTCACCTTCCCTGCAAACCCTGCTCTGGGCTAAGGACTGCTGGCAGTGTCTGAAGGAGTGATTTGCTGTAATCATACACTTACTGTAGTAAGTGTACCCTAAGCTTGGGTGCTAACGAGGGGTAATCCCTTTGATGATCTGGCTGCCTTAGCCAGGTCAATGGTCTAAATTAGTACCTGGAGTCAAAGTGATTTTTGTTACTCTAGATAAGGATCCCAGACTGAAGCTGCTGAGGATTTTTGCTGGCTGGTTCCCAGGTGCCCTGGGCACATCTCTTAACCTGTAGTACCTCCTCCAGGCTGCAGTGCTGGATTGCCACACTGGGAACTTGATAGGGAAAAGTATTTGCACAAAGAAACCTTATTCCTTTCTGTGATTTTATTTAAGTGCTTCTTTTTTTAAACAAAGCAAGTAAAGAGGGAAAATAATTGTAGTCATCTTTTCAGGATCATTTTTGTTTATGCTTGTGTTAAAAAACATAAAGAAAAAAGCTCCTAAAACCAGACTCTTCACAGTAAAATGAGTAGCGAATAGTGCCACTTTGGTAAACGTTACCATTCATTTTTCAATAAATTACCAATTTATACTTCTGAATGTGGCAATAAAAAGAGATAAAAGGACAGAAGGAGGAGGAAAACCTAGGAGTTTCATGTTTACGGCCAAACATATGGTTTTATGTTTACCTCAGGGAAAGTAACTCCATATATCATGATAATTGACTTCACCAAGTACCTTTGAAAAAACAGACTTGGCTACAAAAAAAAGCATCTTGTTCTAGAGAAGCCTATGCATGGTTTTTCCACTAAGGAGAATATTCTCTTTTGAATCAATGGTTTAAGCTTTTTACAATGTTCCTACCTTGTGGTTCATTTGCCCAGTTGGTGGCTGAGAACAAGCAAGATCATGACATAAATAAAAGCAAAAATGTTTATAGTTTGCTTAAACCCTAAACAAATCACCACTTATCCACCATCACTCCAGACTGGTTCCTGAGAACTTCCTGTAGTGAAGGCTTCCCCCTACCCTACTTACTTCCAGATATTTGCTTGTTACCATTTTAACTCCAGTCATTCATGGGCAGCTCTTCCACAATCCTGACTAGGGATTTTGATCCTCCAGACTTCTGAGGGGTCACTGGATTTTTCCTTGGCATCCTGGCACAGGAAACAAGGATTCTCAAGCAGCTGAGCTGCTGAATTTTTCCATCATTTAACACAACAAAAGCAAGTTTCATTGCAGATCTATTTTGGAAGCAATATTTATGGCAGTTCCTTTCTGAGTCAGTTGGAGAGCAGAGGACTGGATTGTGGTGGGCAATAAAAAACACTGGTGCTCCTATAAGGACTTTAATTACTCAACTCGTTACAAGTGAGACCAAGGGAAGCTGGTGGCAATGCCAGCTTCAGAACAGCTGTGAAGGATTCATTTTTCCTCAATGATGAGTGGAAAAAGCTGTAAAAATACTGTACAAGGTTGGCTAATAAACTGTATTTTATTAGCCATTCTTATTACGAGTGTTTACAAGCTAGTGTGCTGATAGGCATTTTGATGAGATAGTATTCCTTAGCTGTATTCATCCTGGAATAGCAAAATTAAGGATAGAAAGCCAGAAAGCTGGAAAACATGACATATGCATATGTCAGACACAGATTTATAGCCAGACAGTGAGAAGCTGGCTTGGCAGCAGGTACTCTGAACGGTTACAGCGCTGACCTGGCCAAGTCCTTTGTGGCTTGTTCAAAGTAGATAGATAGTGTGATTTGTGGATGTTTCCATGGATCTCCTTGGAACATCCCAGGTCCCTGAGGTGTGAAAACAGACCAGCAAGCTGATGGTATCCCTGTCCTCTGCCCCTTGTTCCCCAAGGAAAGGACAAAAAGGCCTGGACAGCCTCCCCAACCTGTCTCACAGAACAAGCCCCTTGCAAAGTCAAGACTTAATCCTGGGGGTTTTGAGTCCCATTCTACCACCACCAAGCTCCATCATGGTTTTTTTTTGTGTGAAGTTATGATGCAATTTCCTGCTCTCAAAGTGGCCTCTTCCAGGCTGGAGCTATTTTCTAGCATGCTTCCAGTAAGAGCAGTGCACTTCCCAGGAATGCTGCCTGGCCAGGGGCTGTGATGCACTTGTGTGTTGGCAGCATTACACCTCAGGCTATGATACACCAACAGTAACAGTCCCATAAGCAAAGTAATGACAAGCTACTGGGAAATTGAGTTTAACCTGAGAAGAGGCTCTGTGAAAATGTCTTTGTGGTTATTGTCTCTGGTTCTCTGTTTATTGCTGTTCAGTCACACAACCAAAAACGTGCTCTGCTTACAAGCAGAAAGGTTTTACTGACTATTTTTTCATTGTGCTTCCTTTCTGTTCTCCCCCTCTGCTGGCAATCCTGCAAAACGACACTAAGTTGCCAAGGTCCTTCGGTTTCTTTACTTTTTATGCCGAATCTCCAATAATAATTGTTCTGTGGGGAAGCCCCAGCCTTGGTGGTAACTGTGAGTCTGCAGTGGGCAGCTGGTGTGCCCGGGGGCATCTGTGTGACCCTGGTGCCTTAGCCATGGTGGTCTGCTGGTCCTGGCACGTAAACAGGAAAAGGAGCTGTGGAAAGCAGGTAGCATTCAGAGCAGCAGTCACCTAGGATCAGATTTTTTAGGAAATTAAATACATAAAGATGCAGATTGGGAGAAGTTTCATGGCTGCGTGTTTTTGTGATTCTTTGCACCAATGTTTATTGCAAGTCTTGATCAGATTCAGACGTTGCCTGTTATCTCAGTCCCTCCCTGAAACAAAGGAAATATGCCCTGCTCTGTTGGAGTGCTGTAAGAATACACCTGTGAATATTTATGATGGGGATGGAGTTTCTGACTTGAGGCCTCAATCCTCTTGGGAGACTTTTCATTAATTTCTTTGGGGTTATGGAGATCCCAGAGGATTATTTCCTCAGATATGAAAGGATCAAATAGATTTGTAGCTTATCTTCATCTCTCCCTGGGCTGATTCTCTTTTCACTGTTTGCATCTGGGAAAAGAAGCAAGAATACATATATCCTAATATTTTAGGAAGCAAGCAATGACTGTCAGCTGTCATGTGAATGTGATGCATTCATGAATGGTGCAGTAGGTGTTCTGTGTTATTTTGCTAAGAACCAAGTAACACCAGTGAAGTAGTCATCCAGTTAAAGATGTGGCCATGCCACCAGACATCTCTTTGCTAAGACAGGACAAACAGTACCCAATTTCTGGTTGAGCTGGTGGGAAACTTTGTACAGAGTGTAATTATGCTAAGCAGATTTTTACCAGAACACTTCAGCATCCAAATGGCTGATAGATACATTCTATGTTGTGAGATTGGGGTTTTTTTGGTCTAGTTTTGGCAACATCTTAGAAATTGCACATGACTGTTCTTCTGTTTTGAAAAGAAATTGCTGATCTCATTTAACTTCAAGAAGGGTCTTGAAAATGGTTTTGTCTTTTCAAATACAGCAGAAAAGCCCTCAAATCTCTAAGTACGAGTGCTGCAAGAGTGTTTGTTAAAAAAAAAAAGGGACTATTTTGAAAGCTGATAAATTAAACACAATTTCAAACAGCTTTATAAAGATAATTTCTTTTGCGCTCAGTGCTTTGGCATCAGATTGTCAAACAATACAAATAGGCAGAACGGCTGGACCATGTCACTGTCACCTTTCCAAAACCAGTCTCCAGCCAACCGAAGAACTGGATGTTGCCGACCATTAAGCCTGAAAGGAAAGGAGACACTTTATTCAAAGCCAATCTTTTCCTTAAAGATCACCTATCTAAATATTGAGTAAGTACAACCTTATGTAATTCTGGGGAAGCTGGAGGTTTGGTTTCTTTTGGTTTTTTTTTTNTAAAGCACTCATTTCCTAATGAACAATCCATGTGCTTCTCTTTTCAGTTCAGGGAGTGCAGTGTTCATTTGTCCAGCTGAATGGAGAAGGAAAATAACAATCAGGGAAACTAGGAAACAATCAGGCTAAGTTCTGTCAATCTGTAAATACTCTAAAGCTGAAAATTAGGAACAAGTTGGTCTTGCGTGTTTGATGAGCACAATGAAGATATGGTGACCATATGTATCAGCACCTGCACTGGAAGATGTAGGACTAATCATGCTGAAGGAGCAAGGCTTGAACAAATACAACCATCTCCCTCCATATGCTGTGTGTAACATTGCAGGTGACCATTATGATGTGGGAAGGGGATGTATGGCCTGTGATCTACAAGGAGGAGATTTCTCAGACCTTAAATTTGAGGCTTAATTTAAGAGCAGGGAAAGATTGAAACTAAACCCCAGAAGGTGTATACCTGTTCTGCATGCAGAAGTGGAAGCTCCACAGTCACTGAGCTGGTGTCAGTAAATAGCTGTGTCTGCAGAAGATGTGGTACTGCCTCTTGAAGGTCTTTGCACTCTTAACAACGAGGGAGGAGAAGGGAAAGTCTGTGGAGATAAAGGACTGAAACTTGTGCTTTTCAAATCCACTATAGTTCTAAAACTAACTCTGTTCTGCTGGGAAATGCAGACCCACTTTTCTGACTGGTTGTATAGAGGAGCTTGAGATCACAGGAGCTTTCTTATGCCTTAGACCTTCATGAACTCAGGGATTAGAGCTCTGCAGTGGCATTCATCCTGCTTAATTTTTGCTGTTTAGAAATCACACATCTTGTGGAGAAAAAAAAAAACCTCTTCCACAGCTTGGTTATCTGAAATGTCTGTCTTGGGAAGATTGCAGTAGCGCTTTGGAGGGGCCTGTCTCTGTTCTGGTGGTACAGAGTTCTTCAGGGTAGGGGATGAAGCCTGTGAACATCTTCAGGAGAGGTAGTGACTGAGTAGTAAAGCGTGAGGTACAACACAATGTAACATAATGCCATTCAGAAAAAAAGAAACCTAAGATCTTACGTGAAATAGGGGGCTTTGACTTGTCTGTTACCAATGAAGAGATGAAATCTCTTTGGGAAGTCTCATGAAAATTTGGGCCAATGCCTAGCAGAAACCCCAAAATACTGGCAGGATTGGGAAAGCAATAGGGGTCATCTCTCAGTGCAGCTGTACAAATCCATGGATGGCCCACACCTTGAAGCCTGTAGGCAGTTCTCATCTCTACATCGGATAAAGCATATAGGAGAAAGGAAAAGGAAACAAGGCTTATCAAGAGTTAGTTTTCATATAATGAATAAGATAGAAAGCTCTGACTCTCTGTGGTGGAGTCTAAAAACCTGTGTGGGAAAGAGAGAAGGAATGGGAATCAGATGGTCACCACAAGTTCATACATATTCAAGGGGACTTGGAACATGCTCATGAAAAAGAAATCCACTGCATTATAAATGCACAGCAATCATGCAATACTGGAAGGTGATGAGCTGAAAACATTGGAGATGCAGCCATTTTATGTTCTTACATTAATTACAAATTATGGCAAAAACTCATAAGGAGCTGCTTCTTTGGCTAGATAGGGTTATGCTCTGGTATGAGGAGCACATGGCTGTGGTGATTTGGTAGTGTATAGCTCATGAAGGATCTAATAGCAGGAACCCAGGCATGTTACACTGAGCTTATTGAGATCCCTACAGAATTTTCCCTGTGAGGTCTCGAACCTGTCAAGCTAAATTAAGTTCTGCAGGTGGACCAAGTGTTTTATGTCCTAGTCTATGCTTTCAAATTCACAAAGATCATGCTAAAAATTATTATGCCTTGTTCTAGAAAGTGTTATCTTAGGGACAAACACTGCTCTTAAATCTGTGCTGGGGAATGCGCAGTGAAGGCAGGTATCGAAGATAAAACCTCCTGTGTCTTCTCTTGCTGTAATTCGCACAATATTTTTCAGGAAGATGTGAAAGAGGAATTGGACTGGGGCTGACCCAGAGCTTTGTGGCTGCATGTATAGATGGGAAATGGAGAGTCTGAGTCTCAGGGCCGTTACAAGTCATTACAGAGATGCCACAATTGACATTGACTTAATGGGACAAACTGTGATGTAATGAGACAGATTCCTTCCTTCAGGTGTGTATGACCTCCTTGGTAGCAAATGTGTGAGGATAAGATTTGCCTCTGTGAAATGATCACATGCCAAAGGGCAGGGGACGCACTACTGTAAACACCGTGGATTTGCAGAAAGTCTAAATCAGGTCTGAACCTGGCCCATGGGCTGCAGCAGCCTTCTCCTTGTTTGTACTCCGAATTTCACACAAAGTTTGGGACTGCTGAGAAATTTTGAAACTGACGTTTTGGTTAGATTTGAAGTACCCCTCCCCCAGCACTATCCCTGCTTAAAATTCCTAGCTATCAAACAGCTACTTCCTCACAGATTATTGGCTTTTCGTGTTGCTCAAGTGCAGCCTTTTCATCAGACTGCATATGTTCTGATCACTTTCTGGCAATTTTTCGTATTGTAAATAGAGCCCATTCAGCCACAGTTTATTATCCAGATAATACCCTCCAAATGACCAACTTTCCCTGGAGAAACACAATTACATCTCTTTCCCCATTTCTGCCAACTGCATTTGAGTTTGCCACAGAGCCAAGCATGGCCCTGCTATTGTACTGGTGCAGATGGGTGGGAGTCACAAAAGCCTGAATTGGAAAATTCCCAACCTGTGGGCAAGAGCTTGGGCTTACTTCTCTCTGTTGTAGGGGTTCCCACTGACTGAGTCGGATAGAAGAATTTTCCTGTACTTTCAGACTTTTTCACAAGCTTGAAGGGACATGCTTTCAAAAGGCTTGTGGAAAATGAAAAGGTTTGTGTTTAGATAGGATTGCAAACAGGAAATATACCCCAGATCTTGTCTGATGGAGTGTTGTCTGCAAGTAATTCCATGGGCCATGGGCCCCCTCTTGCCATAGGTGTGCACTCTTCCCTTGTAAGATGATTGGGGTCCATTTAAGCTGCTCCAAGTTCAGGGAGCCCAGGGATCCAGGGCAGGGGAGTGCTGGAGGACAAGTGAGACATTCTCACAAGCAGTAGCCAAGAGTTTTGCCACCAGCTGGCAGGCAGTAGCAAATTGTGTAGGCAAACATGGCAGCAGCTTATATTGTAAGAATTGCCAAAATCCTGCTAAATTCAGTGGTATTTGGAAGTACTGGGTTCCCAAAATCTGCCTCTGACCCCAGTGCAGCTGGAGTGAGGAGTGGTGTTGAACATGGTGCAGCTGGCAGTTACCTTTTCCAGGTACTGATCCCAAAGCTAATGTGTGCTGACTAAAGACTCCCTGTTTCTCAAGCTCTTTGTGTGAGTAATTTGGTTGACGGTTTGCCTGACCTTTTATCCTGAGCCTGGCAGGGAAAGGGGCAAGAAATGTCCCTGTTACTGCTTTCCTTCAGGCTTCCCTGAGCTCTGTGACATGTGGATATCTCAGAGAAAGGGAACAAGACCACAGATGCCAAATGAGCTGTGTAGCTCCAAGCCAGGAGGCCAGTATCAACTCTCTCCACTGTCTCATCCTGTGCCAGGTGGGGCCAGTGAGGAATAGGTCTGATGTGTTTAGAATTTATTTTGTGTTTAGGGACGCAAGGCAAATAGTGCATCTTTTTTCCTTCACAAGTAACTGAAACATACCCCTGAAAGAAAACCAGCTGGCAAAATGAAAAGACATGCTTTCAGATCCAGCAGAACAGAAAGAAAATGGGGAAACAAAACATCTTTCATATGCCTTCACGTGAATCAGACAGACAGAAAGTTAATTATCCTTGTGTCTTTTCTGGTAAAAACACATAATTTATTGATTTATTGTCCTTTGTTGGGAAAACTCCAGCCCCCTTGCAGCCCCCCTTGTTGTCCATGCTAGGAGAGCACAGTTTGCTCGTTTTAGCTGGAAGCACAGTGACAAGGTGGAGCTCCTCGGCTCAGACCCAAGGCTCACATTTTAGCCAGGGGATCATGTGTGCAACATGGACTGACAGCCTGGCTGTAAGTAATGAATGACAGAGGTTTCCCATGAGGCAATGAAAGGGAGAAAGGGAATCAGATCTTGATGTCTTCAGTAGCCTTTGTTCATCATGAAAGCCCGCCCTTCCATTGCTCTTCCTCATGGTTCTTTCCCAGCATCCATTATTTTTAATAAGCTCAATGACTAAGCCTCAGGGGTGGGTTGTGGGCCAGGAATCTGTTGGGCTACGTGCCATACATAGACCCCAAAGAAAGCCATTACTGCCCACAACACTTGGACAATGACAAAACTTGATAAATGTACCCCAAAACTGAGGAAAATGAATCACCCAACTGCATTATGCTACATCAGGACATTTGTACACGGTTAGCAGAGAATTTGAATGTAAAATATTTATAAATTCTTTTATATTTTTAATATTCTGTGGAGATTTGGCTGATGTAGCAATTCTTTAAATTGCACAGAAACATGATATATGGCGTATTGCAGAATATATCAGCATGTCTCTCCAGATCCCTGCCAGCATACTGGGGCTGATTTCAAGGTACATCTCTATGAGAAAATCACTGCTGGCTCAGTGATTAAGTGCCAATGCCAAGTCCTGTGACTTTGGATCTCAGCTTTCATTGCTTCCAAAAGGCCTGATTCTGCTCTGTTATATTGCCAGCGATGCCCCTGTGAAGAGAAATCAAGTCCAGGGCTTGTACTTGGGCCAGATGGCCTCTCAAACCTGCAGGTCAGGATGCAATGTCACTGACAGGAGGCTGGATCCACCTTAGAGTCACATCACCTTTCGTCTTGCTTGAGTCACTCTGGTCTGATGTAAGTAAGGGGCAGAGAGCCCTAGGTTTGGCTAAATGATCAACACGCCTCTGTGGCTTGCTGCAAAATTTTAAATGCCTCTGTGGATTTTGCAGTGGATAAAACTGGCAGAAATTAGCTCCAAATGTGGCTGGCTCAGACAAAGGAGTTGGCAGTGCTCAGGCTCAGAGAAACCAGTAGCAGCTTTTTGGCTCAGAAAAGAAAGTGAACCACGGGACTCAAAATAATAGCCTGGCAGAGAAAATATATCCCAAAGAGCAAATGACTTAAGCAGTTGAGCTGATTTGCTGGTCTCTCGTGTTAGTGCCATCTACCTATTGCTTTATTTATTTATTTGTAAGGAAGGGATTTGCGAAATAGTGGCTGAACTGTAGAAGCTCCCACAGTCTGCAAAGCCTGCTCACAGCAGTGGGTCCCAGCAGCTGGATGAGACAGAGGAGCACTGTGGAGTAGTTGGAGCAGGATCTGCCCTCATGTTGGCTGCCTGCAGTGTCACTCATGGCTCAGGGATGCAGGGCAGACTCTCACTCCTTAATGCTCATTACTTCATGAGTGTTTGTGAAACCTTCACATAGCATTGCTCACAGGATCTGTCCCAAGTTTTGGTTCTAAAAAGATGCAGTGAGAAATTCTGAGTCCTAATACAGGTGGACAAACTCCCACTGGCCAGAGCTATCCCTATGCAGGTGATTTGAACATAGCCATTGGTTAGCACAATGACACTCTGGGGCCAGGCAGAAGATTCCATGGAGTGTATCCCGATCATCTCCAGAGGTGTACATCTCCTCTTCTGTACACACATATCCCCATGGCAGAAGAGGTGTATCTGGACCTGCCCTTCAGGCATTCTCAACCTAGGTGTAAATTCCAACTTCAGGGGTTTCTGCAGGTTAACGCTGGAACTGCCTGAATGAGGTTTAACCTTGATTTACCCTTTCTTTTAAAAAGTTTAGCCCTTTTTCAGAGTACAGGTCCCTGAGTACAATACCTCCAATCAATCCTGTTTAAGACAGGCACCTCTTCCCAGCCCAGCTCTGGCTGTAAGAGAAACGGGTAATGATGAAGCCTTGTGTTTGTTCAACTCTGTTTGGAATTTACAGCGCTTTGTAAATTATTTATTGCAGTCATAATAATTGATGCCTCTGCAAATGGATTCCTGTCAACAATACATTCAGACCCAGGCCTTCATTTCAGGCTCATGGGGACAATATGCATTTAATGGGAAAACTGGTTGGGTTGCTTTTGGTTCTTATTTATGTACTAAAATGAAGCGCTTATCTACCTGGTGGCGGTTCTTGTTTCTGTAAAAGGAAAACTGTGTGGAGGGAGCAGACCCATCAGGTGCAGGAGCTGTGATACATGTCCTACCTGTGAACAGGGAAGATAGATCAAAGAGATCTTTGCCTCTCACTCTTCGCTCCCCTCAGCCCAAGATGGAGACTCCTCTACTTGCCGTTCTTGTCAAGACTTCTAGAGACTATGTAGTTTCTTACTTGTACTCCTTTATGGCCATATATTTGATGCTAAGGAGATAGGAGAAACATCTTCTACCACACAGATCAGTTTGAGGTTTTTCATTAGATTTCCCCTTTTTTTTTCACTTGCTGGCTGTGAAAGCTTCTGGATGAGAGTCCTTGTCTTGCAGGTCCTGTGGCCCTTTTGTTAGGTTTGTGCCCATCTGCTTCCACTGGTATAAACTGCTCTTCTACTGATGGGCACTAAATGCTCTCTGCCTCTGTGAACACAGAGCACTTTGGAATTGTAGAGAAACTGGCAGTTTCCCTGTAGCTGCAAACACAATTGCTCCCACCAGGGAAAATATCAATGTGAGAAACACCAGCACGGAAAACATGGGGATGTTGCTGTTGCTCAGTAGTGTCTGTGAACATAACACCATCACTTGAACTGACTGGAAGGGAGGAATTCAAGGAAGGAAAGGTTACTTAAGCAGGACCTGCTGAGTAAGTTGTCCATGTTCACCAGTCCATTGACTCCACTCTTGGAGTGTTGATGTCTCCAGCTTCAGCCATAGTGACCTGTGGTCTCAGCCATGACAGGGAGTGTCATTCTCCAAAGCACACTGCTTATGTATTTTTGAAGTAAGGATAAAAGGCTTGTATGGATTTGTGAATAAATGCAATAGAAAAATAATTCAACTTGTCGTTTAGAGTCAGTAATCCCAAACAGCCAGAGACTTGTGTTTCACTTAGTGCCTGATTAATGTTTTCAATCATCTCATTAAGTGCCTGGTTTCAGGGTGACTGCAACAGGGTATCTCCGAGGGGATTAGCAGAGCATAGTAATTGAGATCCTTCTGTCACAAGTATCAACAGAAAGGAGGAAAAGCTGGTATTTTTTTAAACAAGGTACCTCAAAGCAAGGAATTGCCTTCCAAAAATAGTAGTCAATGCTTTCAGAAGTCAGTTGTGATTTTAAGGTGTCACTGCTCTTTAGTACATGATTTGCTACATCTTTAGGACTGTAGGTTTTGGAGAAGTGATGGCTGTCTTCACTGTACTGAGTCATATACAGGGACTGAAGAATAGTGCAGAGGGAAAAGACTTCAAACTCCTATTAGAAAGGCTGAGCTGGGAAGGGATGGAGTCTTTTCTAGGTATGACCCTCTAGTGTGCCCATGGGTGAGGTGAGCTGGCCTAATCCTCTAAGATAGCCCCATATCATGTCTGGAGTTCCCTGAAACAAGGTGGGACAGACTTGATGTTCCAGACGGCTTTTTTGCTCTTATATACTGCTAATGTTCTTTTTCCAGGTCCTTTTGCTTATGGCTCAGAGCAAAGACACCTTAGAGCCTGTGACATAAATGATAGAATAGTTTGAATTGGAAGGGACCTCATGTTTTCCAACACCTTCCATTAGTTGATCAGCTGAGATGTGTCTGCTGGGGGCTTTTTTCCAAAATCTTAACTCTCTTTACCTTTGGGTAGTTTCCTGGTTGATCAAGATCCAGTTTTCATTGTTTACTGTCACAAGTTGTGCTGGTGGGTTTTGTTGTGATTGCAAGGCAGTCTTTGCTCCCACAAGGAAGAAAAGGCTGAAAGAATTGGGATTGTTCAACCTAGAAAAAAGAAGGCTCTGGGGTGCCCTAACTGTGGCCCTCCAGTACATGAAGGAGCTATAAGAAAGATGGAGAGGGACTATTTACAGGAGCATGTAGTCACAGGAAAAGTGGGAATGGATTCAAACTAAGAGTAGGTTTAGATTAGATATGAGGAAAAAATTCTTTCCTGTGAGGCTGGTGAGGCACTGGAACAGTTTACGCAGAGAAGCCGTGGATGCCTCATTCCTGGAAGTGTTTAAGGCCAGGTTGAACGAGGCTCTGAGCAACCTGGTCCAGTGGAAGGTGTCTCTGTCTATGGTGGGGGCTGGGACAAGATGAGCTTTATTTTCCCTTCCAGCCCAAACCATTATTTGATTCTATGATTGAGACATTAAGATACACTGCTACATTTCAGAAACCTCCCAGTAATTTAATTAGGCTCCATCTCATGTTGTTTGGTTCTGTCTTTGCAGGTAGGAAATGTTGGGGGCATTGGCAAGACAGTGCGGCAGTAATTCCAAGCTGACGTTAGCAGGGATCCCCTTCCACAGCATGTCTTGGCACCAGCACCAGCTCTCAGCCTCCCTTAACTCCCTCCTTGCCAAGGAAATAAAAAAAGACATATTGGCTCCTCTCTTCCTCCAGCAAACACCCTGACAATGGAGGAAGGTTTTCCCTTCCCTTCCTCTTTCTATTGTTTTGCCTGGCATGCGAAGCACTGGAAAATGCAATTTCTTTATCCATTTTTCGTTCCTGGTGGTGCATTTGAAGCACTAACTGGTGCCATAGGAAATGAGCTGTGGTAGAAGCCCACAGGAACCCAGCGTGGCGCAGACACTGATGGATTGTGCAAGTCAAGAGAGTAAAGGAGCTGCTATATTCATATTAAAGGCTACCACAAAACAGACTCCACAGGATGACTACACTCACAGAGGTTTCTTGCTGAAGATACGTTTATCTATATTACCAATATTCACATCTCCTTGTTTTGAAAAAATCTTGCAATTTATTTAAGAATGGGGTAAAAGAATTTCACTACTAATTTAAACATTTGTTTCAAGCATATTAATTTAAACACATTAGTTTAAACATTTGCACTAAACCCACCTTTTCCAACCAAGGAATTCACTTGGCTTTACCCACTTCTAGGTCATGGTTGTATTGTTGCTTGTTTTTTGATTTGTTTATTAATTTCTAGCCAATTAACCTCTTCCTTTTCCATCTAGCCTGGAGATAATGATTTTGTATGATAATCTTCTTATGTTGTTTGTTAAACACTACTGTCTTGGTTTGAAAGACAGGTGTCTGCCAAGGAAGGCAGGAACCTCCCTTGGAATGTTAATGTAATTTTAGTCAGTTTTCACAGAACTGACTAATGTTTCACATGAACTAGGTTGGAAAAGACCTTTGAGATCATCAAGTCCAATCAATGTTTGCCTTTGTGCCAAGGGAAGGGAACTGAAGTTTCTTTCCAGGACATTGTTCCACCAGGTGAGGCCTGATGAGCTTAACATCTCAACAGACTGGGAGTAGCACAGAAGATACACAAAAGATAATGACCATCAATGACCATTAATGACCATCAACTCCAAACATCACCCCTGGCATGGTCAGAGACACCTGGTCTGGGAAAGAGAGATAAGAACGAGGACCTAATTAGCATCAGAGGCAAAAAAATCCATATCCAATAGGAAACCAAATACTAAGAACTGCCTAATTTGGGACCAATGAACATTGAACCAATGAATTTCTATGGGGTTTGACTGTATAAGTATCTGAAAAATCTAGTAAAATGCATGTGTCATGGAATGATTTTTCTCTGCACACCCGAGCTATGTGTGGATGAAATGATTTCTGTTGCGCATCCTGGGCAAAACAACATCCTGGCCAGAATAAAGTGAAAGGAATGAGATAGATTTGTCTTTACAAACAAACTGTGTGTTTGCTGATAGGTAAAGATAGATAATGAGAGATGAAAGAAACAATGGGAAGAACCATAAATTCCATAAGAAAAGAAGAACGGGGTGTGTGTGGGGGCGTGTATACATTAGAAGGGGGTCTGTATTAAGCGATTCTGGAAGTCTGTACCTCTCAAGTACCTCAGCCAATGGGGAAAGAGAGAGGGAAATGCGGCCAGGAAATTAGGATAAAAAGGAGGCTGCGTCCTCTAACAATGGGAGACATCCCAGGGGAATGCCCCATGGCCTCTCCCTTTGTTCGAATGAAGTAACAGAACTTGTCTGTCTCCTTTTTGGACATAAACCTCTGGTGTTTGAGGATTAATTTTCCTTACAACAGTAATCCCTTGATTCTCTAACACTAAAAATATTGTTGGAGGGTTTTTGTTTTTCCCATAGTTTCGGTGACACTGGCAAGGGGATGCTTCTACCTCGAGTGAGTTCCATACACTTTACTGTCAAGAATCATCTTGAACAGGGCCTTGAAATTAAAGGGTGACACTTCCTGTGTGAACATTAGGAGTCATTAGGGAATCCACATTAGCTGGAATGGTCTTGGCCAAATTTATGTTCTTCCCAGACAGCACTTCACCTTGCTGTGTAGTTGGATATTCTCCTTCCTTTCCTCATCCTACACAGACATATAGGCCCTGACGTGTTCCAGAAGCAGCCATGCAAGGATCAGCTGTGACTTTGCTACCAAGAGCAGAGAGGTGACAGTGGTGAGAACTTTTGGAAAATCTCACTCTGGAGCTTCTGTGTTCTAACCTCCTCATCTCTGAAATAGAAAGAGTTCACATTTTAAAAATATTGCTTAATAAGTGGGTAGACATCAATTCTTATACCACTAAAGATGTAACTCCAGCAGAAGAAAACAGCAAGCTGTTCATCAGCTGTCAGAGATATGATAGGTTGCGTCCTGGAGATAGCAATACATTTGTTTTCTTGCACATTGGCATACTTTCCTCTTACCTTCTGCCCTCCTTCCCCAGATAGGTAAGACTGTTTAAGGGCAATTTCTGTCACCCAAGCATGTCACTGCCCTTTGTTGGCATGAGCTGATAAGCCCTCTGCAGCACACAATGCAATGGCTTATTTTCGCAAAGTTCAGAGCACCACCACTCCACTTGTGGGTTACCTGTATAAAGAGGGCATTATCTGTAGCATCATTTAATTGTTCAAAGCAAAGAGAAAAGCAGTGGAAACAAGAAAACAAGGGAAAAGATAAACTGTGGATATGCTTATGTTTTCTATTCTGAACAATAGATGAGAGACCTGATGTAACAATCATCATCATCTATTGTATCTCTGGCCCAAAAGCTGCCTGATAAATTCTACCTAATTTCAGACTTGGTTTAGAACAAAGTAGCAATCTCTTCTGAACCTCCTTTATATACCTGTTTTTATTGTAAAGCTATAAAGGGAAATTTTTTTTATGATTTGCCTTTTAATGTCCTCCAGCATTGTGCCTTTGCTCATCCATTAGCTCCAGTGTGGGCTGACACGCTGCAGCCCAGGTCTCTTAATATTGAAAGGCAGCCCCAGCGAGTGGTTGGAGAGGCATGGGCTCTGGTGTGAACAGTCACACCTGTGTGGCAGAGTGTGCACAGCTTTGCTCAGCAGGTCCTTAGCACCACTGATCAATAGGCTTTCCTTGGCCAGAACCCTTCAGGCCATATCTCCAAAGATTGAGCCTGGAGTGGGAATTTATGTACCCTGTGTGATGTGCATGCCTTGACTTGAGTCCTGCCCTAAGTAAAGCTGCTAGACACTGTCCTCATAAGAACTCAATAATATTGTCTAATAAAAACAGCTGCAGTTTTATCTTGTCATTATTTCATTACAAGTACTTGCAGCAAGTATTTTTAGACCATTCCCATAGTTTGTTATAAATTTTGGCTATTAACTCTTGTAATGTATTTTCTTAAATTATTTTGACTTTCACATTTATATGACCTACGTATTTGGATTAATATTGTGATTTCAGCCAACAGTTCTTAACCAAACCCTGTGTTTTTATTGTGAGCCTTGCGCATCAATTCCCAGATTCAGAAGCCAAGTGACTTTCAGTGTTGCAGCATAAGTGATAAAACCCTTAAGTCCCAGAAGCTTCTTCCAGTTTGGCATCCAGCTGCTTTTTTCTGATTTTCTATGAGAAACCCCACCAGGAGCCCCAGTCTGAGCAGAGGCCAAAGGGGGAAATTCCCTGGGAGCAGAAGTACCAGCTCACCATAGTGCTGGCTAGCTTCAGGGAAAGGATAGTGATTTGGCTGCCTAACAGCCCTCACGAGTGGGAAATCCAGGGACAAAAATTAGAGTCCACTGGAATGAACCAATGAATTAGGGTCTTTCTAAACCCCAAGCCTGAAAGCTGGTTGTTGGCATGGTTGTGTTAGACATCTCCAAAGGGTTGCCATCTAAAAAGTAAAACAAGATGTTCTCCTTGCCCCTACTCCCACACAATCACCAAATACTTTCACAGGGGATTCTTCAACACTGGGGAAAAAATAGAATAAAAAGATGAGCCCTTTCAAGGTCTCTGTTAATGTTCCAGGGACTGAGCTATATCCCAGGAGATGGAGCTGTCTGTCTTATACAAGAGCTGCAATGCCTGCTGGAAAAGCACATGTACCCAAGAACATGTTCGTTATGATTCTATTAAGCTCTTCATTGATATGCTTAAAGATAAGGACAGAGTCAGGCTAATCATGATCTCTCTCCCTTTGTTCCCTTCATCCTACATTTCAACAGCCTTGTGGCCAGGTCTCTCAAGTGAAAATATATCTCTGGAAAACACTTTTCTTCCTCTCATTGTGCTACCGGTTAATATTCATAGCAAATGGAGATGCAATTTGAAGTCATTTAGGCTGTTATGCCATCATCAGCAGTGGCTATTTTAGACTGGATATTAGGAAAAATTTCTTCACTGAAAGGAGTACCAAGTCCTGGCACAGTGTTGCTGTAACCACCCCTGGAGGGATTTAAAAGCCATGTTGATGTGGCACCTGGGGACGTGGTTTAGTGGTGGATTTGCAGTGCTGGGGGAATGGTTGGACTTGAGGGCCTTAGAGTTTTTTTGCAACATAAATGATTCTATGTTTCTCTGACAGTAAAATGGCACATGGTTGAGAACAGGAAAGTTTCTCTTTTGTAACATTGGACTTTGGTCCCTAAGTTCAGGAAGATACAACTCACTATGTACTTCTGTGCCTTGTGTGCATTTGTAAGTGGAATCACTGGTGTGGCATTTCTGATGGAAGTCTTTGGCTATGTATAGGTAAGGAATGGACAGGATGAGGCCTCAGCTTTGGGGGATGCAGTTTTGCTTCTGGCTGAAGCTTTATGTGTTGTCTGAAGCAGTTACTTCTACAATGACCAAATCTCACCCAACTGAAACCTCCCTGTACCTTAGCAACCACCTTCCCCTCCTGGAAATGATGGATTAAGTAATCTGTGTTGTAGTGCTGCTGGCTAGAAGGTTGTAAATCGCACGCATGTGCTTCCAGAAATATGAGATCCCACGCTGGCTTTTAAAGAACTGCTGCAACAGTGATGCTGATGAAAGGTGCCCCTCGCAGGGGGTGTGCGCTGAAGCGCAGCCCAGGCTCAGACAGGCCCATGCATCACTGGGGGATGAGCACAGCGCCCAGCAGCAGATGCTTCCCATTGGGGGCTGCTAAGCCCAGGGAAATAGCTCTTCCCAACATGTTTTGTGGTAGCTTGGCATGTAACTGTATATGAGCTATTGCTGAGGTGATTGCAGGAAACCAAGAGACATTTAGAAACAAAATGACAATGAAACAAATCATAGAAGCAAAGCCTTTCTGGTTCAAAAGGATGCCTCTGTCCCTCAGCCCTGGCAACCCTGTGGATTGGGTCAGTAGTGGTGTTGTTGTCCATCTTTGAAGCCAGTGATGCCAGTTTGTACCAGGTCAGACATTCACATCAGCAAAGCAACAGAAGTCACAACGCTAGAGCAGCAAACACACTATTATCATCTTCAGCAGTGACTTAGTGGGACCTTGGCAACACCTGCCCGCCAAGGAATGGGCTGTGGCTCTGAGTCTGTGTCTCATGCTGATGCTGGCTTTCTCAGGCAGTAAAAGTGATGTTTGCTACCTCCTGCTTGTTGTTATCTGAGTAATTGTTGGGGCCACGCTCTCCAGTCAGTGCCGTGAGAAGGGTTTCAGTGACTTTAACAGACTTGGTGGTTTTGTGATTTTGTTTTATTTTTGTCTTCTGGCTAAAGAAAAACTTTACAATCTCTTGTACTGGTACAGTTTGGGGGTACAGGGATGGGTGTACCATGTCCTCCAATGGCCTGATGCCAGGAAGAGAACAAATTATAGATTTGTGCCCAAAGGGAAAGCACAAAACCTGTCTCGCCCTGTAAGCCTGGCTCCTCAGATGGCAGTGGCTGTGGGTTGCCTTCCATTAGCCCCCATGAAAATGCTTGCATTTGAAATGAGCTCCTCTTTTATAGTCTCCCATTTGAGTTGGTTATTCACGGCTGTATCATATGATATCCTTCTGCTTGGTCTGCTGTGTGCTAAACACCATGTATTTCCTGCCTGCTCAGAGATCACAGAGTAGCTGGAGGCCAAACTCATGTTTCAGAGGGAAAGGCAGCAGAAATCTAAAAATGCATTTACAAGGTGGGATGTGATTGCACTCCTCTGGAGCTGATGGAACTGTGTCTGAGAGCTGCTCATCTCAAATAGAGCCAATTTTGTTTGCTGGAGAAGGCGTTTAGGAATGACAGCTGTAGTGATGCTTTAGGTTTTAACTTTCATATTTTTCAAATCCTGTACTGTGTAGTGTGTAACTCTGAAGTTTTGTGTGGCCTGTTAGCTACTGTTCTCTCATGCTGGTTAGACATAACAAGCCTCTCTAAGTTTGCTCTTCAAGGACACCAGGCCCCAAAATGTGTAAATTAAAGCCTAGAGGGGGGGCAAACTTGAGGTAATTACATCATTAACTGAGGTTACAATTGGAGAATTAACCCTGATATGCAAATAGACCAAACTTATAAAAGTGTGAAGAACCCATGATGCAGCATCCATCTTGGGTGTAGCCTTTTGACTGCCCAGGGTGTACCTTTGAAGGCCCTTTAAATAAATACCTACTATTATTCTCTTATTCTCTGTTTTAGGTGGCCACCACAAGGCATCAGTAGCACTGTCAGCTGTGTGACAGCAAGGGGAAAAGTCCCCTCCTGACATTTATTTCTGAAAAAAATGCTGCAGGGCTCTTCAGAAACAAAAAATAAAGTAGTAGCTTTAGCAGAGATTGGCTCCAGTCTAGCTCACAGTCACCCTTAAGTTGTTTGTAACCAAGCTGCAGCTTAGGGAAGGCAGAAGGATCTGGACTAATGGGAAAAGGAGGTAACTGCATATTCTGGCGATTGGGACCATCGTTGCTTTCTGCTCAGGACTTGAGGTTGAACCTCACCTCTCCCCTTGGGAATGGCTCTGCCTGGGAAACAAGAGCTCCTGGTGGAGGCTGAGCAAGGTCTGCTGCAGGCTGGCTGTCAGCTCTCCCCTGCCCCCCGACCCATCAGTCCTGTGAGGAAAAGCCAAGCAGCCTGGCAAATGCCGATTTTGCAGTAGAGCCCAGAGGGGGCTGAAGGAGTCCAAGAGATTCCCCGTTTGCATGGCACCAACCCCACTGACCAGCTACCGCTGCTGCCCTGTGCCTGGCTGTTTTCCACAGTCACTGCCTGCTCCATCTGACCCAGAGAAGCTGCCTGAGCACTGCTAGAGGAGAAGTGACAAAACTGCAATCTAAATGTGGCTCTTTCAAGCTCTCTGACTGACAGAGAACACCTGACACACTGTGTTGGGGAAAGCTGGCTTTTTCTTGCTGTACTCTTGACAGGGGCATTAAAATGTATTTATATAACAGCTGGGGATGGCTTGCCCTGAGGAGTGAACTTAATTCTTAGTCTGCCAGGCACTCCTTTGTGAGTGACAGTGATTTGTCCCCTGTGTGTTCATTCTCCTTTTTGCCCTCTTGCTTTCCCCTTGCATTTTATAGAACTGTATTTGACAGTCTAATTTCATACAACGAATAACATTATGTAATGAAATGAGCTCAAATGTCCATTCATCTCTCCAATGCTGAGCTATTTGGTGAACACTCCTTTTCCAATCTCTCCTCTTGAGCCTCTGCCATGGTTCAGTTTTCTGATCTCCCCTTAGAACAAACATTTGGATAAGAGAAGTGCTCCCACATCTATCTTCTGTCGCTGTTGAGGCGGACATGACACACACAAGCTTCGCAGACAACTTCAGGCAAAAGGCTCTGCTTTAATAACACACAGCTTCCTTTTACAGTTTCTTAGTGTTTACATAGTTTTAAGGCACAACAGACTTGATTTCACCAATCACCACACACCACTAACAGAACACACGATAATCACGCAGCATGTTTTTCTAACTGTAATTCAGCTATGCCTCTTTCCCACGATCTTCCACGTGACTAAGCCAGGGAAGTGCTTTATACAGCCAAGAGAGGCCCTTTGGTGACAGAACGCAATGAGTAACTAAACAAAAGCTAACCTGAAACTGGCTATTTTAATTCCTCCAGTAAAATTCTTGACAGCACATCTCAAACCCTTCCCCTCATCTTGACATTGAAATAAAATGAGTGCAGAAATCCCAGCTCTGCCTAAATCAGGGAGAGTGTCTGTGCTGACTTTGACAGGCATCAGGCTTTGCTCCTGCAGCTTCTGGGTTTTGCCATTACCCTTTGATCTTCAGCCCCAGAGATCTGTGTTGTTTTGCCCAGCTGAGAGGAACCTTTTGTGTAGAGTGGACTTGGGTACACATTTTACAGCGCTCTCTGTGGGGGCTGGTGAGGGCAGCTGTGGAAATGCAGAGCTGCAGGTCAGCACAGGACATGTGACAAATGACATCTCTGGGTGCCTAATTAGAGGGATTTTCTTAGTAAGACTCATCTCAGGGTTTGTAGCTGAGGATGCATATTGCTGTGAGTGCACACAAGCTGCAATCACTCACAGAAGTGTCCAATGGGTTTTGTCACAGCTTCCTAAAAAGTTTTTGCCATTGGCCACCAAAATATCTTGGGGCGATCCATTCCACTGGGTAAATCTATTGGGAGAATCTTTGGAGCAGGCAGCTACACCTCCTGGGTGTTGGTTGGAAAAGGGGCAAAGAAGAGCCTATGTGCCATCATCAACTTTATTCTACACTAGATCTTCGAAACCTCTGTTATCCCCTTATTGTCCTCTTTGGACATCCCATCTGCATGCCCTGTTCCTACAGGGAAGAATCAGATGCAGGTCACTTTTGACGAATCTAAGTTCCCAGACCTGTTTGAAAGCTAATGCTTCTTAAATCCCTTTTTTCCCCTGAATATTTGCTTTTTCCATCACAGTACACCTATGAATAATTTGGTTTAGTCAAAGCTCCCATCAAATTCTTTTTTAGCCAGATGCAACACACCCCTCTGAAAACTACACCTTTTACAGTGGGACCCTGGCCCCTGGCCACATCTTTTCCCATCCATGAGTAAGCCTTGGTTTCTCATGTTAGCATTGACTTTTGTGACAAAATAAATTCTCGATTAAGGGAAAGGTGCGGGGCAGGCACAGCTCAGAGCTGGAAGCTTCCCATACCTCATCCATTCAACAGAGCCATGCAAATGAATCTGCTTATTACCTGCTTTGCAGAATATCACAGCACTTCCTCCCAAACTGGGAGCAACGGATGTTTTCCTGCTCATTACCTGTACTCCCATGTCCCATGTGGGAATGTGACAGGCAAGGCTGGTGGCAGAGCACATACACTTACATAGCTGTATCCCTAGATAACTTGTATGGACAAGGTGGGTCAGCCCTAGGATTGCATCCAGCACCTAATAAAGCAAGTTAAGTGTGGAGGCAGCTCCCCCAGGCAGTGGAGACCACCCCAGCAGCAAAACTGCTTGCTCTCTGCCTTGGCCTTTGCTCTTTGTCCATGTGGGCTGAGATGCCTGCTCCTGGTGAATTACAACTTCAGGATAGAAAGGAGAAGACATTCCCTCCATTTATGGTAAGGAAGCAGAATGCTTGAGACAATAAATGAGCATGGACAAAACAGCGACTCAGTGACGTATTCTGACTCAACCTTCGGAGTGCTGGATCTGGCCTTTGGATCCTTCAGCTTGTGTTTTGCTTTTTCTGTTCCTTACTATGCCATGAAAACAGAAACCAAGCCAGGAACTGTGATTTCCCTTCAGGATATAGGAGGAGGGAGAACATCGCATAGATATCAAGTGTGCACTCCTCTATCTCTCAGCTCATATGGAGTGCAAACTCAGTTCTGAAGAAGCCAGAAAAGTATTTAATATTTTATTTTTAATAAGAAATATGGCCATGTGGAGTAATTAAAAAGATGGCAAGTGCTAGACTGTGAAGGGATTGGTTTCTGATGTTTCCATTGCCATTAGTTCTTCTGGCTGGCCTCAAAACCACAGCTGATATGCCCTAAATTAGCAGAACTGAGCTTCAAAACTGAACAAAGCTGCAGATCCTTTTTTTTTCCTTTCCTCCATTTTAACATTCTCTACAAAGTTGGCTCAATGGGTTTTTTCCTCTCATATTCATTAATATACATTTTAGATGCTTAATTTAAAAACAACCACAGTCCTTGATCACCTTCCTGTTTACATTTTGATGTTGTACTCAGAGCAAAGGGACCCCTCTTGTACTTCTTCTCCCTCCTCCACTCTCCAAGCTTTGTCACTCTCCTTTGGGACCTCTTTTCAAAAGATCAAGAGGAGAGAAAAGGCTTCAGTTGCCATAAATATTGCAGGAACCAGTGTTCATCAGAGAATGGCCTCCTTTAAGATCAATATGTCTTCCTGAGGGGGCATTCAGTCCTTCAAAGTAAACAAGCTGGGAACATTAATTCAAATGCTTTTATACTAAATACATATACATGAATTAGACCGTGTGGCTGTGATAAATAAGCCTTATATAAGTAAGATTTAAAGCAAACCACATATGCAAAAAAAAAGCAAACTCTGCAAATTTACAAGGAATGAACCGATGCCTGCTGCCGATCTTGTGATGACCGAGATAATTTTGTTAAAGGGCTAAAAGGAAGTTCTTTTCACCTTTGTGAATAGATTGATCTGGGCAATCATAATCCTTTCCTGAGAGGAGGAGTACCATTATGCTGATGTGTAAGTCAAGATATATTGCAAAATGTGCTGAATCTACATTTTGCAGTCTGTCATTGCCTGGGTTTGGAAATGTGGTGTTTTCTCGGGGGGGGAGAGAGACAGAGACAGGGTTACCTCCATCACAAGTAGGGAAGGTGAAAGCAGCATGTCTTGATTTCTTTCTTTGACAGACATTGAAAACTGGGTCAGACTCCTGTCAGGTGTTTTGAGTGGGTTTGTAACCTGCCATCCTCTTGGAAAGGGGCAAGTGGCAGAGCTGTCACTGCCCCGCAGTGAGAGCAGGAGCCTGGCAAAGGTGTGGCTTGTACTGGAGGTAGGGAATACCCACCTCATCTTTCCTGCTTCTGATACAGCTTCCCTCCTTCCAGCGCCCCAGGGTACCAGCACAAATGAAATATACTGCAGTAGGGGACCGTGGAAATTGAGGATAATTGGGATGGTCTTGAATGAACTATTTTGGTCTGTTCATGTTCAGGATAGCTCCTCTCCCTCAGTGAAATCAGAATCTCCTGCAACCCTGGAGGAGGCAAGTGTTCATAAGAACATTTGAGTCTCTAAGTTATTAGATCTGGACAATAGTCGCAGGGAAACCCTTCCCTTACAAAGTATAACAAGGCAGAAAAGATAGCAAAAAAAAAAAAAAAAATTGGTAGGAGCATAGGAGAGGTTGATCACAGAGAAAATGTTGCTAATTTTGACACATTTGAAAAACATATCAGAATAACCAAGTGGAAGAAAGTGTAAGGAGAAAGAATCTAAATGAGTGAGGGAATTAGCAACAAAAAAATATCCTTGTGGTCATTTTTTCATGTCTGCCACAGCTGGACATTCAAAAGAATCTCTTCATACGTTAGCAAACAGGCTGGCTGGTGGCTAAAGCCTGGGGCAAGGTGGGTGGTTGTGTTTTCTTCTTTTACACTGCTGTGGTTTGGGCCTTTTTTGTACTTGGACAACTGGAGAATCTCCTCTTAACCCATAAGATCTCTAACTCGGCAGGATGGAAAAAATCAGAGACTTCAGCATGATTTTGCCAAACCTCATGATTGTGCCAGGCACTGGGACAGCAAAAACATGTCTTTGGGCCCTTGCAGACTCGGAGTGTTGCAGACATGATACAGAACCAGCACCTTGATGTCAGTGAAAGTAGGCACATTTTCATCCTTTAAAAGTTTAGGCTGTCTAAATAGTTGATCAATTAGCTTTTATACACTACTTAATTCCTTTTCTGCCAGGTGCTCATGTCCAGAGTCTCTGATCTGGGGTGGTGGTGAGTGAGAGGATTTTGTATCACAGAATGGTGTGTTGAGCTGCTTAGACACCAGGACCTTTTTCTGAGCAGAGTTTCCTTCTGAATCACAGTCTTCATCCAGCAGCCCAGATGCTGTGAGTAAGACTTGTGAGGAGACCACCCCCAGGACTGTGTTCAGGGCAGACAGTAGGAGAGAGTTTTGTGAGGTGAGAGGCAGAGAAGGCAGCTGAAAGGTCACAGCTGAGAGGTAGTCTTGCTATTCTCCGTGCTCTTGGTGTTGAAGGATGAACTCCATCTTTTTATTGCAGAAGGACAGGGTTGCAAATAATGTTGACAAATGACATTGCCTGCTCACAGGTCCTGAGGCACCCCCAATTAGCCACTGAAAAGGAGTTTCCATTCATCTTACTCTTTACCTTTAAACTAATCGGCTGACATCTCCAAGCAGTTTCTTCTGATCTTTCCAGCTTGGGGCCATAATGGTCTGAAAGGAAGACTAAGTGAGTGCAAAGCTACCGGCCAGGAGGGTCAGTTTTCATGTGGGCAGCCCGGTCCTGACATTCAATAGACAAAATTTAAAAGAATGTCATACAGGACGGATGGAGAAACACATGGTAAACCCAGCAAGTCTGGTAAGGCTGCTGTGAGTTATTCTCTGACCTTGGGTAGCTCCACAATATTTATGTTCATTTTGTTCATGGCCTTCCATCTCATAGATTCATCTTTGCTACTGTAATGGGGATAATAAGGACTCCTGAGACATTTCCGAGGATCTCTGATACAAAACGTACAAAATCCTCGACATTACCCCCATTTGACACTGTTAAAATTTGTCTTTTTGTTTAGGACTCTTCTCACTCTGTGTTCCTGTCAAAGTGTTGTACTGTATTCCTCTAAAGAGTGTAAAAACAGCCATGTGAGCAAAATACGTGGAGCATCAATTAAGATTAAAATCAGTATGAATGCATATATTTTAATCAATATTTGTAGCACTGTAAATAACTGGGAGGTGATGTTTAACTAGAATTTGGACTTACTGGATGGACAAATTTTCCACATATATAGATGGGAGGTTACTTCCTGAATGTATATTACTCTCCTTCAAATGAACTTTGACAGGAATCAGAATTAAACAGAAACATCCAAACAACCTGGAAGGGAGGTGCCTCCTGCACAACACATTGTGCAGGGTAAATGTGCGTATCTCCTTGAGCAGTGCAGCAAAATTTGTCCTTTCATTACCTCTAGCTCTAGAGCCTGAGTCGTTTCACTTCAGAGAAAAAAGTCTTGATCGCTGCAACTCACCCCCTTCTTCCCAAATCAAATTCGGATTCAAAGTCACTTGTAGGCAGTGCAAAGACTCTCGTTGACTTCAAGTTTTTTTGAATCAGACTTTAGTCTTTTTAAGCAGAGAAAAATGCAGTTACAACCTCTCCATCCCACTTTTCACCTGTTTTTTCTCTGGGCATCTGTAGGTTCTTTACTCGTGTGAATTTTTCTTTCTAAATGAGGGATTCCCTGTGCTCCATACCATATACAACATATGTCCATATGGTCAGTGTCAACACAGGAAGCCAACTCTCTGCCTGAGGAATGGACTAATGTAATAAAAACCACCTGTCTAGAAGTTGTGAAACAGGTTAGGGTGGGCTGTGCTCAAGTGATTTAATTTGCTGCTAAAAATCTGTTCCTCAGGCTTAGCAGAGCAGTGCCAGTCAAGCAGAGAGCACATGAGCCCACTGGAGTTATGCAAAATGAGACTTTGGTGTACCTGAGAGTTTGATGAGAACAGGGCAAATACCTACCTGGGTTAGCTCTGTGCAATGCTTCCCTCAAAACAGCTTTGTCTTCTACAATTAGGGATTTCCAAACCCTAGGGAGCTGGACTCACCAAACCCTCAGAGGCCATGCTAGTTAGCCTGCTGCTCCACAAACCTGGGAAATAAATTGCAACAAAGGCTTTCTGGAACTTCTCGTTCTGTTGTAGTTCTGGTTTATTTAATTTGCCTCCTGCCACATTTAAAGGTGGGGAAGACATGAGGCAAGCAGTATGAAAGGGTAGCTCCAGAGAGGGCTGCGGGGGGTGAACAAACAGAAGCTGACACTAAAAAAGGTCAGCTGCTTAAATGGCCTGATTTAACCAAGGCACGTGTCAGGCTGCATGCCCCCAGAGGAGATTCTTTGTGTGCATTTATGAACTCTGGGAAAGGGGCCATCTTAGTCCTAATTATATTTTATTTAATCAGTTATTTAAATACTGAACTATTTTCTTGGCTCTCTTCCCTGTCAAGATCACATCTTTATACTCTTGACCTTTTTATTTTATGCAAGAGGCTCTCTCTTTGGTTTGGACTGAGGTAAGTCAGCTGCACTCAGCTTGTTCTTACATCACCTCTCTTCTTGGAAGACAGAAAGCCCAAAGTTATTTATTTCCCATGTTTTCAATATGAAGGAAAGGCAAAAGTTAATTTTTTCCGTTTTCACTATGCAAACTCAAGAAGACCCTCTGGAATAAGGGCGACTATATTTAATGATGTAACATGTTAGAAACAGGCTCACAATTGAGCTTTTTATGCAAATTTATTAATGAGAACAGTCTAATTGACAGTTAGAGACCTATTATGGCGATCTGCCTTAGCACGAAACAAAAGGTGCAGCTCTGGCACCTTGATCCGAAACAGGTCCCATCAGAGACTCACCTGGCAGCCTGGGGCCATAGGTTTTATACCCCTAGTCCCCGCCTCCCGGCTGCCCCTTTCGCTGCCCCATCAAGGCGTCGCGACTGGCTCGCTGATGTCTAGGATCTCCTCACTGGCTCATTGTCTTGCTGGTGTCTAGGGTCTTCTTACTGGTCCAGTGAATATCCAATAGCAGTCCTTGATTTCTACCTTTATGTAAATGAATTCTTAGTCCTTCCCCTTATGATTACATCATAAATATTCTGGAAGATCCCCCCACTTCACCTTTTTCTATATGACAGCCTTAATAATAAATTTATTAATAAGGAACATCATGAACTATCAACTTAACCTTAGTAACTTCATCAACCAAACTCGATTAAACAGCTCAGATTAACCGAACAACCAAGAGTCCAATTAACTTCTCAACCACTCAACTTATCAAACACTTAAACAAACAAATTAGTAACTTTTACTTAAATGTGAAAGCCAACCTTAAATCTGCTCATAACAAACATAAGTAGATTTCTAGACAATACCAGGAACATTTAGTAGTTTTGGTTTCAGAAATGTTTGTAGAAAAACACAGCTCAGGTATCTTGAACAGATCTATTACTCCTCTTTTCTAAAGCTTCGTTTTCTGTAAAGAAATGACAGGAGTGCAGGGGAATTAACTCTCTGAGACAAGTATGCAGTGTATTTCGGATCAGTGTTCACCATGAATAATGTGTTCCCTTGAAATTCCACAGGATTTGGACATATATTGGTTGAAGAACAGAAGACTAAAACTATGCTCATGCCTTTCTGTGTTGGTTTTGCACGGCCTGGTTTTTGGTAGCAGGGGGGCCACAGAGGTGGTTTCTGTGAGAAGCTGCTGAAAGCTTCCACCATGTCCAGCACAGCCAATCCCTGATGACTCTGAAGATGGACATGCTGCTGGCCAAGGCTGGGCCAATTAGACAGGTTGGTAACGCCTCTGTGATACCATATTTAAGAAGAAAAACAAAACAAAGTGGGGCACAGTTTTTTCTTTTAGTCAGAGAAAAAGAAGTGGTGAGAACATGTGAGGGAAACAGCACGGAGACACCAAGGTCAATGAAGAAGGAGGGGGAAGAGGTGCTCCAGGCACCGGAGCCGAGATTCCTCTGCAGTCTGTGGTGAGGACCATGGTGAAGCAGCTGTGCCCCTGCAGCCCATGGAGGTCCACGGGGGATGCAGAGATCCACCCACAGCCCATGGGGGAGGTGCTCACACCGGAGCAGGTGGATGCCTGGAGGAGGCTGTGATCCAGTGGGAGACCCAGTGGAGAGAGGGAGCCCTGCTTCCAGGCTGGAGCAGCCTGTCCTTGGAGGACTGCACCCCGTGGAAGAATGACCCATGGTGCAGCAGTTTTGGGAGGACTGTTTGCCTGTGGGAGGGACTCAAATTGCAGCAGTTCTGGCAGAACTGCTGCTCGTGAGATTGGACCCATGCTGAAGAAGTTCATGGAGAACTGTCTCCCATGGGAGGGACCCCATGGTCTCACAGGGGAAGAACTCCTCTCCTGGAGCAGTGGAAGAAAACCTAGGGTGACAAACTGACCAGGAACCCCCATGCACTGTCTCCCTGCACCGTCGGTGGGAAGGAGGGAGAGGCTAAGGGAAAAAAAGGTGTTTTTAAGGGCTTATTTTACATCTCATTATCTTCCTCTGATTTTGTTAGTAATAGAATCACTTTGTACCTCTAAGTTGAGCCTATTTTGCCCTTGAAGTATTTTCTCCCGGTCCTTATCTCAACTCATGAATGTCTCGTTAAATTTTTTTTCCTCTTCTCTGTCCAGCTGTGGCAGGTGGTGTTTGGTGCCTGGTGTTTCGCCAGTGTCAAACCACGACACATTCCCACCTCTCAGTTTGGACCAGAGTGAGAGCTGAGCCATGTAGACCCGCCTTTCTGAAGAGCTCATATCACAGGAACCCACCTGCTGGGGGATAGAGATCTGCATGTTACCTTTGCAAGAGGGAGACAGCCATATCACAGTTATTGTTGTAATTTCCTTGGATCATTTCTAAGCATTTCAGTTACTTCTCAAGAGCTTAGAAAACAATTTAATTACAGTTGTGGATTTAACATGAACAAGATGCTATCAAAGAGCAGCTTTAGTGAGGAACATGCCGGCCCTCCAGTTTATCTTGTAGCTAGACTCTGGCTTCCCAAATGGACACAGAAGTTTTAGCAGCAGTATTTTAGCTCATTTGCCTTGCCTAGGAGCAGCTCTTCTGGCTTTCTCCCTTTAATTTAAAAGGAGCATCCTCACAATTCAGCCCCTGAACTGCCCTCTCCAAGAAAGATCTCTGCCATCTCACTTCCACTCTTGTGTGTTTATGGCTACAGAAATTTTCAAAATAGGGTTGTCACAAAAAGTGCCATTGATGCTGTGGAAGCCTTTCTGACTGGACCCTGCTCCCTCTCTCCCTGTTTCCATCTGCACAGATCAGGGGCCAGGCTACTCTCTGTGATGGGCACAGTTCAGATTGCCATGTTCCAGCTTTGAGCTCCTCTCTGGACTCAGCATATCCTGTGTGTTTAATGATCCCCTCTGGAGTGCTGGCAAGATGTTGAGGGGTTGGTTTTGTCTTTGCTCTTGTTGCAGGATGGGATTCTGCTTGCTCAGGAGCAGGAGCATGGGCCGGATGTGCACCGAGGTGATGCATGTGCTGAGAAATACCCAGGCTTTCAAAGATGCTTTCAAAGCATCACCATTTTACTGTTGGGACACTGATGTGCTTCTGATGCAAATTCTGCTTTCTCCCTACTCCTCCTCTTGGGCATCCAGGAATGTCATTTCAAGGGAAGCTACTGTTTCTGCAGTGCTCGTAAAGGGGAGGCTGTCGCTGTTGGGGTGGACACGACACACACAAACTTCATAGACAACTTCAGGCAAAAGGCTCAGCTTTAATAACACACAGCATCCTTTTATAGTTTCTTAGTGTTTACACAGTTTTAAGGCACAACAGACTTGATTTCACCAATCACCACACACCACTAACAGAACACACGATAATCACGCAGCATGTTTTTCTAACTGAAACTCAGCTATGCCGCTTTCCCACAGTCCTTCTCTAGCTGAAGTAACAGGCCTGAGCCATTATTTTACAAAGGCAACAAGGCGTTCATTTTATAAGGTTTTGCCTATATGCCACAGGAGACCTATAATTCTTTGGCACCAAGTGCATCTATCCTCTCACACAGCTCATTTGCTCTCTGGTCCAGAGGAGACAGGCAGACTGAATTTTAAATGGCAAACGGGCACCCAAATTTCCTTGGCACATCTTGGCTTTAGGAGGAACATTTGATAAAAAAGGCAACTTGTGTTGAAGAGGTCCGTCTGCAGGGCAGGGAAATACTGGTAAAAATAATGTTCTTTTGAAAACAACAGAATTCCCCCTCTGCTGTGTATTTCCCTTCAATGCCTCTGTCTCCCAGAGGGAAACGGCTCCACACATCCGAGATTGTGAGAGCCTAAATGAGTCAGATGTCCCTTTCCCTCTTGATAAGGTAGGGCAGGCTCCAGGCTTAGTTATGCATCTGATTGTGTCTCTAATAAACTAAATGTAATTAAAAAATAGAGCAGGACCATTGCATTTTAACAGTGTGAAGCTTTCCCTGTGGAAGGATCATCAAGCAGTGAAAGAATATGAAGATTCAGCTCCCCAGCACCTGCTGGGCAGACTCTGTCAAGATTAACAGCATCTCACCAGGTTATTAAAGTGAACAGGAATACTTTGGGGGCTCTGTGGGTAGTTATGGTATCACATTTTATTATCTTCCACTGAAATGAAATTACGTATTGTAATTGCTTGTCAGTCACAGACCAACAAATCTGACAAAGGAAAGCTTTTTTGCTGCTAATGGGGAGCAGGAACAGAAGGGAGTGAATGGACTGAGCAAAATTCTGCTCCGATTCTTTTAGGGGGAAGGCAGAGGAAATATAACCAGAGAGGGAGGAAGAGAAAGGGCTTCTACCTTGCACAGTGCCCTGAGACAACCAATTCTGGCCAAATGACCTAAACTAAGTGAGCATCTTTAAGAGCTGTTAAGGGAGTGAGCAGCTGATCCTGGGTGGTGTGTTAGGCTGGGTGGATGTGACTGCTTTATGGGCAGTGTATCAGACACAGCACCTCAGCAGTTTCTTGATAACATCAGCTATTATATCTCTTGGAGGCACTGATGAGGTTTCATGCCTGGGGTCCAGCAGTCAGCAGGAGGTGTGAGCTTTGCACAGTGCAAAGATCCGAGTCGGACAAGAAAATTATCTGTTTGGGTTGTTTGCTTTTGGGCAGCTCAGCCTTTTCTGTTAGACTTAAAGGAGGAAGAACAGCACCTGGGAGTAAGGGTGCTGGGAACAAAGGGCACAGCAAGGGATCCCTGCAGGAATTTGGAAGTGAAGATTGCTGTATGCTCATTGGCATACGCAGATATGCTCATTTGAGAGCAGCTCTGGAAGCGCAGGTGGCAGGACTCAGCAATCAGGGGTGCATAACCTGTCTGCTAGAGGGATGAGCTGTGCTCATTTTACCTGTGGGCAGGCAGCAGTTCCAGCCTATGAGGAGAGCAGAGCAGGCTGCAGCTGTTGAGGCAGGGGTTGCCTTTTCCATCTTAAGAGGATCTCTCAGCTTTGCAGCAGCAGAAGGCAAAGGGCTCAAGGTGTAATTAAAATGGAAGCGTGCCACAGACAAGGCAACCAGTCCCAGTGTTTGCCATTTGACATGGAATTATGTATGTCCACCAAGTACATGTTACTCAGCAGTTTGAAAACGCTATAGTAAGCCCCATTAGTATTCACTGTAGAGGTCACTATAGGTTCCTAATAGAGGAAAAAGAAAAAAAGACAGGTCCAATCTCAGAACCTCCAAGTAAAAGGATGACTTTGAAAGGACTCTGTCTCGTGTGCAGCCACAGCCAACCTCAGGCAACAGGAATGGGAAAGACTGGATGAACAAGCAAATAATTCCCTGTTTCCTCAGACTTGATGCTGTTTTCTGACATTTGCAGCTCCAATTTCCAACTCAGAAGAGTTTTATTTCCTTTTGCATCTACAATGCTGATATTTCTTCACTTTTGGAATTGCTGTATTTTGTAGCATCTGCAACCTTCTGCAGTATTTGAAGTAGGTAACTTCCTTCATGTATTCTGAACTTGTTAATTCCTGTCTTCATTTGATACTACCTCACTGCTGCTTGAGAAGAGACTGTGAAGAGCTGCTATTTATGCTCTGGTTCGTTCTACTCACAAAATGCTGACTTGGGGACCAGTTAAGCCAAACCAGTTATCAGAAAAGCTGGGGAAATAGCAGCTCCTAGCTTCACCAGGGGAATAGAGGTAAAGGATGGCAGTGAACATCACAGGTCATGTTGTTAAGTCCCACATCACAGAGCTCACCAGCCCCAGTGGCTCATCCGTGCCACAGCTGAGGGATACAATCCTGTATTTTCACAAGTGTAAAGGTACTAGAACCTGTTAAAGAACCAAGTATGCTCAGCTCTTTAATTATTGTTTTGTCTACTGTATCTGGTTTCCTAGTGCATGAATCCCTGTCTTGAGATAGTTTTTGTTATGTAATTGGTGTTAACGATTAGTGCTCAGTGTTAATTAAACAGATTGGTTTTCATTCTCAGATGTTTCACTTAAGATGCCTTCAGGCTACTTGGGAGGGGGTTCTTTTTTTTTAAGCACGTCTTCATTAGTGCTCATGTCTCTTTTATCTGCAGATGAGGATTCTCTGCTTCCTTTGTACTGCAACATCAACCAGGGTACTATCAGCTTTTCCTCCTCTCAGCAGTAACTAAGCTCCAGTACTTTATTAGAGATATAAAGGATGCCTAGTGATACAATGACAGCTTACACCTTTCGTTATTTTGGTTCCCATCCTCCTGGCTGCTTTTTGAATCATGAATGATAGATAGTATGATATTTACATACCAATTTTACAACTTAATTTTGATACTAGCTGCATGCCATGTACCGGTGTTTTCAGCTGAGCTCTAGAGTTTAACAATATCATTTCCTCTTTTAAAGTTTATTCTATGATAAAGCATCCAAATGTGGACTGATAACAACTGCAAATTTTGTTAACAGTAAAGGCAGGAGGAGTCATTGCCATTGTTTGGACATTATGTATAATACAAAGTGGAAAATGTCATTTAATAACTACTATTTTTCTACTGTATAATATGTGAACTACAGTAAACCATTGGGAAAGTTATCCAATCTTCACTTACAGAGGAGGTGAATCTATCACCTTCCTGTGTTCCTGTGGTTAATTGTCTTCATCACTGGAAATGTGAATCCTATTTGGCATTAGAGCCTGTGCATTTTCAGGTTTTGGTCCCTGAATTCTGTAATTCCTCTGTCTCATCTATGTAAAGTGCCCTAACCCAATGGAAATCTTCACTTCCATGAAGATAATTACAGGTGCCCAAGTGTTATGTCTATTTTGAATTTCAAAATGGAAGTGATTAAAACTCTGGTAATCATTTGTGAGGAGGATTAAACTGTTCTAGATTTTCATGGGTTTAGAAGGTGGGATGCTTCTGTAACAAGTTAATCAATATCCTTCCCTAAGAGGTAGGAATTGGTTTGTGAGTCTCTGATCAGAGATATCTGACCAAATATCTGACGAAATGAGCAGGGTCAGGTAGATTTTTGTGCACCAATGCTGGTTAGTGTGAAAGAAGTGCCATACTTTTCCAGGAAGGGAGACTTTTGTTATTGCTGCTTGTTATCTCCATTTCCTACCTGTTTTTGGATTACATAGGATAAAGTTTGATGAGTCATTTTGCACTGAGTAAAGTATACAGCAATATGGACATCTTGTGAATGACAGGTATCGTCCTTTCTGACATGATCTGATCTCCACAGTATTGACTTTTCAACTGTGCTGTGCCTGCCATTTAGAGTCATGGGCTAAGTTCTCTTTTAAGAGCTTGGGTGGGACTGAGAGTGTAGAAAAGGGTCCAGATTTTCTGTACTTGGCGGCAACAATTGTCTTCAGAGTTCCCCAGCTGACACCCAATACCCCAAAAAAGTTCCTTAGGTCTTGAGGCTCACAAGTTAATGGGGAAGGAACAATATGAAAGCAGCAACGAAGTATAACCTTGACTTGGTCTTCTCAATGTCAGGTGACAAGAGGCCCCCAAGAAAAAAATAACAGAGCTGGCAAACTACTCCTGAATGCCACTGTCCAGCCATTTTCAAAAATGAAGAATTCTCCTCAGCATGGCATACTTGTAAATACTTCATATTCTCTTGGATGTTTGTAAATCCTGTAACAAATCATTCCAGTTCTTTACTGTTCACATAAGCATATTGCCTAACACAAATTACAATCTTTTTAGTTTCAGTCTTGCTGTGACACACACACCTTAGTCACAGAGTGGGATTCTGCTAAACACTTGTGCTTACTTGTAGCTGTTTGTCAGTTTGAACTTTCTTTTTAACATCTCCTCGTGCTTCTGGTCCTGACCTCTTTGAGGAGATCATACCAGTCATGCATTAAATGTTGGGTTTGGTTTTGTGTACATGGACCAAACTACAAGGCTGGGTTACAATTTCACCTTTCTCATTAATTCCAGTCTTTATGTTCACACCTTCTTCCATTAGCAAACAAAGGTGTGATATAGTAAAATGGTGAAAGAGTGAGGCGGAGGTTCTGGTCCTTGCTCTGCCCAAACACTGTATCCAGGGCAGCCTTCACATCACATCCAGCACCATGGGCCTTTTTCAAGACTCAGCTGAGTCAGCTGAGACTATTGATTTAAAATGCTGAATTGACTTTTCACTGCTCATGTGGGTAAGGTGATTCATCTGCTTTGCAAAATAAAGTCCTCTGGATGGAGGAAATGGTCAGGAGACATAATCCCATCCTGATTGTCCAGTATATCTTTCCTTATTTGAAAAGATTTATATTATTTTTTTAAAAAATATAATTTCCCTCAGAAATGAAATTGTAACCAAATACATTGCGATACAGATTTCAAGGCTCATTTCCTTGGCAGATAATCTTAAATCTCTATTGGTCTAGTCTTTTAACACTTTCACAGTCAGTACATTACAATTTAGTGACAGCAGTTTTTGCTCAAATATTTTTCCGTCTGTAAGGTGTTCTACGAAGGGGTCTGCAATAATATTATGATTGTGTGGTATTTAAACAGACTGTTTAAATGTGCTTTACCTCATATTAAAGGGAGTTGATATAAACAGTGTTCTTTCAAATGCTGCTTAAAAGGACATATTTAAAGTTCCTAGAAACACAGCTGGCTTATTTTTCCCTACCTAATGAGATTAAGTGTAATTTACAATGCCTTTCTGTAAAGGAAAGTAGAAGACACATTGCCTTAATTTAAGAGGAGCCTGTAGCAGTATTAAAAAAAAAATAATTAGAAGTTGTTCGCTTTAGAGGAGCCAGCCTGAAGCACAGATCCTCCTACATGGGTTTACATTTCTAAAGCCTGCCTGGGAGAGAAGTGTGTACTTCTTCAAAATGCTCCCATCCAGCTCCTTCACTCTGGCAATTTATTGGGTTTGGCAGAGCAGCCCAGAAGAGCAGTGAGGGGAACTTGACTGGGAACACTCCAGAGTTACTGGCTTGATATTTATTATAAGGCTCCACCTGATTTTCCGTCTTGGATCAGGAAATTTCATCTGGGAAAATGTGAGCATTTGTAGATAAGCCTCTTTAATGCCATGTATCGTGTGGGGCTTCAGGTGTTTGTTGTATCATCAGAGCAAATGGACAGCAGATCAGGCAGAGTGGAGAGGAAAAGGCCAGACTGCAGAACAAGGTGAGCTGCGTGTATCTGAAAATCCAGAGGGAATTTGAGGGCCTGCATTTCTCGTCTCAGTGCCTTTGGACAAGGGCAGAGGATTTGCTGTCACTGCTTTGAGTAGTGCTTGTCTGTCTCCCTGAAGGCAATGAGGAAGTGCTGCTATCCTGTCAGCTGAGCATTTGCTAGCTGGAAAAAATGGAAATAAAACAAGTCATTTCTAAGAGTACAAAAGGAAATACTGCTCTTGCAGGCAGCAGGTGGTGATTAAGAAACACAGCCTGCTTTTTTTATAGGACTCGACGCTCTTTACTTGCCTGAAGATTGTTTTTCCTTTCTTTTTTCATCTTTTTTTTTTAAATTTTCCTTTTTGCAGGGTGAGATTGTATGGTTGAGAATGTGTGACATCTCATTCCTCAGCATGAGGGGACAAAAGCTGTGTCTGGCCCATGTTTTCAAGCAGACAACACAAAGAATGGATGAAACGGGAGAAATCAAATAGATGCTCCATCAAAACTCTGTCGGTCTAGTGGGGGATCCTGCATGGATGGAAGAGAGCAAAGTGAGGGCCAAAGAAGCTGAGCAGCCTTGATATTGCTCCATATTCCTCTTCTTGTTCCTGAGGCTGGGAAGTGATGTTCTCTCTAAAGGAAGACTAAATGGGGCATGAAGAGCAATTCAAGTCCCTGGGGAAATACAAGGAAACTAAATCAGATTGAGCATGTCAAAACCATCCCAGGTGATAGAGTTATGGGAGAACAAGGAAAGATGTAGACAAATATGGGAAGCAAAAAAAGGTGCTGACTGCTTTGAAGCCTTCTGCATCAATCCAGCTGGGACCAAGGGCATCCTGACCTTCCCAGAAAGCTGCTGAAGAGATTTGTCCTCAGGGTCTTCAAAAACCAATGCTGAAAAAGACCTAGACAGTAAAAATGAGGGCTGAGTTACTCTGACTGTATACTAAATGATGCTCCTAGCCCAGAATTTGGTGAAAAAGCAAATGTCACATTCCACTGTGGGGAACTGTGATGAGTTCTTTTAAACATAGATGGTTTAGAACAAAATTAAGTCAACTGAGGCAACCTCGTGTCTGAGAACTTTTTATTGGTACTGAAAAACCACAATAACAACAATAAGAAGTTGGCCCTACTAAACAGGGCTAGAAAAGACAGAGAAAGAGGAAGGAAAATGGAAAAGGAATGGCGGGAGAAAGAGAGAGAGGGAGAGGGGAGACAGAGAGAGGAAAAGCAGGCATTACCACCAGCAGGATGGGGAGTGCCATCAGCGTTCACGTGGCGGGGTGGTGCTGCACCCTGCCTTGTGGGGAGCCCGTGCAGCTCTTGGAGCTCCACAGGCACAGCTCCCATAGCGACAGGTGGCTGGGCACACGGTGAGTGAGTGGGCACTCAGGCAGGAGGTCCAGAACCCTGGGCAGGGTTGCAGTGGGGACTGCGGCAGTGGGCTGCATTGGAGGCAGGCAGGGTTGGACACTGGTGGCTTGGGCAGGGACGCAGGGGGGAAGGAGCAGGGCAGCGGTCAGGGACACAGGGAAACAGGGCAGGCACGAGGGTGAGCAAGAGCCAGTGAGGGCAGGAGAGCCAAAAGGCCAGGCTGGAGCAAGGGCAAAAAGGACAAAAGACAGGCTAAGGGCCAGGGCAAAGGAGCCCCAAAAAGACAAGACTGCAAAAAGCCCCAGTCACCAGGCCCCAAAGCCCAAAAGCAAGTCTCAAAAAGGCCCTAAAGCTTGCAGCGCAGTTACTTTTTATACCCCCTGGCTCCTCCCAAAGTCTGCCTGCTGGCAGGAGACTGTCGCTGTCGGCGGTGCCAAAAGGCAAGGAAGGACTCAGATACGCGAGTGGCCAGCAGAAAGGAATGAATTGAATTATTTATTTAATAAAGGACGGGTTTTTATGTGTTTAGTTCTTTTAGTGTTTTCCTAAAGGGCAAGAGGTATTGGACCTCTAACTAACTACCTATCAGGGTGATTGGTCAATTCACACATCATTCATTTCTCTAGTCGGTATCACAGCAATTCTAATTATATTCGCAGGTGCAAGATTAGCAAAGTCTGTTTACAGAAAACCTTATCATGTTTTGCATAGTTTCGCATGAGAAAGAACAAGGCTCTCACAAACTGCTGCTGAGAGCTGAAATCTTCTCTGCTAAGGCTTTTTAGCATCCATAGGAGACCATTGGCCCAGTCCAACCTTCTATGGCAGTCCATGGGTGGAGACCTTTCGCCATCTGATTGGAGGACCTCTCTGGAGGGTACAGTGTCTTTTGTGTTCCCCTGCTGACTGCCTGTCCCATGGGAGATGTAAAATGGTTGCAAGGCAAAGTCTCCCCAGAAACAAGGCCTTGTTCCATCTTCTTCCAGTTGAGTCCTGCAAGTTGCACACGTGCAACTCCTCCTCCACAATCAGCATTGAGATAAATCAAAACTAAATTGGCTTCGCACAGCAGATCAAAATATTTTGTGGTTACTGAGGGAACAGGATGTTACACTGTCCATGGTCATGTGAGAGTGAGAACTATCAGGTCAAGAAAACTCAGCCAAAACTGTGCTCAACGCTTTGCTATCATTTCTGGTTTATAAAAAAGACTATTCTGTGATGCAGCCAAGAACCTCATTAAAGGACTTCCTACTCATTAGCTGTTCGCAGATACAGAACTGAGATCACCATCATTTGTAGCCACAACTGGGAGCAAATGGAACTAAACAACTGTAAGAAATTAATGGTCAGTGAATTGTGTCCCCTTTTACTGGAGTGTCTCAAGATCTGTATATCTTTAAAGTACCACTTCTTTTGTGGTCTTTGCAGCGGTGCAAATTTTCTAACAGAGCCAGCTTTATTATAATTCAGAAAAAATGTTTTCTGGGGAATGCCATGGAAACCCAACACCCAATACAGGCAGTAAGAGATACAGAAAATGGATGAAAATATTTGGGGAAAGACCATCCTATGGTAATCCTAAAGTATCGCAAGGGACAATATTAATGGTATCTTTTGGGGAGATTAGTGCAAGGAAGAAAAAGCAGCTAGTGTCTCCTTGGGAAGCTACTTAGAGATGATATTTTGAAGATGATTGCCTATAATTTAAAGAGACATGAAGAGAATGAGCATGAAAACAGAGCACCCTGTAGGTGTACCCAAGCAGGTGTAAAATGGAAGTGGCAAATCTCCTAGTCTCTCCTCAGTTTTCTCCAGCTGCAAATCAGTTACACGATAAATTGTTTAGAAGGGAATTATAGACATGATGATTTAAAACTAAAGTTACAAAGACTAGAAACACAATGCATGGGACACAAAATGAATCAAAATACACCTGACTCCTGTTCTGTGAAGATCAAGGTCTGTCATCTAATTACACACCCCGTAATATGGATAAGGGATGGTACTGGAGGTGAATCCCCAAGTTTTTAGTCTGGTGTCTGTGTTCAGAGCTGGCTGCAAAGTGGTAGTCATCTCTTGCAGCCAAGTCCATCTATGAGTGTATGTGGGATAGATAATATTTTCTTTTCCATATATATTTGAATAAATTTTATTAACTATTATTGGAATAGGAGGGGATTCACAGAAAAGAGAAATCATTTAGTCTGAACAGCAGTGATAGTCCGCAGCTTTTACGGCTCACTTTCTCTTGTGTGGCTCTAGACAATATATGAGCAAACCTTCTCCAGATTCACCAAAAGGTTGCCACAGGAAAGTGAAAAATCATTTTAAGCAGTTACATTTGGAAAACAAACAAACAAAAGAATAAATTGAAGTAAAGCAGGGGAAGCTCTTCAGTTCCTGAGCAGTGTTGGCTGTTATTTCTATTCAAACTCGGGGCAAGAGAAGCTCAAAATCCAGGGAAGAAAAGATTTGTTTTCTCTGTTCAGGACACAGCATGCAAAAGGTACAAGGCAGAGAATATATATGATCCCTGCAGGATAAAGGTCTTGTCTCGGTCAACATTTACTTTCTGGATGAAGGAGATGAAATCATCCTAAATGTACACAGTGCTGTTTTTGTTCTTTAAACTCTTTACCTGAGGAGCAATCTGACGTGTTCCAACCTGCAGTGGTGGCATTAAATTACAGAGGACGAGGATTTTCCTGTGTTTCCTTTCCCAGCAGAGAACAGTAGGCCATCAAGTAGGTTGCTTCAAACACGCATGAGCTCCATAGTATCCACACTCAATACTGCGGAAAAGGGGCTCAGAAGATGGTGAATCCCTTTGCTTATATTCTTGGTCCTAGATGGTTGATTGATTTATGAACATGGGAAATCACAAGTCCCCCAGTGACCACCTGTGGTATCCACCCAGGCCCAATGGGCGGCCGATGACCAGTGGTGGTACCATTGAGCTGTCCATCATCCAAGCTCCTCCCTCTGTTTAGTTCTCCCCCTGCCAGTTCTATGTAAATCCCTGCTATTTTTCCAGAATGTTCTACTGTTCTTGACACCCCATTGGATTAGGCCCCTTGATAGGTCCCCCTGGACCCTCCTCCTCGTCCCTTTCCCATTGGTTCTGTACCCTTTCCCCCCCCTTATGCAAGGTTTCAAAAAGCCCTGTTCCCCTTGGTCGGGGGGCTTTTCTGTCACTGACCCCTCTGGTGGGAATAATAAACCCGTCAGAATTCAAACAGAAAGCTCTCCCTCGGCTCTTTGTTCCTCCGGCGTCTGCCACTACATCGGCTGCTGGCGTGGTGCCTTTTGGGGCTTAGGCTCGAGTCACTGATATACTGACGTCTAGGGTGAACCCAGGCTGTCACCCGAGCGACGTCAACCACCCAACAGGTAGTTTGTTTAGTTAAAAAGAGAAGCTCAAAATTACTAGTCTTCATGTTGACAGGTTGTTTGTTTGGGTTTTTTTTTTGGTTAAATATTTATGTCAAATATGCTATCCTCTTCTTGAAAAAAATCAGCTGTCAGTGTGATTGAAAATAGCAGGGGACTCTTGCTTTTAACGGTCAATTTGTTTAAGCAAATTCAGCAGTAATTTTTTTCTAAGATGTCAGCTTTTCATTAAAAATGGCAAGTAAAGGGTGATGAAATCCTGCAGAACTTGTCCCTCGCTTTGCTGCTGCATTGCTTTGTTCTGCAAATTGCAGCAAAATACTCCTTTGGAGCCCTCCAGCCAGAGGGCCTCTGTGTCTCATGTTCCTCTGGAGCTCTTGGCTAGGAGAACTACTGGACTGAAAGCCATGAGAGCATGGTTAGAAGAAATTGAGTTTTATATGTTTGCCATAAATTGATGAACCAAACATCCTTTCAAGTATTGTCCAGGTGTTTTAATGTTCCTCCATCACATTTGCAGGTGCAAGCAGTACCTTGCAGCTTCTCTATTGCTGTGCCTGGACTGAAGGCAGGGTTGAATCCAACACAACCCTTTGATGGTGTGTTGGTACGTTGCTCATGTCTATGAAGAGAGACCAAACGTTTTTTTCAGAAAGGTTCCCGAGGCTGTGTTGATTACATATGTTTCAGGCCAGTTTCATGTATTTGCAGTCAGTTTCCCACCTGCTTCTCCTAAAGGCCCAAAGTACATGATGTCTGTAAAGCAGCCTGTGTGTTTTCTACTTTTTGGACTGTGACTCCAGCTGTGCCCAGTCTGCTGCCCTGGTGCTTAAATAAGAAGTACCTTATATCATTGTACTGTGGAGATAAAACATTTTTCAGCAAAGGCTATGGTTTTCTTAAGAGCCTTGGAATTATGTGTTTAGTCCTTTCAAATGTCAGTGAGACTTTGACTATTCGCAGATACCTCTCAAAAACCCCCCAAAACTTCTGTCTGAATAATTCCTAGGTTTGCTGCTCCCTCCTGATCCATCCACCCATGTCTGCACCTGCCTGCACATCACTGTGTTTATTCCAGGAGGTCTCCAAGCTTTATCCAGAGGGAACATGTCCAGAACAGGCTGAAATATTTTGGAATATGTACTGAGACATTTGAATTAGGATGAACCAGACCAGGCAATAGAAGTTACTTACAAAAGATGGCTGTTGTCTATTCTGAAATCACTCAAACAGTGAATGTGGAAGTAATGGGGTAATAGCGAAATTTATTCAGAATTAATGTGTTCATATAAATATTGTACAGTAAATTATTTGCCAAATAGCATTCATTACTTTGCAGCAGAGGTCAATTAATTGAGAAAATGTATTTGTGAATAAATTATTCAACAAGTAATGTAAAATGTAGCTGCTAAATTATTCACAGAGACTAATTCACCCAGTTCTAATTCATTTCCACTCTGAAAGTGGTTTTGGGTACATGTGCATTTGTCCCTGCCCATGGCAGGGGGGCTGGACTAGATGACCTTTAATGGTTCCCTCCAACCCAAACCTTTTAGGGATTCTGTGATATCAGGGCATGGATCCTGCAGCCAGCAGACACAATTTACTGTCACCCTCTACAGCTGGAGTTACTGAATTTCATCCTGTGTGGAGCCTCATCTACAGAAGTCCATAAAAATGCTTCTTTTTGTCTCAAATAATCTATTGCTTGCCTGGATCATTTCTCACAGTGTTGACTACATTGGTATTAAAAAAAAGAGTACCACAAATGCAAATTATTTTAAAATTGAATTTGATTTCAAGACCAGCATCACTGGAAGTCATTATGCCACATGCCACCAGCCCAAGGTTTTTTAAGCACCCAAACCCTCTAAGCTTACAGATCTTAACAGTCTTTTTCTGTGAAATACGTGGTTTGACCTCCATCAGCTTCAACCTGCAAGATTATTGTGTGATCCCTCAAATCGTAGATGTGCAGAAGAGACTCGAACTCCAATTTGTTAAGTACATTCAGGGAGAAGGCAGGCAGAGCTCCACGAGCTATTTGATTGCTAGATTGACTAATAACAGGGACCTGGTGTAACAGCACTGCTTCTTCTCATCAGAATTTGCTTGTCTTTTCTCTGAGGTAGAAAGGATCAGCACCACTTTGTGATGGCACCGAAATCTGTCCCTTTGCAAAGGGTCCCCATCTCAGGGTGGGCTTGAAGGGCTCCTGGAGTCACATGGCAGCCCCAGTATGTCAGAGCTCCAGATGCTGTTTGCAAGACAGGGAAAAGGCTGGGGATTCTCCATGGTTGCTGCAGTGCCAGACAAGTTAATCAAAGTGCAGGAGAGAGATAAGAATTACATGTGTATTAAGGAGGTTAAGACATGACAGAAAAGATGAGATTAGAAATGTAATTTTTTGTAGCGAATTGTAGACTAGAGTAACAAAAAATACAGCGTACTTCCTGAAGTAAAATGAGACTGTGGAGAAATGCCAAAGACAAGCATAATAAATTCACATAATTTGAGCCCTCACGTTTCATCTGTTTGAGTAAGTGGCTCGCCAACTGCTCCCAGGAAACATGGAGCGGGCTCCTTTAGGGGATAGCCAGGACTCCTCTATGGAACAGCCAGGGCTCCTTTTGGTGACAGCCAGGGCTCCTTGAGGTGACAGCCAGCTGGGGAGCTACTTTCATCCTGGGCAGAGGCATCCCACAGCACACAGGGGTCACTGATGTTCCCTAGCTATGTACCTTGGGGATGGCTTTTTCTTGGATTTCTTCAAATGGAGGCAGGATTTCTGGGTGCCCTTGCAGGGGTGTGAGGAGCAGCAGGTGCTGGGTCTTTGCCATTGGCCCATTTGCCCAGGTGGTCTCAGATGTGCTCCCCTCCTGCCCAACCCTCAGCCCTTCCAGCAGCTCTTTCCCAGCCAGGATGTGTCCACTGGAGGAGGTGAAAGTCTCTCACTTTCCGGTGGTTTCCTACTTCAAGCAGCAAAGTGGGATGTTGGATGGTTTGTTATCAGCAAACTTTATTTTTCTTCCAAGCTCTGTTTGAATCAGTCTGCTTGCAAGTGGAGGGGAAGTGTCCTCCTCCTGAAAAACTGTTTTAACCCAGCCATTTTTCCTAAGAGCCAGATCTGGATGTTCGGGAATATTTGGGAATCAGACTCCTGGTAAATTTATGGCCCATGATGAGGTGTTAGGGTCAATTTTTGAGAGCAGTTTCCAGTGCAAGCGGAGCATGACAAGGCACATCAAAAACACGTGGACTTCCAGAAGCTGAACCTGTGGTGTTGATTTAAATCTACTTTTGGAAGTTTAACATAATCTTTATTTGATAGAGTGGAAATCTTACCTAAAGTGAGGGAATAGTTTTGTTTTATTCTCTATTTCAAGGACATACTATTTTAAGATTGCTGTTGTCTGCAATGCTCCTTACTTTATTTTACATTTTCTCCCATATATCATAACCAGAAATTTGGAACAGGTCACTTGTTCCATTGACACAATTTCTTATTCCCACTGAACCAGAATGCCCAAATTTGCAGCATTCATTTACAACTTCATTCCGTGCTGCTGAAATGTAATGAATACATGGACGCCTCAGTAGGAGACCCTGATGCCTTGCAAAATAATCATGAAAATTAACCAGCCCAAGCATAAAATGTACTCTTGCCCTTACCATGATCATATGGGTATTAATCAAAACAAAAAGAAGCTATTAACTGAGTCACAAAGACTATGAAAGAAATTATTCATTTCCAGTGAGTAAGATGCTTGAGTTTTCCCTACAAAACTCTTTTATGTTCTCCACAGTCACAATGGTTGCAGCTGCCCAGCCCCTGCCTGCCTGTGAAAGCTGTTTGGCAGGAAGGGCTGGGCATGGTGGCTTGGTCCTCAGCAGGTCTGGGCCCCAGAACTGTCTCAGGATGTGCTGCTTTCCCATGTGCTTTTATATGAAATTTAGCAACAAGTTCTTCGTGAAGAAAACGTTAGGCTCTGTAACATTTCACACTGCATCTCTCTGTGGTCTCCCAGAACTAAATTTGCTTTGTTTTTATGGCTGGTGGCAGGAGCAGCTGCTGATGTCTCTATAGCAATGAAACACCCAAATCGTGTGCCTGAGAGAAAAGAGATCTGGTTCGACAGAGCTCACTCAGTCTCAAAGGTGGATTAGTGCAGCTTAATGAATTACCCTGTGTTAGCTGAACAGTGTGTGCCAGTAACCAAAGGGTGAGTCAAAGGCACGTCAGAAGACCTCTCTGGCATTATGGTTTCACCCAGCTGAGTGTGTGCCTGGCAGCGCCTTCCCAGGGGTCAGGAGATGGCAGTGTTTCTGTGCCACGGCACTCTTCCTGCTGCTGCCTCTTCATTCCTCGTGCTGTCTGACAGGAGGGTGTTCTGACTACACAGAAATATACTTTTTATAATCACTTCTAAGAATATTATGACAGGCGATTAATAATCTGACAGCAAAGTGACTATTTTTAATGGCTTTAAATGAAGGCTTTAAACCAATCCTCACTGTAATCCCATTACTGCAGGAGAAGTTTGGGTAGCTCAATATCTGGTGGCTTTGCACTACCTTGGTGAGACCTGTGCTGGCATGAGCAGCACAAAAGCCTCAGGGCAGAATTGACCTGCTGGGGCATGCAAATGTGACAGCAATTTTGTTATAAAACATCTTAATTAGCCACAAAGGAGTGTCTGTTTGCAGAGAGAATATTACAGGTCTGAGGATACACACCTGGTTTTTAGGGGGACACTGAGGTGTGCATGGCATACTACAATACTGATTTTCCTGTTACACAACATAAAACTTCATCCAGATTCTGCTGAAAACTGAGTTTAAATAGTCTGCAAGGTGAACTTGGAGCATTCCCAGCAGTATTTGGGAGCTTTAGATGAGATTTTGCACAGCTGACAAGTGCTTGTTGGTATGTAGGCATCCTTGGCAAGACTTAGTCTGATCACAGGTACAGGTTTCCTTACTCCTGGATTTCACCTACTTCAGTTTTCATTTGAGAATCTAAAACCTGCTGTTACTAAAGCCCAGGGGAAAATGGTGTCTTAGTCTTAGACAGAGCTTTTGAAAAATAATAAATAAAGTCACTCTTTGCCTTATAGAGAAAGCTGTTTAGCTTTCAGCTAAAACTATGGCACTTTAGCAAGAAACCGAACAATACAATAAATTGTTTTTCCTGTGGTGTGTGCCAACACACAATGTGTGTATTTGAAAGAGGATTATTAGAATATTTTGAATGATCATTGGTAAATGTTACATTGTACATGGCTTAGGTCCAGAATGTGACAGATACTGCAGTTGGCTGTGATTCAGGTAAGGAACATGAATGATTCACAAGGTTGGTAGAAGTGGAGTAAGTATTTCTTTCATCTTGATAATTTTCTCCCTGAAGTGAAGTATCTCACATACGGTGACAGCTTTGTAAAATAGTGTGATGGCCAATAAGGATGGGGGAGCCTAGAAAAGACCTGCTAAAGCAGATTTGATTTGATATAGAGGATGGACCCTATCTCTCTGTCCTTTTAAAGTTTTTTTTTGCTATTTTCCCCTCTCTCTCTTTCTTTCTGTGTATGTGGAGAACCGTTAGGAATGAAAGGTAACTGGCCCAGTACACTAATATATCTGCTTTGATAATTCTAAGAGATGCTTTATTTAGGAAGAGGATGCAAAGACTTAGAAGAATGTAGTTACTCGTGTAATTTGAAAATGCTGGAAAAAATCCTGAGGGGCAATAGCCTGAGGAACAAATGCAGTTTGCTTGTCTGGGAAAATATAGCCAGATGTAGCTTTTATGTAGGTTTCTGATGTGGCTTTACTATAAACTACCCCTGTGATTTGTTTTCAGTTGGCTGTTCTCCAGACAGAAGAGCCTTGAAATGCACTTAGCATGTTTTCAACTGCTGCTGTCTGGGACCTTCTCACTTGCTTTAACAATGTCCATACAGAGTCCTTTTGCCTGAGCTAGTCCCATAATCTGGTAGGGATGGGATGTAATCCATGGAGGCATCCCTGCATTTGGCTGGAGGAGAAGGGATCACTTGTGCTGCTGAACACAGGTACAATTCGTTGGCAAAAGCTGAATCTTGCCAAAGATAAAAAAGGAGGACAGTCCCTGTGCCAGCCCTAACAGAAGTGGTCAGGAGCACCTTGTTTCTATGACCATGATCACCTCAAAATTGCTGCCAAAGTCAGTACTCTTGACAGAATGATTTAACATAACTTAGAATTGACTTCAGTATCTGTTTCTACCTTCTTTTTCTCTGCTTCTCTTTGTCATTTGCTTCTTGAGATATTGATCCTTCCTTGTTTTTTTTTTTTCCTTTCTTCTCCTGTCCCCCTACTCTCCCTACGCCTAATTGCAGGACATCAGCACACTGCTTTCTTAGCCTGTAGACTCAGTTTTGCATTTATTCTGCAAAATATTGCTCATGTGATTTATGAAGATGGTCAGAAACTCGGGTTTTGTTTTGTACAGTGAAAGAAATAGAAGAGACACTGGCCTTTAAGACTATCTTAGTCTATCCTTCTTATTGTCTATAGTCATAGAACTTTGTGGATTGGGATGAAAGCTGACCTTATTGGAGAGAAAACAATGTCGCTCAGGAAATCCACTTGCAAGAAAGCTCAAAAGCAATTATACTAGGTAAACAAGAAAGGATGTTGTAGATCTTGTCCCTTTTTTCTAGCTGGGTACTAAATAAAAAGCTGATGAGATTATTTGATTTCACATTCCCAGATCCTACTGTGTGTTATCTTTGCTAAATGACTTTTATGTAATCTTTAGTGTGCATAAATAACGCAATGAAAGCAAAAAGAAAGCATAAAAATCAAAGCAATACCATGTGAATGTTGTGATATCAGGTTCATCATTCATTGTGTTTTGTTCTGTTGGGATTTTTTTCCTGTGAAAGGTAAGCCCATTGGCTTGGATACTGCAGGAACTCATAATGTTCTTTCTCCAGAGTGCAAATTCCTAAAAAATCTAATATGATATGCAAGCTGAACACATCTTATTTGTTTAAAGGAATGAAGAAAGCTTAGTGTGGTTGATTTTCACCTGAACTAGTTGCATTTGTTTTCCTGGTTTCTATCAGATACCAATAAACTGGAGCAAATTGGAGGGATTCCCTTTCGGAGAGTCACCTCTGTTTTCTGGTATCTGTTTGTCCTTGTGAGTCTTGTCAGCATAGAACATAAACCTCCCTGTCTCTCCCCTGTTTTAGAGGGCATGGTTAAAACTTCAGCTTGCCACCTTGTCTTCAGCGGGTTTCTGAGCAATCGGCAGTAGAGAAGGAATTGTAAAGAGCTGTATAACAACCATAATGATTCTTTGTTTCACTGCAGCTGCCATCCGGGGGGGCTGTTGTCCCTAAATTCACAGCCCAGATGGTGCTGTGGCTTCTGTCCTGAAGTTCTGAGCCTCTTTAACACTCCTCATAGCTATTTCTGAAGGAAGTAAATTATATCCTTTGTAATCAAATGTACAAGAGGAAATCAACTAGATAATTTCTCTTTTCTGCATTTCAGGGAAAGCAAAGTACTCCAAGAATTTAAAAAAAACATTAGAAGCACTGATTTCACGCTGTCTCTCCAGTGCATTGTCTATTGAACCAGCATATGCCACTCTGTGTGTCCAGCTTGTGCCTGTGACCTGCACTGTAACACAGTGGACATGAAAACACTTCAAAATCTGTTGTTCAAATACCAGCCTGGCCTCACCTTCCCTGTCTGAGGGCCCAGGGGTGTACCTAGGGAACAAGAGCATCTACTATTATGTGACATTAGGGAATGGTGCCTTAGATTATGTCTCACATTTCTGATTGTGAATTTGCTTCTGTTTGTGAAATATATTGAGGTTTAAAGGCTTGCAAAATTCCCTCTCTTCCAGATTTGATTGCACATTCATTGCTCATTACCTACTGGCATGCTGCTTGCTGTACAATGGTGCTGTCAGTAATATCCACTGTAATTAGCATTCCAAGATAGGATCTCTGGAATCAGGCCACACAAGTCCAATTTTACCCCTTGGAAATGATGAAGAGGAAAATGGCACATGCATGAAACAATGTCATGTTAGGCTTGGGCAATTTTCTAAGGATGCCATGATGGCCATTCTGCTGCAGGAATGGATGGGGGCTGCAGGTCCATCTTCTGCCTTTATAGCCAGGAAAAAACATGAGTATCAGTGCAGGAATGGCATCTCTATGTGCAGCACTCTTACCATTCAGAACTGTGCTGTGCAATTGCATTTCCATTCAGTCCTGCCTGACATTTAGACATTTTGCAGTAGGAAATTCTGTAAGATGCCCGTGTGCTGTGTAAAGTGGCATCTTTCATTTATTTGACACTGTCATGCTGGTAATTTCATTGCTCAAACTCCTGTTCTCATATTATGAATCAGTAGAAAAAGGAGACATGGATCATTTTCATATTATGCCCTCCTTAATCATAAATAGTTTAATAAAATTGCTTCTAACTGTACTATAAAGTGAGAACGCAGATTTAATCGTGTTCTACAAAAGAACAAAAATGCTATTGTCTTTTTGTTTTAAATCCTTTAGGATGGTTACAGAAGAGGAGAAAGTATTGGAGATGCAGTGTTTCTTAACTTAATTGTAGTTGGAATGAAGTTATAGAGAACAATGTAGGTAAAATAGCCATTCAGTCAAAATGTTATTTTATCAAAGCTGGAGGGTTTTGCAGAGGCATATTTATTGCTTGGATCTTGTTGCTGGGGACGCTTGGGTCTGCAGCAGAAAGCAGTGTTTTATGCACTGACCTCTGCTGCAAAGAATTTGTCTTCAAGTCCTTTTTTTTCAGATGAAGAGAAAGCAAGAAAAGGAAAAAATGCCTTAAAATTTGCAGTCCTTGGGACTTAGCACACTGCAGATCTTCATATAAGTTCTTTTAGAGAAATGTGCAAATGTATCTCTTCTTCATTTGGCAGGAAGGCAAATTTTGGTGTCCTGGCTTTTACTTTGAAATAAAAATTGTTGCCTTCTGCTTAGAGTATTTCATCTTCTCTGCTCTTGCTGGGGGAGTCTAGGGAGCACTGGGAAATATCTGTAGCACATTCCTGGTACCTGGTCGGGGCAAGGGGGGACGGGTGTGGGAGGAGGTGCTCAGCCAATTGTTGAGACAGATTTGTATTGGTATTTGTTTTGAAGTTATCACCTAGGGGACCAGTCGCAGATTGGATTCAGTGGTGCTACAATTGCCACATAGAGGGGTTCCCCTTTTCTGAGGAATCACAGTTGTAAAGTAGGTGAGGTAGAAAGAGCATGGGATGAGGGAAATGCTCTCGTGGGTTTATAGAGGGGAAACAGAGGTGTGTACTGATCTCCTTGATCTTGATGGGAGCCTGTAGTAGGATTAGACCTGCAGGTCTAGGATTGCCAAGATTCAGAGGAGTCCTTCAGCCTCTCCTCAAGCCTGAGGAGCTCCTCTGCCTCCCCCTGTCCCAGGGACAGCCAGGAGGTGCCTTGCAGTGAGCCAAGGCAGGTGCTGGATACAGCAGATGCTCCCTGTGTGTTCAATGATGTGTTTGCTCATGCCAAGTGAGGTAAGTGATTCTGGCTCTCCTAAAGCTCCGAATAAAGCACACTGTGGTAGTAACTGTGGTGCTTTGTGACTCACAAACCCTTCCAAGCATCAAGGCCTTGTTTCACTGGGTGCTGTGCAAATGTGAAGCTAAGTCTTACCACTGCCCCAGCTGAGGATGTTTTCTGAGCACCTTTTTCCTCATGAGAGGACAAGGCAATGTGTGCAGTGATCCAAAACTGTGAAATTAAAAAGTCTTAGCTTTCCACTTCTTGCACCAATTCCTGGCAGTATTTTGTAGGCACTTGCCAGACATTGGAGATGAATGTAGAAGGACAGTATTAGTATGACAGTAAACTATGAATATAATGCACATAATATTTCATATATTGGGTAATGCAATAGAAGGTAAAGACTCCTTCATGAATCCCCAGCCCTTTTTTTACCCCCAAATAATGGTATACTTATGTTCTTCCACCAAGAAACATCTAGCTATCATCCCCCTTCCTCTCACATTCCTTGGTGTGGAATTCTGCTCCGCTGCAGTTATTGAGACAGTTAGTGCTGATGCTGAGATTTCACCCCTGGTACTTTCAGGGTGACTGAGATCTGAAGTGGTTTCTTTGCAGAGACCTGAAGGAAATGAGAGCTGGAAGGAAAATCTGCAACCTGCTTCCCTCCGTCCTTTCTGTAGGGCATAAGAGAAACTGTTCCTTCTCAAAATACCAACTCTTCAGATTCATTGGTGCTTTGCTTAACATGAAATAGTCTTGATTTAAGGGATATTGAAGCAGCTGGAGTCAGGTGATTTTTAGACCTTTCTGAACTGTTTCCTAAATGTAATGTAAGTTGCAGTGAGAAATTTACAGCAGTATGAGAACAGGCATTTCAAAATGTCATATTGTGTCTGTAAATTGCCATGTCTGGTAATAAACCCACCTGTCAAGTAACCGGAAATCTCAGCCTACTGGTGAATCTGATTTTGCTGTGTGCTTTCTCCTGAGTGAACCACAGAGAGAGCAAAACTAGTGATTCTTTCTTATGCTCTCAACGGTTTTTGGAAATTCAGGTGAAAGCGAACATGAGCTGTGAAGTTAAATGAAACCAGTTAAACGCAACTCAAGAAGATAAAATTTTTAAGCTATGTAGTTAAGCACTTAAATCAGGAATTCTTTAAACGGGGTTTTGTTCTTCAAATCTGCTCCTTAACATGGTTATATGCATAAGAAAGAGTAACCTAAAAAATCTTCCTTTAAATATTTGGTTTGCCAAATGTTGGATATTATCCTTACTGAACATTGGAGATATATGGTGTGATGTCTGATGGGCTTTAATTCTTCTAGCTCAGCCATCTGATCTGAAGAAGGAAGCAAAATTATAGCCATAAAACTGTACCCTCTGATTCACCTTCCTGTTCTATTTATGATTTTTGCAACCAGGATGCATAAACTCCATAGTCAGCATTCAGATGGGTGGGTATATAGTTAGTTCATTTCTCTACACGTATCCTCAGAACAGAATAGTAAGTCTGGTTATTTCTGAAAATACTACTCCACAATATTGTAATTATAATTCTTTCGGCATGTTTGTATTTAAATGTGGTATATGAGAGGAATGAGACCACGTTCTTGGAGGGCTTTCTCTGAAAGTCATTAGACATCAGTTGTATTAAAACACTGAAAAGATACCAGGGGTATAAAGCCTCTGACTGGCACTTATCCAAAATACTTTGCCCATTGTCTGTTATTGCTTTTTTTCCTCTTACACAGAAGCACACACAGAAAGTTGCAGCAAGGGGAATTTACAATGGGGTGTGTTTTTAATAAATATTGGAGTCTTCCTAAGTTCTTGACTTTAAGAAAGTATGTGCCTGCCTCTCTGCTTTAATCGTTGCTGAAGCATATCCAACTAAATTGCAAAAAAGATACACTTTGACCCTGAAATTCTGCCAGCATCCTAAAATATATTTGATCTACAACTTGCCCAGTAAGGTGGGCATTTGTTTGGCAGCTTAATTCTTAGATTTTTTGGTTTTGGATTTTTTTTTTTTTTTTTTACTGAATTTATTTTCATGCATGTTCAAGCTCAGGCTAGAACAGTTTTGGCATCTCTTCCCTGCAGAACCTGTCCCAAGCTGTGACTCCCAACAGCTGTGCTTTGGGTAAGAGCAGCTAGAGAGGGTCAGCAACACGGTGTGGTGGCCTCCCTGTGCCTTTTGATAGTGTATGTTAATTACGTGGTGGGGAATGTTGTGGAGCATAGCAGTAAATGGTTCAGTCTCTGATATGCAAGGCTTTACGTTCTCATAAAAATTTTGGTTTTAGCATGTTTCAGTCCTGAAGACTTTTTAAAAAATTGTGTGACATTTAGGGAATAATTAATTTTAGCCTCCAACTACCCCTAGTTATGGATGGTGACTGTTTCAAGGGGTCTTCAAATTTCCATGAGTATTTCCACAGTAAAATCTTGCTCTGGTCATATCTGTATAAGCAAAGAGAAAAGATTTGTTTCTTTTTTCCTTTGTGTCAGAAACCAAAACAGTTCATGCCTCAAACATTGATATAAAGTTTTAAACTGTATAAAGAAGCTACAATCAAAGAAGCCTCCCTGAAGATGCCTGACTGGGACTCTGGACTGTAAGTTAAACCACTAAGATTAGATAAAGGGAAAACCCATTCTTTAATCAACTCAGGCCTAAGAAAAACACAAACAAGGCTGAAAAAAAGAAGAATGCATCCAGAAGAAAGCCAAACACAGCAGAGATTCTTCCCTGGCTGAGTTTGGGGTGGGGGAGACCACAGCCTGCGGAAGCCAAGTTTACAGAGACTCACCCCCTGAAATGAGG
>VWZT01010040.1:317913-341415 GCA_013397055.1 Pachycephala philippinensis
GTGCATTGTGCTTCCATCAGCACGGGTGAAAAGTCTGCCAGCTAGTGTGCTACACAGCATCGCACGGAGTGATCCCTTGCCAGGGATGCTTTCGGATAAACGCGGTTCCACCGTCCACCCCCACACAGCGTTAAGAGGCAGCTGAGGGGGTGTCACAATCCATCAAAGACCCCCCAAAGTGCTCCCCAGAGGCTTTGCACCACAGGAGTGCATGTGATGCAAGAGATCCAGAGTCTGCTGTAAGAGACTGTCCCCCTCCCCCAGGGGGACATGCCTGGACATTGCCACCTGGCTCGAGGGTATATTAACCCATGGGATTCTGTGCTTTTTGGGGGGACCTTCACCACCAAGAAGACCAGCTGGAGAGGATCAATGGAACATCGTTGGGATCCACGGAGTGGTGATATTTTCCTTATTCTGTCCCTGTCACTCTCTTTCTGTCCCCCTCACCTATTTTCTATTTCTTTCTCTCTTTCTCTCTCTCTCTCGTATTTACTATCAAATAAAAACCCATACTATTGACACTTGCATATGGTCTCGTTTGCACCTTGATTCAGGCAGAGGCATTTCTAAGAACTTTAGTAACCAGATCATGACAATTTGCAGCTAATTTGGCAAAGAATCTCAGTGTTTAAATGTGCTTTAGTTAAACTGGTCTTCCCCACCCAAGCTGAGGTTGATGTTGCAGTGCTGTGAGTATCTCTTGTGCAGTGGAATGAGGGGGCCTGAGCACAGGCAGATCAAGGATGCTGCAGACTTCATCCCCTGTCTCCAAGCAATAAGCTGCGTGTCAGCCCCGTTTGGGTGGCTACCAAAAACGATGCTTATTTGGGCAGAAGAAACATCAAGAATGTGGCAAATACAGAAGACAGGGAGTGGGGGATTTAACCAGGTAGTGTCTTGTATAATCGCTAATTACAGTATATCTGCGGCCTAATAAAGAACCAGATTGAACAGAACTGGGACATGTGCCAGCTTTGTGCTGTGCCAGAAATCAGCCTGGCATTTTAAACCCTATTCTGGTCATTCTTTTCCACACGACAAAGCACTTCTACAAGTGTTTACGAAATGCTTTGTTGCTGTGGGATGTTACATTTCCTTGCCTTTGGTACATCCCTATCTCCTCTCCCGTGGATAGTGCTTCACCTGGTATGGTGTATAGCAGGATAGTTTTAGCACTGCTGTATTGCTGCCAAAATGGTAAATCCGATTTCTTCAGGAGCGTTATAAGAGCACAGAGGACATAGAAGACATGCCTGAAGCTCAATAATTGCTCAAATGTATTTGGGATGTTTATCAAGTATTCTGTTATATCCCCTTCCCCCATCTCCTTTCAACTGTTACTTGTCCCAGGCCACCCTTGTTGTTAGAATTTATGAAAGAAAATACAGTTTTTTCCCTCTTCATGATAAAGCCTGATGATCCAAGTTACCTGAGGAATGCCTGTAAAATCACATAAGCTCCAGACATCTGAAGGTGCTCAGGTTTTACTGAGAATGCAAATACTCTTGTGAAGCTGTTTCAGTTGTTCTAAGAAGAGATTAATTTGATTAGCTGGGAAATTCTGGCACAGCTGATGTATGTTTGTAATGGGCCATATTGCCATTTCTTCTAGGAAACCTCATTGGCAAGGGATACAGGAGAGGGATTCTTTTAGGAAGTTCCTCTAGTAAAGCTGCTGGTCCACCAACTAATTATGTCCCTTGTTCATTAGCCTAACAGAATACTCTTAGTTAGGAAGTCACAGGACTACCGGGAAAATAAAGGTTGGGAAATGGTCACTGTACCAGAAATGACCATGGAGAGTATCCTAACTCTGAGATGGTCCATTAGGGAGTGCCTCTCTTCAGAGCCACAAAGGTGTCCCTGTCAGACACACCACTAGCTGGGGTGTGCAGAGTGAATGCATGCTGACAGAGTTGCTAGAGATTCAAGTTGGTGTGGATGCACGATAAAACAGATAATTTCCTTAAGCTCTTTTTATCAGTAAAGAATGAAATAGCTTTTCCTCTTTTGAGTGACTCCACTTTAATCCAGCTGAGAAACAATGCCAGGCTTTATTGGTGTAAAGGGACTTGCTTTGCTCTCTGCACATATTGTTCCTGTGCTACAAATCAATAAAAGCCTGCAATATTTATGTGACATCCCAACATCCTCCATACAAAAGCTCACTCTGGCAACAAATATATGAAAAGTCCCTCCACTTGGTCCATTAGAGCCTTCAGCTGGGAAATGTCAGCAAAGGACTGCTCAGCTGAAACATGACCTGCAGTTTTTCTTGAATGGAAGAGACATTGGTGATGCAAAGTATTGATGCCCTCAGAAAGGTGCAGTTAAAGAGCATTTTTATTTATTTTACAGCATCAACCTCTGTGCTCACAAATGAAGTCATCATTTACAAATGACTTTAACACAGAAACAACCAGCTCCTGCAACAATTTTCACCTCTAAGAGCTGGAGAAGGTCTGTGTTACTCTCCACTGGAGTAGCTCTAGGAAAGAAAATGGGAGATTTGTTTGTTTGGGTTTTATTGGTACAAAGCTGGATTTACTAAATCACTGCCATGTGCTCTTGTAAGATTCTTGTTTTGTCATCTTCTATGTCTATTACCTTATTCCTTCTTTAATTGTGTAAATTAATATTAACTGGTGGCAATTCTACTTTTTATTGAGACATTCCCAGAAAAGAAGGGGGTGGCAGAAACCCCTTTATTCTGTGCTCAACTTAGCCCATTAGTTTTAAGATTTTAAAGTAGTTTTACTCCTAGATCAGATTCAGCAAGCAGCAAATCAAATATGGCTATTGCAGAAGAGAGACATAATATTCCTGATTGTGATTTTTACATATACCGTGCGTCTCAATTAAACACGATGGTGTTTTTACAAAAGCTGCTGAACAGACTATTTTTAGATGAAGAATCTGGCACAGCCCACTAATGAGAACTTTATTCTTTGCTGCTGCTAGCCACAGCCTCTTTTTTTTCCCCTCCTTAACTTTGTTTAAAAGCCAAATAAGTAAATATTGCTGGGCTCTTGCCTTTTTAATCTGAAGATCAGATCATTCCCATAAGGAGCTTCTCTCTCTTCTTGTATAGCTGTACTCCTTCATAATCAAGGGCCAGCAATTTAAAGTGGCTGATAAATATTAAGTGCTTTGAATTCTGGGTGCTTGGTTTGACATGTTCAAAAGGGCTGGTTTTCAGAGTCCCCTGACACCCACTATTAAAATCTCAGGCTTTGCTAGCTGGCTACACAAAATTGCTGGCCAAACCCCACTAACGCGGTGCGGGTGGATGGTGGAGAGGAGCTGCGCTTTCCCAAAAGCATCCCTGGGAAGGGATCGCTCCAGCAGTGCCGTTTAGCACGCTACCTGGCCAACTTCACACCCATGCCAATGGAGGCACGAAAGCACGTGCTCACACTGAGCTGGATAGCTCATGCATTACCAGAGGCAAAGAGTCAGGAGGGATTCCTCGTGTAGAGTTCCACAGAGTAGGTTTATTCCAACCATGTGTGAAGGGGTCTAGTGACGAAGAACCCAAACTGAGGGCCGTGACAAACTTATATAGGGCAACAGAAAGGAGGTGGGCAGAGCACCAGTTGAGGGTACAGGGGCGGAGAGAAAAGGTTACAACCTTTTAAGGAGTAAAAGGGGCGTATGGCCAATGGGCCAACCAGACAGACCAAATCTGCATAGAACCACAAAGTCTGATGCGGGAGGCTTGTCACCCTGAGTCAGGGGGTGATCTTAAACTTTGGAGCTGGCCCACCCACAGGCCTTTGATGCTGTGGAGCTCTTTGGCTCCTCGGCCTCCACTGTTGCTGGCTCAGCCACCACAAATACACCCCTGCTTTGTAGTGGTATTTTAAAGCAAGGTTCTCCAATGGAGGGATGGTGTCTTGTGGAAATGGTGCCATCAGTTTGAATTTACCTTTGGGCCTGTAAAGTAATATGGGAGCTCAAATGCATCTCCTGTGGATCTGCCTCCTTGCTGCCAGATGCAAGTGAAGAGAAGGTGACCCGGGGACTGGGCTGAAGGCAGTGGCTGTTGGTGGCAACACAGAGACAGGCAAGGGTCCTGAAGCATCGTGCAGAAATCAGGTAGAGTCAAGCTCAGTTAAACGCAGCTTTGGTCGTCTTAGGTCTGTTTGCGCTCTCCTCAAGTATATGCATCACATAAACTTGCATGTGTGTTTGTTTACTGCTCTGCTGCTGTTCTTCTGCCATCCCAGAAGATGGAGGAAGTAAATTACAAACTGCCACTCAGCAATAGGTGGTCTCAAACAAAACTCCTGTCTGAAAGCAGAGCACACTGGGGTCAGAGTATATCCATGCCAGTCACTGTCTGCTTTGCTATCAACTGCTGAGGCATATGGCAGTGACTTCAGTGGAGCAAATTTGCTTTTAGCCAGCTGACATTCTTCTTCCTGGGCACCTTTCTTTGCAATGCTAAAGACATCTCTTCCAACAAGATTTTCACATATACTTCCATGAAAGTCAGCTGAGCTGTGATTTATGCCAGCTGAGCATCTGACCTTTGTAATCCAACTTGCTGAATTCCCCGGCAGCACCTCAATCCTGAAGGGGCATTCTGCAGCTGCAGAAGATGAAGGACATTGCTTATGGTCTTTCATAAAGAGTTCGAACTTTTACAGGGAAAAGTCCTTCATTTCAAATATCTCATAATGGAGGCAGCCTCTCACGGGTGAGGCTCTCTCCTAGTCTCCTGCCATGCCATTCTAAGGAAGATGGCTCTTAAAAAGAGGCTTCTCCTATTATGCCTAAGACAGTTGATGGTTTTTCAGCCTGGATGTGGTACGACAAACAGCTTTTTTGGAAATTAGAAATTTAAAATAGATTTTTTCATAGCTAAGTGGACTCACTCAGTGTGAATCACTGCCTGAAAAGCTTCACTTCCTGCACCATGTAAATCTGGAGCAACACTTCATCAACGTCAGTAAACTTAATTAAAATAGGGTAAATCCAGTGTGAATGAATCTGGAATAAAGTCTCATGTCTGCAGACATCTGCAGTAGTTTCAGACCCTATGGGAAGCTGTTGAGAGACTGCCCCTGGGTGATTTGAATGGCCCACAGGAGAGTGTCTCTATAAAAATTAGAGAGTGGCACTACTCATTAGCTGCAGGTTCTGAAGGTGAAATAGATAAACTTAGAGCAAGAGAAAGAAAGCAGGTCTGCAAGCTGTTAGTAGGACATGTGTGCTTGTGCAGCTGAGGGTGAGAAAGCAGCCTCTGAATTTCCTGTGTGCAGAGACAGTGTGGGGGTGCTGTGTGTGCACAACCCATCTGTAGGCATGGGAGGACAACACCTTCAGATCCTACATGGCTTGGCTTTTAAAGGCAGCTAAGTAATGCTAGCTCACAAGCTGGGATTTCAAGTAGATTAAGTGATCTGTGAGCTATGCATAAGTTTTTGCATTTCCTCTGGACTGTTTGGTCAGTCCCCACCATGTCAGAGTCCGCTACCATCAGTAGTGGGGTTTAAGTTTCCTGGTCAGTGCATTACAGCTGGAGAGTGCTCCTGTTATGTGGCCAGGATTAGGGGCCTCCAACATTTGTGGGGGCCTTTGATTCTTATTAAAGATATAACTTTCAGGTTTCCCACAATGTTCACGCAAAGGGAGATTCCCCAGTTACTCCATATTGAGCAGGGAGATGGCCCTGCCCTGGGCTCATCCCTTGGAGGATTTATAAGGATGTCCATGGGGATTCTACTGAAGTGCAAGGGCCCAGTTTACTAAGGACTGTGAAGAAAGTGAGAAAAGTATCTGGTTATCCAAACAAGAGGATGCAAAATTCAAAAATTTGCACGTGTTTGAAAACATCCACTGCCACTTTAATTCTGCGTAGTTTCATAGTTGATTAGTAGCCCAAGTAGCTCTTACAACTTTTGCTGAGAGCTTGCTGGAGAAGTGGTGCTGTGCATTTGTGTTCCTTTTTTCCTGCCTCTACCAGGTGCAGCAGCAAAAAGCTGACAGCAAAAGCAAAGCATGTGCATATGTTGCATGAAGAGCCCACAAACTTTGATGTTTCTGAAAAACTAAGTGTTGGCTGTGCATTTCTCTGCTCTGGATGGTGGTGATGAGACTGTTAACCCTCAGCACTTCTGAGTTAATGACAGAGGTCTGCAGAGTAAAGTTTGCATGTTCTGTCTCTGTTAGTGACTGTTCTTCGGAGACCCTCCTTCAGGACCTGGTCATTCATGCAGACAAAAGTGAAAAAGATACAAGTTGTCTTCTCCTCATACATGGTTGTTTCTCAGCATGAACAGTTGACCTACGTGTGCTTGGGTGATTTCTGCAAGTGAGAGCAAGCAGTGAAGTTCAGCTTTTGACCCTGCATCTTGTACTGTTTTTTCTGTTTCCATGTTCAATTCCAGGATTAAGGGAAGCAGCTCTAGGGTAATCAACTTTTCCTGATTTTCATCCCCCTCCATTAAAAAATTAAAGGCTCTTGAAGCTTCTGATCCTGTAAATGAGAGCACTGCTGGGAATCTGAGTGCACCATTGGCTTTACTGGAGCTAGTCTTGAAAGTAAATCTGCTTAGGTGTGTTAGTGTTTGTGTGAACTGCCATGCAGGGGGAGAGGCCTTCCCAAGTATTTTGATAGATAGGAAAGAGCCCATAAATGCACCTTTAAGCCATTTAGAAGCTTGCAATCTTTCTTTAGTGTAAGCACACCTTCAGAAGAGTGAATTTCCTGTGTACCGTGTCTGACAACACTTAATTCTGGATCCAGTTAAAGGCAGCTGTGAGGAGCTGGCTGAAAATGTCAGCTCAAAAACTGCTTATGTTCCATTCTGTCTGGATATTGCTGACATAAATATGGATCATGAGAGTCTCTACAGCTGTCAGTGTGTTTACCCCAATGCTAAACCAGTGTGATAAGGCTGCATTTGGTGTCTGTCATGAGTCATATTGCTTAGTTTTTCATGTCAGTTTTTTTTTCCTCTTTTTTTTCATTTGGTATGACAAACGTTTTAACATATGTAATTTATTTTTAAAAAACTCCAAGCCTTGGATGATGAAGACATGGTCCTAGGTGATTCTGAAGTGTGAGATACAGCAAAATGAGGGTAACTGATGGTCAAGATACTTCTGATTCTTCTGGGTCGTTGTGTTATTGGGAGTTACATGTGAACTGAAATAAAGCAGGTGTTTGATTCATTTTTACAAAGAAATGCCAGCTTTAGTCTATAAATAGAGTGAAATCAATAATCTCAACAAAGCTGTGAATAGGAGAGCTGGCCAAGAAAGCAGAGGGTTGACTTCTGCAGCTCAGTTTGCAAAACGTGGACATTATTTACCTAGACTTTAGTAAAGCCTTTGACACAGAGTCACATGGAATTCTCCTGGAGAAACTGGCTGCTCATGGCTTTGACAGGTGCACTGTTTGCTGCTTGATAAACTGCCTGGATGTCTGGGACCACAGTGGTGGGGAATGGTGTCACACCCAGTTGGTGGCCAGTCACTGGTGGTCTTCCTCAGGGCTCAGCTCTGAGGATCAGTGAAGGTCCTTTTGGAAGTTTGAAGAAAAGGGTTTGACTTTTGCTGAGTGTTGAGCAGCTTGGCAGTCAGGCCCACTCTGTTTAGGCAATAGGGAGAGGAGGTGCAAAGCTCAGCTCAGCTTTAAGGGAGAAGCAACTGTTTGTGTTGGGTTCATGGGTCTGTTCTGAGGAATTAGCAGAAGTTTGCTGCACTTCATGTGACTTAACTGGTTCAGTCATTCTTGTAATAATGATGTGGCTTTGTGCAGGAGAAGCCACTCTGAGCTGCTTACAGGTTTCCTGATCTACTGTCAGGGAACTCAGTGCATGTAAAAATCAATCACTTAAGATAATTATTGAGCTTCTGGGGAAGACAAGAGCTGAGGTCTTATTTGGATACTTGAGTGACAATACATGGCATGAACTCAACAAGGCTCTCTGATAAGAATGGGTGTTGTGGGCAGCAAGAGTGCTTGTGACAGGTATGTCCATCCCTTTTTAGGCCAAATGTTGTTCTTGGACTTTATCCGTATTTGCAAGACTTTGCACCTTTCTGTGTTTTGCCTGTTTTTTTTGCTTAGTGTCTCAGGTACAAGTCCAGCCACCAGCTCAAGGAGGCAGTGAGAAACGGAGGGACCTGCTCAGGGACCAGAGAGGACACAGCTCTCCAGCATGGCCCAGTGCTTGAAGGAGGGCTGTTTCAGATCCTGGCACCTGCTACATCCCCTGTGCAGATCTCAGCACTGTTGTGATTTTCTTCCTAGTACAGTAAACTAAGAGGATTTCAGGCAAACTATTCTCTTGACGTGCAGAGGGGGCATTTTGATGTAGTGGGTATTGTCAGTCAATTCTCTCCCTCTATCTACAGTTTGCCTTTTCCTCATGAATTTTCTTTCGCTTTCAATTAGCATTTTCAGAGTGTGAATATGACTTCTTCTTTGTCATGTTTTTTCCCCTCCTTTCCTCTTCCTTTGATAAAACTACTATGGATTCTGGGTTGAATCCTTTGAGTCTGTGAGCTTAAGACTCTTGTTCCTACGAACACCAAAAGTGTTACTTTTGTGCAACTGGAAACAGAATCAAGCTTTTTATCTATTGCTGGATTATGGACTCCTGTCAAAACAATCTGTTTATTTTTTAATGTACTGCCGTTCAGGGCCAAATTCTGTTGATTTTTTTTGTTGTTGTTGTTGTTCCTTTGTCTCTTGACAACCCTGGGCACAGAGGATACTGACTGTTCAGAGCTTCTCAGAATGGTACTCTGGGGTGAGTGGCTCCTACCTACAGAAGTGTTGTGCTTGTGGAGAGTACTCCCAGCAGTGTTTACAGAACAGAGCTGAGAAGGTGGATGTTCATGTGAGGCCATGCCTGCTCCCCTCTCAGCTCTTCTGTCTCCGGGCATGACTCCAAGGATGTTCCTTGTCCTTTTCCCTACACTCTGACCAAGTGTTGAATGGGGTTACTTTGCCTTCTTTCTTTTAATAGCCACTTTTCCTTTCATCAGTGCTGCCTGAGGCTGGGTGAAATAGTAACACTGAAAACTGTTAATATGAGGAGGCATTCCATCTCCAAAATTATTTGCTAACATTAATTAATATATTTTAACCTCATTCTAAATTAGTTACATCTTCCTCCTCCTTGCCTTCCCACCCATCAGCCCACTTTTTATAATCTCTGATATTCCCAATACATAGCAGAATGTGTGTGATCTCATCATAGAACCTATATCTTCTTTTTGGGCAGTAGAGTATTAAGTTTTCCCTCTACATCTGCAATAGTAACATAATTAAATAAAGTAATAATAATTCTGACATTTTGCTGTGCTAATATGATGGTCACTGCTAGTGTAATGGAAAAGTCTCTTGCTAGTGGTAAATATTTGCAGTTAGCACAGAGCTCTTGTTTTTCCAGGGCTTTTTTTGTTTGGTTTAGTATTTGTTGTTTTGTTTTGTTTTATTTTGTTTTGGTTTTTTTTCCCATTCCACATTACTTCTTTTTTCTTTCATTTTTAAACTTTATTTTATAAGAAAGAGCCTCCAGAAAACCTGAACTTCATGTTGCCCAGCTTACGCACCCTGTGAAAATTGAATTCCAGTCCTGTTCTCTCTGTCTGTCGTGCTTGCCGACTGTTCATGGACCTCTGTGGCAGGAGGGCTTGGGCATTCACCACTGAAATTTGTAATGAACAGCTTTTACCTGTGGATGGCCTGGATGATTGTCTCTCACCAGAAAGGGCCATTCTTGTTTCATGTGCTTCTCAGGGGACAATGGGCTGGAGCGACCTCAGGCAGCATGGACTCTTTGCTGCTAGACAAACTGGTAAACAAGGCTATGGCTGATTCTAGGTTACACAGGAAAACAATCCCCTCTTCCATGTTAGATTTCTTCCTGGACAGGGAGAATGTGTCCAAGTGTGAGCTAAGCCTCAGCCTGTAATACTGAATCCCCGGAGTCTGTCACCTCCATGCTCTCTGCTGAGGCAGAGGAAGAGGTAGTGGGACACAGGACTCATGGACTCTGCTTGGAGAGAGGCACAGCCAAGACCGTTCTTGCCCCAAAATACTGCATCTCCTCCCAGATCCCATGGAAACAGCAGAAGTCTGGTACCACTGCACACAGGGGCACCCCAGTTGTGTGTCTGCCTGGCTCTGATTCCCAAAGATTGTGAGTGTAAAGGTTTCCAGCAGCACTTTCCATGGGCGCTTTCATGGCTTAAAAGCCTTTCTGAAATCATCAACAGCCCATGTTTCTTTCCCATTTTGTGGGAGAGACAGACTACAGCATGGGAAGGGGAGTCAGTGTTTCAGTGGATGGTGGGAACAGGTAACAGGACCCCAAGCAGCTTTCTGTCACCCACCTTCCTCTGTCCCCAGTCCTCCACCTGAGTGCCAGGGCTGTGAAAATAGCAGTCTGGCCCTGTAATTAAATCTGAGCCACTGTGCAGTGTTCAAGAGCACATCCTCCCAGCCCATCAAGAACCCCAGGGAGACGTTATTAATTGCCCGTGGAGATAAGCAAGAGGCAATTGCAACAAGGCGTGTCAAGCTTGCTGCTCCCAGCCTACCAAAATTTGCTTTCAGGAGGCTGTGTTTAGTCAAGCACATGTGAGAGGCCAGCTGTAATTTGCACCTCCTCGCATGATTCACCGGTAATGGGATGAGATGTTATGGCAGGGTATTGACCTCTCACTGCCACAGTTGCTCTGGCATTGGGAGTAAACAAATGTTATAGTGGAGGCAGTGATTCTCTCATAAACAGAGAGCAGGGATTCTCAGATGCTGTTTTTGACAGTGAATAGCTCACACTGAAAACAACAGATGCTGATTTCAGGAAAATAATAGCATTTTCAGGCAATGGTTTTCTGCAAATTCAAAGAGCTTGGTAGGCTAGAATTACTAAGCTCGTATTACTGTGGGATGTTGGTGCACAGCACAGCAACAGACCTGTTTCATTGCTGTTTTCAGCTAAGCCCCTGTTCTTCGGTTAACAGTAAACTGTTTTTGCTCAGAAGCATATTAAAAAATGTTGGACTGGCTTTTATAAATGGGCAAAGCTTCAAATTACGAGAGTTTTGCAGTACATTTATCTTACCAGTTATTCAGTACTCTGCCTGGTGGACAGCCTAGTGTGGTGCCAAGCATAATGTATTTATCTGCAATTAAATAGAGGGGTCTTTTTCAAGTCCTTGCAGTTGGAGAACGGTGACTATTCCAGCCCTCTGGCTCAGTCTGTAATCTCGGCACCACTCAGCTGGGTGAATTTGTGTACTGAATTTTTTTCCCTGCCCTGATTCACTATTCCAAGATCTTTGAATCTCAGATGTTCTCTGAAGAGCAACAAAAAGCTGAAATGCAAAATTGAACAGGACAGTGGACTGTAGAATACAGAATGAATATATATATTTTCCTGATAACAGCATGACAGCAGATGTATTTTTCTCTACTTTTCTATTAAGATGGGAAAGAAACAGAAGACCCATTCTTTTGGGGTTAGACTCTAAAAACACTGCAGGCTGAAAATCTATTTGGTAATTAAGTTGGAAAAAAAGCCTGGTGGAAGACAAATAATTTAAAGCTGTGTGTTAGTACAGGAAAAAAAGCGTCAGTAAGTATTTCCTTGTCTGTGCTCATGGTGTGGAAGCCAATTGTTTTCCAATACTAACACTGCCTAGTAAGTGAATCTCCCCTTTCCAGGAAATGCCTTCTCCTCCCAAATCTGTTCTATGATGCAAACATTGCATGTAAACAGAGAACTCATTAAGAAGTTTTGGGCTACCAAATAAAGCTCATTGTTAATACAAGTCCTGTGTTCTGCAGTCCCTCGTCCTGGACGTTCCTGATTTCCTGGAGGTTTCAGATTTGACCCTCCTTGGGAGGCCATTCCAGATCTTTGTTGCTTCAACCCCCGAGATGTTTCCCCCTTTTTAATATGCAAGTGCCACGTCCTGCCATCCCTAAATGCTGATGATGTGACTTACCAGATGATCTGAGATCAAAATTAACTCGTTCCTCTCAATTCAGTGCTTTGAAGGGTCTCTTGCTGCTTGTGTAGTGACATCTCTCTTATCTTGTTTTTGCTGCTGAAAGGTCTTTTATCAGTTGTAGTAAATTCCTTCAGAAGATGTAACGTACTTTGTTTGTTGGGCAGCCCTCACTGTGCATAGGGGGAGTGCTCTTTCACCACTCCTCCATGGCAGCAACTGTTTTACTGGTTTTCAAAAAAATGAGAGTCGTGAGTGCTTTCCGAGCCCTGCAGATGGCACTGCCTTCCTGGGCTTACCCGAGTGCCCGATGCATGCCCCTGTGGTGGGCTCCGTGCAATCTTCAGTCAGAACAGCTCTTCTTGCAGCTGAATAAATAATACAAAACTTCTGGCTTTGGGATGTTTTTAGTTAATAATGAAAAATAACATGGAAATTGCTAGGAACCTTTCCCCTTACTCCTCTTTAGGTGGTTTTGTTTTCTGGACTTTTGTTCTCTTTGAGGTTTATCTTAAAAGGGTTTTCAACAACTTCACTGTACAGCCATTTTTTCTCCCTCTGATATCTCCTTGTGCCAATTAAGTACTGAATTGGCTGCAGAGTCAATGGTCACTTCCTAGGAAGACCCTGCTAGTGGAGACAGAGGGAGGGAGCTAGTTATCAGTATTTTCTTGAAGATTCCCTCCTGGGGCAAATATGCCCCCTTGTAGAGAAATAGCAGCATTGAAGACATAGTGGTAGAGATTCATCTCACATTGTTGTTGCCCCTTTCCCACTGCTGCAGGTGGGTTTTTTGCACATACTGTTCAGTTCCCAATGCTTTTCCTTAGGGTTTGCCAGGTGTTCGGGACATACCTTCCCTGTTAAACAAAGGTGGAGCACTGCTGGCCTTGTGCTCATAGCTCCCCAGTCTGCATGGGCACTGATGTGAGATGTTTATTTTCTGGGGTGCCTGCACAGCCCTTGGGCACCTACTGCCTCGAGCCACCAGTAGCTGGTTGTCTGGGTGATAAGAGACCCTCTGGGACTCTTATCTTGAGCCTTCCAGCCCATTTTTACATCATCTTGTGTCCTATACCAGCTACAACATAGAGATATGACTTATTCAAAACCTGATGATATTGCAAATCTCTGACAATTAAATGGAGATCTATTTTTTATGGCTGTTCTCTCTGGATTTTCATGGCAGACCAAACGATTTGTTTGCTGTTGCAGCATTTAATGGAGGCAGCAGCTATCATATGTGAGGGATCTGCCATATTTTCCAAGAGTCAAAATAAAATGGCGAGGTGTTCTGGGATGCTTCCTGTACATAAATCCTCAGCTCCCTCCCTTCAAGGTCAGTTGGGTATTCCATGCCTCAGAAATGGTTCATATTGCCGAGTGACTGGGAAGCGATGCTGCCCAGACATATTAAATCTCTTATTTCACTGCTTATATTTCATCTGTATGGAAACACTTGAATTGTGATTTGCATCATTGCCCATGTGACTAATCCCATGTGCACTCAGGAGTTCTGGACAGGCTCTCACAGGGTGATGGCCCCGCAGCCCTTGCTAGGGCTGAGGTGTTTTGTGTCCAGCTGCCCAGTGTGGAATGGATGCTTGGAACACACCATATCCTGGGGCTCTGCTAGCACTCACCACTTGGAGTATTTGAAAGCCAAGTGTTGTGTCTCTGCTGCCAAAAACCTGGCTAAACTGGCTTTTATGTTGAGAAGTTTAATCTGCAGCTGTATGGGAAAGCTGATGCTTCAATAGTTTTCTTTATACATACGTATATTTTTTTAGAGTGGTTTTGTACATTCATACGTGCAAAGTTCTGTTAGAGACTTTTTTGTACATCCCAGCTCCCAAAGACAAGTGATTAATGTTCAAACTTCAGGCCGGGAACAAAAGGAAACTAAATCTCTGGGCTGTGAAGAAAAGCCTGAAAGCCAAGGGATAGTTAAAAGTCCAGAAGGTAGTCAGGTGTAAACTCAGAAATATATTTTGGTCTGAATATAATTCTCTTGATGGTACAGTAAGGCAGGTTTTACATGGTTGTGACTGCATATTGCAGCACAGTGAGGACTGGTTGAGGGAACAAACACACTCTGAGCTCCTGTCTTTGGGCTTTAGCAAATTAAGGTCTACATCAAATGTTTGAGATGAGATTATTAGCAAAGCCACCATTCATGTTACAGTAATGATTTAAAAAATTTCTGTTGGACATGGGTCTCTTATGGAGCTAGTTAGGTTTTTTTATTAGAGTTGGTTAGGAATTAGAAGTTAGATTGCTCCTAGATCAATGTGCTTTATTTCCAAAACTTCATATATCTTTGACAAATTTAGGTGGGCTGTGTGTCCTTGCCATAGTGGTGTTTTGCAGGATATTGAACCCATATTCTTTGCTATGGTGATGACAGAATTTTCTGCAGGGAAGAGAATCATTTCCCCACTAATTGCTATCATTTTTTAATCCTTAAAACAGTTTTTCTCCTAACCCCACCCCACTTAATTTTGAAAATAACTGCATCATTAGAACTGTAGTCCCCTTTCTTCCTCCAGACAAAAAGGCTACTGTGTACAACATCTCTCACAGAAGATGTCAGTCTGAATGGGGGTGGTCTGACAGAGCAAAAACCAAACCTGAACATCATCACACAGTGGGAAAATTTTGAGTAACAGTAATGATCAGTGAATATTGCCTATACAGATGTGTGGTCAAAAACTGGAACACTTTCTAGTTGCTTTGGCCTTTCAAAAAAAGCCCTTCAAATACTTGTGTTGTCATATTTTTGAGAATTTCTGAGCATTAGAATCCAGAGATACAGAGGGAGGGTAATGACTGAGAGACATTCCGAGCATGTGCAAATGTATGTAAGAGTCCTGGTACCTTGATCTTTGCCATTCTCCCCACATTAATCTCACTCATTCTATCTTTATTTGTACATGACCTGGGACCAGATCTTGTCTTATCTATGCTTAGTGTGGGCATATAAATTTGTAGAAATTCAGTGTTGGAACAGCAACCACAAGATGTTCAGCTTTCTATTGCATCTTCATTGTCCTTTCTGTCTTTTGTGGGGCACACAAAAACGCTCAGTACCGAGGAGTCTGGTACTGCAGCAGCTTGTAGCCCTTCTGCCACATTTGCTTCCTATCAAAGCTGCTGCACAGAGGCAGCAGCCAGGTTTCGTTGTCAGCAAACTGAGCTGGCACAGGAGTCAGGGTGAGCAGAGGAATTTCTCAGCAGGTTCAGCACAAAAGCTTCTGGTGAGCAGCGAAGGCCTCTTTGGAAAATTCAGGGGGGCTTCCACCCAGGAATGGTGGATACTGGTGGTGTTGTGCAAGGGCCATGCTGTGCTCATGTGGAATTTCTAATGCAGCCCTCAAGGAGCACGTGTGAAATGCTGTAGCTCCAGGCTTGGGATGATCCACAGGGACTCTGCAGCAGGAGCAAACAGGAGTAGTGGCAGTCGGGGCAACAAGGCTCTGCCCACCAAACCAGGTCACCGTGGGCTCTGGACTGCTCCTTTGAGGATACGGTTTCTCCACAGTTGTCCATGGCACATCTGCAGAAATGTATCTGCCTTGGAAAATTTTAATTTTAATTCTTTCCACGTTCCTAGTTTGTGAGACCTTTTGCATGTCTCAAATGCCAGGTAGGTCTTGATGGTGGTATCACAGACAAAGGCGCTGAGCTAAACCCAAGCAAAAATATCTTTCGAAGGGTAACTAGGGCCACGCTCTGCTTTTATATCTGGTTAAAATCTTGACTTACAAATGAGTTCCTACTATATGCCTCTTTAAATATTAGATTTTAAAAAAACCTGCTATTTGAGGTTATTGACTTACCACTGCTGTCACTAAAGCAGAGTTGAATCTAGCACTTCCTGATTGTTATCAGCTATTCCTGGTTGGCTGGATTGTGCATGATTAGTATTGATCTTGTGGGAATAATACCAAAAATGGTTCTGGTTTTGCATCTGGAGAGATATTTGTCTTTTAATCTGTAACTATCATTTTCTATAAAGCAACATATCCAGGTTTGTATATTCACGTTACAGTTACACATTTCATTTTTTACCAATATTTTTAATTGGAAATATTGAGCAAGATGCTGATTTTCTGCAGTTCAACTTTTCACTCTGCTCTTGTCTGGTAATGTTTGTGAGGCCTAATGGATACCAATATGTAGGGTTCTGGGGGATGGGGTAGAATCTTTTGACAGCCTAGGTCTTAATTATCTCTCAGAACTATATGATCATTTAGATTTTACTGCATATCTATTTCTCTTGATATTGTATTTGGGTCAGATGTGCAGCTATTTAATGTGTATATTGATTATTAGTTTTACAGACCTATCAAAAAGGGAGAAGAGAGAAAAATATAAATAAGGATTTGTATTAGTTCATCCTATGCCATGATGTTTATTCAGATGGGTTTTCTGCATTGAATTTGACCTGAAAAATGGGAATGTCATCGGAAAAAAAGTGGTTAGGAAAGTGCTCATTTGCCCCCTCTGATGCCAGGGCAGGAGTCTCCTGGGAAACTGAAGGAACGAAGCAGATATAGAGGAGGATGATCAGACCCCTCCATTTGACAGGTTTGTGCCTGTTACCCCTGGCAATCCCAAACAACAGGATGCTTCAAGAGTATCTGAGAACTTTGGTGGGATGAGACCAAATGAGGAATCCAAGCTGCTTTCTTTATCTGCTGCTTTGCTCTCAGCCTGGCCAGTTTGCTGGCCTAGATGAGGTTGCTGCTTGCCCACGTGGGAAGCAGCATTTACCTCCCTCTTGTGCAGGGGATGGTGTCACACCAGATTTGTGTCTTCTCCTGGAGCCCTGCAGGCTCAGACACACCCCAGCATTGCTTCAGTGCAGCTGTTATTCCTCAAAAGTACATTGCTGAACTGGGGCTCCTAAAGTCCTCCTAAGAGCAGTGAGCTGAGAATGCAGTCTGCTGCGATCTTGCAGTGTTATGAAGGCTCTCGTGAAAAAAAGACATTCCCTTTTAGTTTGGATGTGGAAATTACCCAAGATGTGCAGAATTAAATGCAGGGAGAAAAGTCTGGTATTTGTACCCCTTTCACTCTTGAGGTTTTGTAGCATTGGTTTGAGTTTGATTTAAAATTCTTCATGAGGAGCCCATCTTCTGGAGCAAACAGCTCTGTGAAACCTGCAGTGATTTAATGGAATGGTTTTGGTTTACTTTCTTTTCACTAAGATACGCACTGCTTGTAAAGTTTAGTGGTTATCTATACGTTAGTAAATAATAGGCTATTTCTAAATGAATTAATCTAATTTCTAAATTCATATGTATGTAATGAAAACTTTTTACTCATCTTGTGCCATTTACAAGGAATAGGAATGAAACACTGCCTCACAAGTTATCAGAGGAATTTGACTTGTTGACCTAAAAGCTGTGTGTAGAGAGGAGTTAAATGCTATGTGTAGAGAGGAATTGTAGGGAATGTTCTTGTGATAGTTCTTCCTTTAAAAAAAAAAAGAACTTTCCTAAATAATTTTTTTTCTGAAAAAATCTGCATCACAAAATTACTACTGAAGTCTCAGTGTCCTGGAAAGATGGCTTTTTTAGAGCACATTATGAAAAAATACCATGTAGTGATCTTAATATTGCACAAAACAAAAGCACCTTCAAAATGTGCTCTTTTTTGGTTCAGATGAACAATTGTATCATTGTCAGCATGTTAAGAATTGGCTGGATGTGCCCTCTAATTTCTCACTACTGAAGGAACAGTAACAATGGAAAATAAAGACAATGCTCCCAGTTTTTCTGTGCATTTTCATGCAGCATAATGCCATTAGACACTTAATAGTGGGGAAATCTGAGGAGGGGGACTCTGCCTGGAGGAGGCTGAGATAAGAGTTTCAAAATGCCTCTTGGAATTGCTAATTTCTTTGGTTTGTTTGTATGCACAGCAACAGCTGGTAAAACAAGACAAAATAATCTGAATAATTGTTGTGAATAGAAGAATACACAGTGAGGAGATATAATGAGAAATAGGTGGGACATTAGTATGCAAGTTGCGAATGTTATCCAAAGGTTATCTTCAGCTGCTGGTGCAGACAGACATGAAATGTGTGTGTGTGTAGGATTAGAAAGTAAAAAAAATATTCTGAGTCCCTGCTTGTTCTGAGCTTTATGTGTGCACTTCGGGAATTCAGAGAACTTTCCCCATGTGAGAGGTTTGACTGATCAGGAGACAAGGCTGCCAAGACATCGCGTTCCACTGTGAGGAACTGCGGAGAGTTCTTTTAAAAATGGTTGGTGGGGAACGAAATGAAGCCAAACAAGGCAAACGTATCTGAGAACCGTTTATTGAAAACAAAGGCAGGCACGCTGAGGCCAGGGCAAAGCAGAGACAGAGCAAGCACTCCCAGCAAAAAGTAATAAACGCCGGTGGGCAGCAAGGCAGTTAGTTTTTATATCCCCCAGCCCCTCCCAAAGGCTGCCTGCTAACAGGGATCCATTGGTCCAGTTCAACCTTTCTTTGCCGTGCATTGGTGGAGACCTTTTTGCAACCAGATTGGAGAAGCCCCTCCACAGCCTCTCCTCCTGGCTGCCTCATGGGAGGTTTTGCCAGGCAAAGTCCTCCCAGAGACCAGGCTTCTTCTGGTTGCCTCCTGCACGTGGCACATGTGCACCCCTCCTCTACGTGCCTCTGACAACCATTGTTGAGGCACAACAAAACTGAATTGGCTCCTCACGTGAGAATTTCCAAGTGGTGATGTTGTGCTCTACTGTAAGTGCTGTGAGGCGATTTGTTGGATCAAGCTAGTTTCATTGCCTTTTGGTGAAGTTCTTGGGATATGAGATAATTACATTTCTAGGTTTTCCTTCATCATCATGGATGTTAGAAACTCCTTTTTAATGGAAGTGTAGTTTTCTAATGCCTACGAGCTGAAGTTTCAAAACTTTTTTTGAGAGCTGTCATTAAAGTTGCGGCAATCAGGCTCGCTGTGACCACTGTGTGTGTGTTCAGCTGCTGTAAAGAGCAACATTCTCAGTAAGGGAACAGCACATATCTCACAGTACAGTCTGAAAAAACAAGGTCTGTCCACACACTGAAACATGTAAATCTTGGGCAGTGAAAAACTGTGTGGCAATAAGGCAGTAGAAGAGGCCAGAAGAAAGACCAGATATTAACTAGTGTTTGGCATAATATGGCTACAGCTGAGGACCGAGATTAGCAGTGACAGAGCTTTGACTAAAATTTCCTGGGAAATATGAGCTTCACAGGGAGCTGTCAGCGACTTGCCTGGATGTTCTACTCCTGACAACACTTCCTTTTACAGGGTTGTGGCTGCATGTGCCTATCTTCCTGTATTCCCTAGATACTGCCTCTCACATAGTTTTTTTACTGTGGATTTTCAGCAGGATTAAGTGACTGTGTAAGACAGGTTGACAACCATAGTTTGGGAAAATGTTAAGTGCAGTTTCAGCCGCCCCAAAGTTGAGTTTGATTTTCTTTGACAGAGACACACAAACTCCTACAGTAAACACCCTGCTGTGAAGTTTAGAAATAAGTGTATTGACTCAGCTTAGCAAGTCTCAGGCTGGTTTCTTGCTTGGCTTAAATTCTCCATTTGTTGTCATTAGCAGAGGACCCAAGAGAATGGCCTGAAGGTGTGTCAGGGGAGGTTTAGGTTGGACATTAGGAAAAGGTTCTTCCCCCAGAGGCCGGTCAGGCACTGGCTCCCCAGGGAACCCCAAGGCTGCCAGAGCTCCAGGAGCATTTGGACAACACTCTCAGGCACAGGGTGGGATTGTTGGGGTGTCTGTGCAGGGCCATGGGTTGGACTCAGTGATCCTTGTGGGTCCCTTTCAGCTTAGCTTATCCTGTGATTCTGTGAAGTTGATCTCAGGTGAGGTGTCCCCAGTCTGTCCCTCTGGCACTGTTTCTGCAGCAGATCAGCAGACGCTCACTGCAGTTGATGTAGCAGCTTCTAGTGAAGTGTCCTGCTCACAGTGCAGGGAGTCTTTCTCACTCCCTCTCTCCTGGTCTCTTCCCACTGCAGGAAGGAATGTGGTGGCTGTAGGTACTGAAGACCCTCCCCAGCTCCCTCCTAAAGAGTGCTGTCACCCACACAGGGGTAAAAACTCATGGATGAAAGGCAGGTTCCCCTGATCTGCTCCTTTATTAGAGTTAGCATTTCCTTTCCTTTCCTTTTCACACAAGCATGCAGAACAAAGCATTTCATTACAGAGCAAACGGAATGTCAAGTGAAATGAATTGGTGGGGTGATTTTTTTCAGCAGAGAAAAAAAGTTTGATCCAGGACTCTGTCATTTTTATTTTCACTCTGTATTTTTGTGCTTCAGTGACTTAACCAGAAAACCCATTGTTCCTAAAGCCCCTGTGCAGAGAGGAAATACAGATGCATGTATTTCTAGGAAATATGTATATCTAGGAAACACACCTGGGACCATGTAATCCAAAATTCTGAGTTAGAGGTGGCACTGAAAACTTCGGAGGTATGCAAATGTCTAAGTACTACTTTAAAGAGAGTGATAGAGATAGGAGTGGTTGGATAATTGTAATTTGTTCATAGATTACTGCATATAAAAACAAGGCAGAAATTGTATTTTTAAAATGGGAATTACGACGTTTAATCCCAATAAATGAAATTAGTTGCACAATCTCAATTATCTGCCTTGATTGTGATCCCATGCATGGCTTAACCCACCCAGTAAAAGGTTGTTAGGCACTGAAATGAGGTGTTTCTGCAAAAGACTCTTTTATTTATATTTCTGCAACAATTGGAGCCCAGAGACCAAGCTGGGATCTGCTGGATGTGTGGCCTCAGAAGAGGACCCCTGGCCAGGTAGATGAGGCTGTTGAGGCAGCTGCTTAGGTAAGGGTAAAACTAAGGCTGGGAGCAGCGTAGGGTCCTGGGTAAGGAATAGACTTGGAAATGTCTGGAGTTTCTCAGGTTAGGGTGGGGCTGGTGGGAGTTAGCTTCCCACACAGGATCAAGATTGGCCTTGCATAGATTTTGCTGTTAGTTTTGTAATTGTTCTGCAATTATTACAAAGAAGCCATAATATTAATTCATAAAATCCTGGTAACCTGAAAAGGTAAATGATGCAGCCTTGCAGCAACCTTGGAGCAATGGGAGTCAAGACTTACTGATCCAGACTTTCCAGAGGCAGAGATCCCATTTTAATCAATGACAAGTTGATTTCAGAGCATCTGTGGCTCCATTACAAGAACACAGATATTTGTTTTGCCATCTTTTACAGCCACTTTGTGAGTGGTTTAGAAGCTCTTCTCCTTACACTATTAGTGTAATCTGTCAAGAGAGGATCCTCCAGAAAGGAATTTGGGTCTGTGATTCATTTTCAGAAAGAGGCTAATTTCTGCCAGCTGACAGTGGAAGTAGCCTAAAGGAAAGCATCATCAGGCCAAGAGAACTCTCCCCAGAACCACCTTCTCCTGCTCTTTATTGTAATTTTTTTCCACCACTTTTCATGAGCAGTTTTACTGCTGAAGAATAGACCAGTCTCACTGGGTATCAGGTCAGTGTACTCAGTTTTCATACTTTTGTTAAGTGTTTTGCTGCCAGGGAGAAGTTCAGACCTTTCCCAAAGGGATCTAGGTTTAAATTGTCTTGATCCTCCCTTCACACAGGTAACAGTGACCTCTGCTGATCCCAACCACTGATTTGGACTTTCTGGAGCTGCTTGTAAGTGTTGATCCCAAAGCTGCACAGAAACTGAGATTTATCCATAGTTTAGTCCCTTCTTTTGTTCATTAAACACAAGTGGCCATTTGGCAGAGACCTTCAGAAAGTGTCACTGGGTGTGTGGTTGTGAGTTCAGCAAAATTTACCCCTGTTCTTTTTCAGGAAATGAAAACTTAAGCAAATAATTGAGCATACAGCACCTCAGGTCTTGTTTTCCTTAGCATTTCCTAGCTGAAGTTGAGAAGCTGAAAGGAGAGAAAGAAAGATGGAGAGGAACTTTTTACAAGGGCATGTAGTGACAGGAAAGGAGTGGAATGGCTTCAAAATGAGAGAGAGTAGGTTTAAATTAGATATTAGAAAGAAATTGTTCCCTGTGAGGGTGGGGAGGCCCTGGCACAGGTTGCCCAGAGAAACTGTGGCTGCCCCATCCCTGGAGGTGTCCAAGGCCAGGTTGGATGGGGCTTGGAGCAGCCTGGGATAGTGGGAGGGGTCCCTGCACATGGCAGGGAGTGGAGCTGGATGGGCTTTAGGGTTCCTTCCAGCCCAAACCATTCTATGATCCTACAATTCCATGTCTGAGGAAAACATGAAACTTGGTGGTGTCATAGACAGGTGGTTACTCAGTGGCTTGTAGAGGAACTCGAATTAGGTTTTTCATATGAGTCTAAAACGGCTTCTTTAATTAAGTATTCCAGGGCAATTTTTGACATCTTTAAAGGCATTTCCTGCTTGTAAGATATACTTAATGTAATATATTACTTCCAAGTACAGCAAAATTCACTGTAGGCAAGTCTTCCTTAACTTACAAAAGGATTGTGTTCTTTTAAAACCTTTCATTTGTGTCTGTCTACACTGGAAAAAAAATAAAATCCATCTCTTAAAAATTGCACTATTGTATTGTATTTTATTTAATTGTATTTTAGAAGAATACGCTGTTACTTTTAATACTTTGAAAGCCCTATTATTGACTCATAGATATTCTCTATTAAAATATTAAACTGTAGAGCCTGTCTAAAAAAATCACTAGGAGAGATGCATTCGTTCTGAGTATTTAGATGGGTCGGTGTAACTTAGGTTACATGGTGGGTCACTGTAATCCTGATACCATCACGTGGTTCTTGGTGACAGCAATCCAGTTCCCATATGAAAGAAAGCAAAATTTCACTGATACTTAAACTCCAAGCCCTTGGGAATTTTACAAGGCTTAGTGAGTTCAAAAGTCAGCATCTGTTCTTCCTAATTATTCCATAATAATTAGTGATGCACATTCCACCTGGGGAGGATCTTCCCTGTGCTTTTAGAAACTATCAACTAGAAGACAGAGCCCTCAGAGCTGAGGTTCAGTCCTCAGTGAGGCAATTATGCAGTTGTGTTAGTAAGGATTACAAGGAGAGAGCCAGCTGCCTCTGCCACTCCTGATAACACAGAAAAATTGTATTTTCTACTTGGTGTGATTTTTCAAGACAAAATGCAAAGTATTATCTGATGCATCAGTGATTTACAGCTGAGCAAATCTATATAGACTAAATAAATTATCTTTTTTGTTTTTAAACCCAGATTCCCCCTAAAATGTTTATTGCTTTACCATTAAAACAGCCAATTAGAATGATTTCAGATGGAATTAATTTCCAGTTGGTTGACAAAATTCCTCTGATAATTCTCTTCTCAATGATCTTATCTCGCATGATGTCTGTCAAACCTGGCTGCATGAGATGATTTGGGCCTTGTGCTTTTAACTTTTCCTTTATATGTTTATCTCAGCTTGAACATTCTTCTCGTAAGATCGAAAATGAAATCTTTTTTTTTTCTTTCTTTTTTTTT
>VWZT01010040.1:341432-403331 GCA_013397055.1 Pachycephala philippinensis
ATATCTTGAGAGATTGTGAGTCATTCAGGAAAGGATTTATACTGTCTGGCAAAACTTATCCTTAGGCAGTACAAAGTCAGTATAACAAGGGCAATGCTGAGAGACCACACATTCTAGATCATGAAATAAAGAAACTTTGTGCTCCTGTTGTTCCTGTTCCCAAGAAGACAATGATTTTGTGTTAAAACTTCCAGATGGGTATCTGCATTGTCCTGTCCCCAGCATCATGGCCAAATATTTCTCTTTTTCAGAGGCAGCTGTTGGGCTTAGTCGTATCAGGCCACCTCTCAAGACCCTTTTACTGTCTCTCTCTTTAAAATTTTCTCTCAGTAATAGGTAAAGTGTGATTAGCCCCAGAAGTGATCAACTGTCTAGATTGCATCAGGACATTTCATATTCATGCAATAGTTTAAGCATGTTTCTTACTTCCTCAGGTGATTGAGTCCCAGTGTACAAATTATCTTTGCAGTGTTTGACTCCTAACGCCTCATGAAAAAACAAGAGTTCACAAAGTGACAGGAGTGTTGGCTGGAGGAGCTCTCTGCACCCTTACCAGCAGCAGCATTCCCCAGTGCAGGGAATGATATTGTTTCCTGCAGGCTCTTGGATCTTCTGGGGCACCCCAGTGGGCAGTTTGCCTTGCAAAGAATGGGAGTCCACACTGCCTCTGGTGCAGCTTTGTCTGCCCCAACCCCATCTGCGTTTCATCAGGGCAGCAACTCGGCTGGCAGAGGTGGTCATGGGGTTATCTCCCCACAGCTGCCCAAGACTGTACTCGTCCTTGTTGAGCTTTGTGTGGATTCCTTCAGCCCACTCCACAGGCTTCTCAACTTTGGTAGAAACAACAGGTCTGATCACTTCTGCATGAATCTCTGATGTGATGAGATGTGATACCTGTGCAATATCACGTGATGCCGTGTATCTATATCCTAATTGATTGAGGGGAGCCGAAGTCACGTACATATGTGCAAAACCACATTATTTATTGTCATGTAGGATGCAGGGGTTGGTAAAATAACAGGAAAAACATTTTCAATGCTTATTTTGAACTTGTGGTTCAAAATATGGTACATCCATATGCCAAAAAAGGCCGTCTTTTTGCTGAAAATCTGCTGGCTATTGCTCTTGGCTTGTTTGAGGCACATCTTAGCACCATGCCTGGTGAATTATGAGACGTAGCACAGTCAAACAAACAACAGAAAAGCTAGTGGTTGTAATGCGGTGTGTGCGGGGTTGGTGGACCACAACCACTCTCTTTCCACAGCATCCCTCGAGGACTCATTTGGTGGTGCCTCAATAGCACCCACGCGAGCACACGGCCTCACCCTCACAGGTAGACGCGAGCAGCCACTCACACACAAAGTCTCTGCATGTTCCGGAGATGAAGAAGCAGGAAGGCTTCTTTGCATGTAATTCCGAGGTGTTTATTAGGTCCGCAGCACAAACTGTAACAACCACGCTTGAAGGGGGACAGAGGCAGAAGAAGGACGAACAATCCCGCGTGCGTGGTTTTNGGTTGCTACTGGATGCCCTCCCAAAATAGGAACCATGGCTTTAATTTAAAAAGAGATAAAGAGAAGTGGAGACCCCCTCCTCTGACTTGCTAAAGTTACTGGGCAAGTAAGTCTGCTGTTGCTTTTGGGTTTTGGTCCATCTCTGCATAAGAACACCACACAAGGGACTGTTTTTCCATTCTTTGTGATTTACTAGGATTTAGGAAACCCTCTAATTCTGCATGCAGAGAGCAAGTGGGACACTGTGCCTTTCTCTTAGACCCTGAGCAAGACACCTCTGTGGTACTGTGACAATGTCCTTTGCCTGCATGTTACACATTGAAATTCAGCTTTCCTACTTGCTTGGGTCAGCCTGGGCTCAGCATCCTGGTCTCTTACACAGCAGGCAAGTGCTTTAGCTGCTGGTTCTACTCTGCACCCCTCTTGTTTTTGACCAGAGATTTCATTCATGACCTGAGGAATCCAGACAACAATAAACACCATTCAAACTTTTAGTGGTAAATAACAGGTGCGGTTTTGATGAGTCAACACTTTCTGACAAAAGCAAAATATGATCAGGAAATCCCTGACCTGATCTAAACCTTACCAAAGTCTTGGTCAGTGTGTAAACTTTCTTCACAGAAGAGCTATAAATCATCATTTTATTACAGACACTGAAAAATTCTGCTCTCCTGATGCAGAAACGGTGCTGCTGTCTCTTCCAGTTAATTTTCATCAGCCTTCTCCCAGTAAGTGATGTTTTAAATCTTCTTTACCTGAACTCCTGTGAATATTAGCTTGATTTCTTTCTCACATTTTCTCTCAGCTACATCATCTTCCTCTTACCACACTGATGTTTTATTTCCACATGTAAATACTGTGATGTCTTCCCTCTTCACTCTTGTTGCTTGCTTCTGGCTGGTTTGGTTGCATAATTAATTGCAGAGGTATTTATTAAAAGGGGGTTTTCTTTCAAAAGGGTCCAGCCTTTGCTCTCCCTGCTGCTCTTGCAGTGAAGTGCACTTCCAGAATTAAGTGGGGATGTAAATTAAGCCGCTGGACTAGCAGATAAATGAATTTGTCACATGTGTAATTGCTAGGCAAAGTGGCTACAATTTTAGCTATTTTCATTGGCCTATTATTATAGCTTTCCATTGCTAAAATAATAAATCATTTTTTTTCTGTAGAAAGAGGTATGGCCTTTGAGAGGGAGGGGGAGAGCTACTGCATATGCAATAAGGTGGGATGTTGTGAGGGTTTTGAGCCATTCTGTATAGGAGAGCTTTGGCAAGGCCCCAAGTGCATTGCCAGTTGGAAAATAATTGTTTAAAGGGACAGCACAGTGCTGTGCTGGCTGCTTTGCCAGGGAGCATGGGCAGTGTGCTCCAAGGAGATGCTGAGAACCAAGGACAGGGTGTAGGGAGCACCAGGCTGGCGCTCTACCAATGCCCATTTCATGGTGGTGCCCCAGAATGGGTCAGGAACTCCACATGAAGTCAGCCTCTGTCTCATCTCTTCAACTGGGAGCCTTTTCCAGGGACCACATCTCACCCCCTGAAGATGCCAAAGCTCACTCAGTGGTTTGCATGGGGACATAAAGCAGCGTCATGGTAGAAAACACAGCAAATACCTTTAAAAAGTACTGGAAAGCTTTAATTTTTCCCCCTAAAGTAATTATTTCTTAATGTTTGTTTCCGTTTAAAAGACACTATGTGTGTGTTTGATCATTTTCTTTCTTGTATAACATCCATGAGACTTACTCATTATGCTGGGTGACTAGAACATACCTCTCACTCAGAAGGAAAATGGGAACAGTTTGGTACATCCTTTTGATGCATTTTTCAGATGGCTCTGTGTAACCTGAGCTGTCTGTTGTTTTGTGGCTACTTGGAGCACTCAATAATGTACTTGCTTTGGCATATCAGCTGGATGTTTTGATTAGTTAAAACTTTCATTTGGGGAAAATGCAAGATTAGAAATTCAAGTTTTATTAACTGTGCCTACGGCAGAAAGTCATTGGAGCTTCAAGTATGTCTCTAGAGTCCAAGAAGCTATAAATCATTCAAGCTCGTTAGAAAGTTGCCTAAGCTCCTTTGTTTACTATCCTAAAATTCTCTATTATGCAGTATTTCATCCTATATAAAAAATCCCTACAACTCCTCATTATTATGAAAAACAGGTGCAGTTCCCTGGAATTGCTTGGTCTGTTTTCATGGAAGAAACTTCTGAGATATTACATGAAGGATATATATTGCACATTAAAAAAAACAACAACAGAAACACCAAACCAAAAAACCTTGTGGCATCTTTTGACAAAGTTTCTGAGGCTATTCTTGGAGTGATCCTCCAAGATATGATGGGTAAGTGTTGGAAGCCCCATCTATATTAAATTAAAACACTGTAAGGTCTCTCTAGTGGGTCACTCAAACATAACGTTCACTTCTGAAGATACTGACCTTGGTATTAATTTTTACCCTAAAATTTATCAGTGGCACTGACAAAGGAACCCTATCCAGGGCTGAAATTTCTGCTTTTAATTGGAGAAAATCATATACTGTAGGCTCTGAACAGGTCATGCACAGTTGCGGATCCAATTCAATTTAAGCAAGGTGTTTGGTCTTTCTGCAATTTCCCAATATTGCAATTTCCCCAGAAATATTAGCAGATAAAGATAAAGAAATTTTAGCTATTCCTCTGTGGCACCCTCTGTACTGATTCCAGGCTCTTCTTGAAATGCTAATATATCATCCTCAGTACTGTATTCTTGCAGCCTGTTCCCCGAAGGGGATTCAGATTGCCTTCTTAGTAGCAGATTATTTTCTGATCACATTTCTCATATTAGGGAAGCCATGTATTCAGCAAGAGACCAGCACTGATCATTTTACAATTTAGCTTTATCTAGTCATCTATTAGCAAGTCATATGATATATCAAGTCATTTTTTGGTATGATGAGGGGAAAATCTTACCGAGACATTAAGCACTCAGTAGTTTGTATACAAAGCAAATTGATGCCTCAAAGCTTCAAAATAAAATACTGCCTCTTTGCCTAAAAAAAATATATTTGTGCAATCAAGGGCACGGGATGATGTTTACAGATGCCTTCATGTGTCTACTATGCTGGACCATTTAATGCTAATCTAGTGTTAGATTACCTTTCTGAAACTGCTAATAAAATCTCTTACATTACCTTGCTTAGGCCGAGGCCCCAGAGCTTCAGAGATGAGAATTCTATCCACTAACAGATCATGGCTGGCTGAAAACTCAAAGCAGACACTTTTCTGCATCAGGCGTGAAACATCCTCACATCCTAATCCTGCGAAATGACACGGTAATGGAGAGATGTGTGAAATGCTTGTTTATTCCACAGAAGATATTTCAGCTGGGGATGAGGGCAAGGGAAATATATATCCTTAAGCTATAGGCAATTGCAGTAAGGCCAAAGTGGCTATAAGTATGCTGTTTGGCACCCAGGGAGTGCAGATTTTAGGGTCCAAACATAGTACAAGGTGGTAAAGGCTAAGATCCCGATTTCTTCCCCGCCCTGCTAGTTTCAGTGATAAAAGCAGTCCAGGGAATTCAAGAACACCAAATGCACCTCAGTGGTGAGGGGCTTGATAAGAGATGTTCAGACTGGCATAAATCCTTTCATGTCCCAGTGTAATTATGGCTATTAAATTTTTGGGGACGGTACCGCAAGAGTTAGTGAGCAAAAGAGTCCTGGAGAACATCTCTCCATATGGCAGCATGTCTGGAAGACTGAGATTTTTCCAAGACTAATGTGCCCCATCAGAGTGTTGTGCTCATGTTATTAATGAAGTTACTCTATTGCATTTATTGCCCAAACATCTTCCCTTTTAACAAAAGACAAAATGGTTTACAACTATTGGTATTCTTGGATGATTCCTTTGGAAAACACTTCACATTCCTTTGTGTAGGGTGCCTTTGGGGGTCTTTAATGTTTTGAATGTATAGTACTGGCGAGTGCCCAATAGGAATGCAATTTGGAAGGAAGCTTGAGTTTGATTTTTCACAGCATTGTATCTTCAAATCTGGGCACAGGTGTAGAAGATAAAACAGCTCCCAGAGAGAAATTCAGACACCATACTGGCTTTGTTCTCTCTGTACTGCCACCAGAAACAGGAAACCAGCAGGAAATAAAGCCTTCTATTTCTGCTTTCAAAGTAATGAATCCACTTCCTTCTACTTCAGATGGCAGCAGAAGAGGTACTCATCCAGGCTTTCCTTATAATCAGTGCTAAGGAACAGGCATTCCTAGAGCATGAGTCATGTGAGCTGTTTCACATGCTGGCAGGAGGAGGAGGTGGGATGCACTGCTTCACTCTGCTACCTGGGAAGGGAGGCTCTCCATGTCTGCTTCAGAACTAGGTGTCTGATTTTCACTGACAGAGAACCTAACCCATATGTTTAGCTGCTTCCCCTGATGGTCTTAGTTGGCCCTCCTAAAAAAAAAAGTCTTTTTCTGAGTCAAACTCTGCGGTTTTTGGCAGCTGAGCAGTGCAAAAACACAAAGCCTGGTGCAGAGATGTAATTTGTCCTCCAGCTTAGAACAGGCAACTTCCAGATGAAAACCAGTGTTTCCAAGGCATGCTCCGGTTGGAAGAAGTGCTTGTTGATGTTTTTCCACCAGAAGCAGTGGACTCTGCAAAGGGTGAGTTACCTTTTTCCAAGGTTGGACCCCAGGCCTGGTGAGATGTGGGTTCCTTTTGGCTGCTCATAAAAGAAGACAGCAATTTTCTTTCAGAAGTGAGTGTGAAAAGAAAAGCTGGGGCTTGACTCCTGCCTGTCTGCCCTTATTGCAGGAAGGATTGCCTCTGCACGTGGCTGCCTTCTGCCATACCTTTTCCTTCATCTGCCTCATCCCTTTCCTGCAACATTTTGCCAGATTTTCAGACTTACCCCTAGATATGAATCTGATGGGAGAAAAATGAAGAATGACACAAAGGCACCAGCTGAAGAGTGAAATAATGCTGCTTATACAGGGGAAAAACATTAAGAGTTGGTCTGAAAAAAACCCTGGGAGATGAAATGAAGATAAACTAGAAAACAGCAAGCTGTTGATAGACTGGATGGTCATTTTTTGTCCTTGAAAACTCTTTGTCTTACAAATACCAGTGACCCTTGACTGGACAACTCCAGCTAAGTGGGGAACATAGCAGGATATTTTTCATAGCTCCTAGAGACAGTCCTGATAGTACAGGCTCAGTAGCATCTTGGATGGCTTTTTCTTAACCCTTTTGCACTGCTATGACATATTGTGCAGGCTGCCAAAGGAGGAATAACAAAAATCAAGCCAAGGGAGGTCTAAAAACCTCACTTCATCAAGTACAGTGTCTGCTGTGTGACTTGTCAGGAAAGGTTTAGATATTGGCATAGACTTCTCTCCCGGAGGCAGGACAGTCAGGCAACTGAATTATCCATAAATTTTGCTGTCATTCATCTGCCAGGAGTATTTTTCAGAAATGTTGCTGTGCCATCCAGGTACTCCCCTTTTGTAATCGAATGATGATTTATTATCCAAGCAATGAAGAAAAATATATTACCTTGGAATTTTTGAATGTGTAATGATATGTAAGCCGTAATAATGAATCACTCTTTTCCCTCCCCTCCCTTCCTCATGTATATTTGGATGTTTATTTCCATATAAATTTCCATCTATTTCTGTCCTCTGAAGTTCTCCTTCACAAAGGGGAATTCCAGGTTAAGGTGTTGAAGAGTTTGAGATATCTGATCTAAAGAACAAACAAACAAAGAGCCACGTGCCTTTCAGCTGCCCACTCCCACATTTCCTTGCTCTCCCTGTGCTCGGTCTCTTTGTCAGAGCCATCTCTGTCTGTGCCTCCCTTGCAGTTGTGTTTCTGGTTTGGATATAAATGTACTGAAGGTCTGGATGAGGAGCTTTGCCCAAGTCCGAGCACAGATTAAGGCAAGCCAACGTCCTTGACCCCTTTGCTTACATTGCATGGTTCATAAAGGACTAGTGCAGAGTCAGAAGTGCTGCATTCCCTGCAGGTTGTCCTGGTGGGAGGAGCCCACAGCTGACCCCCGGGACAGCAGTGCTGTGTGTCTTAAAGTCTTTCTCTACTCCATATTCTTAGGTTTTGCTTGTATTAAATTAACTCCTGTGTATGTGCTGCCTCCAGGTGTTGAACGGGCCATTCACTTAAGAGCTGGGTTCGATCCTTGTGGGTCCCTTCCAACTCAGAATGTTCTCTGATACTGTCTATAAAAAGAGACTTGGCAATCATGATGCCTGGCTTTGCCTGCAGGGTTATTTCTTTCACTCTAATGCATTGCTCCTTCTGGACCCATTTGGGAGACAAGGTAGAGACATGCATGATGCAGAGCCATTACAAAGGAAGAAACTGGTCTCAAATAACTTGAGATGTGCTTGAACTGATTCAGTGGTGTGGCCCTGGCCAGTGCTGTGCTCTATCAGATGGCGTGGGTCAAGAGCACTTCCATGACAGTCAGAAGTGACACCAATAAAAGAATACCTGATTTCCCTGCCACATGCTCCCTAAAGTTCTCCTACTGTTTGCCAGGGAATCATCTAACTAGGCTGATGATTGTGCTTATTTTCTGGGCTTTTTTGCAGGGATTTATTTACAAGCTTCCTCCATTGGTTACTGTTATGTGTTCTTGAAATGTAGTTGGCAGAACGCATTCTTTTAGGCTGGAAATGTCAAAAGAGCTTTAGGGTGGGTTAGAGACCCAGACCTATTGAACCTGGTTGTCTAGGACATAGAAACTTCATTGAAAATCCCCTGCTAGACCTTTTGCCATGCTTGGTATATTCAGAGCATGTCACAGAAAAAAAAAATGTTGCCCATAAGACCTGTTAGGGAACAATCCCACAGCTTTAGCTGCTCTGTTAAATTCTCATAAGGCAGGATAGACACTGCAGCAGGCTTCATCCCTTTGGGGCTACAACATGTGGTTCTGAAGGGATTAATAAACCCACTGTATTTCAGTGAGTACTGAAACAAGGTGATATTGCAGAAGTGGCTCAAATACTGAGTAAGACTTTGGCCAGAGGCAGACTTTTCAGGGTCTGGAACTGCACCCACACAGGCACTCTTAGCTCGCTTGAGACTAAGTTGGTCTTTAGCAAAATGAAGACATTGCTGGAAAAACATATAACTTTATCCACTCTTGCAGGCTGCATTTGCATTTGAATGCATTTTATTCTTTTCATACTCATAAAAAGTGTTATATTAAATATTAATATGGTATTTTCCTTGTGTTACTGTACACCTTCCAGACTCCTGGAATTTAACTCCATTGTAACCAAAATAACCCCCAACAGAGGACAAAAAACCTGTTTATACTAGTGAAAGAATATTGCAAAAGCTTATGGAAGAGTTTCATTTTTCCACCGGCCTGACAAATTCCTTGAGTGGCATCACTGAAAATATAGGCATGATTCTCTCTCTGTTTCTTTGCTATTAAAATGCAGCTGAACAATAGGGGAGCCAGTGGTTGGTAAAACCCGCAGAATGAACTTATTAAAAACAGTTTAAAAGACTTACCTTAGGGGTTTTCATTCTCCAGAGGTGAGTCCAAATGACAGTTAAATTTTTGATGTGAGCTGCAATGTGTCATCCCTGATATTTCTGCAGGATGGGACATATATGTGTTTGGGGGAACATGAGATGGGAGGCGACAACACAGAGTCCCCTGCAGGGGCTGGTGCCATGAAGGCACACCAGAAATATTGTTACTGATGGTGCTATGAACTCAAGGGCAGGTGGTTGCCATTGGTTCTGGTGCAGTTCCTTTTGCACTTACACTGTCTTGAGCAGAACTTGGTGCACTTGGCTCCCTGTAGCAATGCCTGAGCTCTGATTGCTTTCCATTCTCTGAGTTAGGTTCTGAGCAGGATGTGAATATGTGAACTTAAACTTGAATTTGAAGGAACACAGAAAAGGCAGAAGGAAATTTTCTATAGGCGTAATAGACTTCAGACACATGATATCTAAAACACAGTAATTACAGTTTCATGGTCACAATATGAAATCTACTGAGGTATCTCAGCTGCAGTCCCTCATTAAGTTGCTATTTTATCTGGAGGTTTGCCATGGAAACTCCACATCAACTTCAGCTCTAAGGATGAAGCGTCTCTTTTGAGGAACAGACTGATTTGTTAGGCTTGCTATACTTAATGTCAAATTCTTCCTGCTAGTGATTAAATAAAAAAAGGAAAAGAGTCCCTCTTCTGGTTGACTCCCTGTGTTGCAGCCCAGGTGATTGGTGGTCTTATTGGACTGACCTCACAGAGAATGGAAGAGCTGAAAGAGTCAAGACCAGTCCTGCCTGATAAGAAAAGGCCTGCTGACTCAGCTGAGCCAAATGTTTGAGTTGCACATGGTAAGCTACCAGACGATGGTATTTACAAGGCTTCTCTAAACACCTAAATCTATTTTGTGGACAAAAGGATTTTAAGTTAATTTATTTTGTTGAGAGAATAATTTAAGCAAGTTAGGATTTTGTTGACAGAATTATGATGAAATTAATTTTGTCTACATAACTGATTGGACAGTCGGCTGAATGCATTTTCTCCACTGAATAAAGTATGTGCCAGGACTGTCAGAGTCTCCTTCATGATTTCAAGACAGTTTGTCAACAAAATGAATACAAAATCCTTTTGTCTACAAAATGAACTTAGGTGTTAATTGTTTTTCCATAAAGAGTGCAAAGCCAAATGATTCTCTGTTGAACACTGATAAAAACGTAGGAGAGGATGGGTGTGTGTGTGTGTGTGTACACAAACACACAGATCTGCATACCTTGCTTTGTTGCCAGAGTCCAAGTGCCACAAACCAAGTGCCTGGCAGGGGACAGTGTCTGATCCAAGCTGGGATGTGACATGTCTGGGATATCATGTTCATGTTGAGAGCATCACAAGGAATTAACTCATATAGAAATGCAAAACACGGGGGCTGGAAAGCTGTCAGTGTTGTTTCTAGCAGGGATTCAAACCCTCCCACGGTGAGAGTTGATCACAGTTCTACTTGGTACAGGACAAGCACATGTGAGATGCAGGGGTTTTCTGGCCCTGAAGAATTGTGTCACAAATAGCCATGGCAGATGAGGAGCAGAGGGAGGATGTGCTGTATGCAGATCATGATCGCTGGAAGCTGAGGCTTAACAAAGCAAGTGCATTTGTTTCAAGTCCAACGGGAAACACCTCTTGCGGACCAAGAATACATCTGGGTTTTCTTGATGATGTAAACCCCCCTCTTCTTCTGGACAGATGCTTATTAAGGTGGTGCAACATGAGCTATCTGCCTGTACAAGATGGATGTTTAACCATTCATTTTAACCACAGTTGGACTCATCCGAAGCCCGCTGATAGCTTCATTTTCTATTGTAATTTTCTTTTCTTTTCATATTTTTGTAAGTACACAGTGATTGTAAGTATTAAGGGCTTAGTTTAGAAGAGAGCACCTGGGGTGTCAGGTCTGAGCACCTCTGAGATCATAATAGAAAAAACGCTGTGAGTTTTATTCTGAAAATATTATGCTTTTGGAGCAGTCTGCTTAACATTAAATATCTGGAAAGGAAGAAGAAAAAAAGAAATATTCTCACTAAATATGTCATGAAGTTGCACAAAATATTTTTTTCCTTTTCTCTCTCTTCTTTTGTGCTTTTAAGAGCATTAAAGTCAATTGGGGGTAGGAAAAATATGAAATAAAGCTATGAAGAAATATGATAGTGTCACATTACAAAACAAAAGTTCAGCTCTCTTGATATGTTCTCGTGTTCATTCAGGAAGAAACAACCATCAAATTCCCAAGTTCATTTGTACTTCTCAAAGTACCCCAGCTTTCAGCTCTGCTAATTGTCAGCGAAGCCAAAAGAAGAGAAAAACCATCCCATTTCAGCTCTGTTTTCTCTAAACCAGAGTGTTGGTGTCACTGCCAGAGAGTTGAAATTAAGGAGAGGTACATTGGGTATGGAGAGACAAGGTTAAAGGACTGGAAGCAGTTTCTCCTAATGCAGTTTGTAATTTACAGGGGCATAATCTTCTCTGTTTTCTGCAAGGAATGTTTATCATGGGAGCACAATGGGAGAGCCCTGTTTTTGTGTTCTTTTGCAGAATGTGACCTTTGGGAGAATGCAGCCCCATACCTGAGGCACAGGTCAGACACAGCACACGTTGCAGCAGAGCTTGCTGATAGCAGGGCCTTCCAGCTGATGCTGGACACAGATTGCAGCTGGCCTCACATCAGGAGGTGACAACCCTGGCAGGGGTCACATGTGCGTTGTTCTTTATTATGTGCATTTTTTATAGTGCCTCCAAGGTGTTTCCCTGCTGGCTCTTGCCTTTTGCTTTCTGGTGTGAACAACGGGTCTGTGTGGCTGAGAAGGAGCAGCAGTGGGGGCTTGCAGTTTGATTATGCCATTTATTTTCACTGTTTCGGTTGAGCACATTGCTCTGTGTCCTATGAAGAGCCACGATTGCACTTGCTGCCAAAGGTAAAGCAAATCCGATGTGTCAGACTCCCTTGTTGCTCAACAGTCACTAATGACTGCAGCATGTGTTGCTGCTTCCCAGGCCGTGGGTCATTCAGTGCATCTTTTATTCCTCCAGGATCCAAGTCCTGCCTGTCAATGACAGGATCTCATGCCCTTAGTCAGCAGAACCACAGGTTGGCTGGTCTCAGGCCTGCAAAGCTCCAGAGGGACTGTGCTGAGAAACCTAGGGACAATTAGGCCATAAGTGGGGACCGTGGCATAGTAGTCTGTAACACATTAATGATGTAAGTATCTTGCAGAAATCCCAACCTGGAAATAAAAAAGTTGCAAATTGAAGATGCTGAATTAACATGGGTTCATAAGGCACTCCCTAGGGGCTGCAAGCATAAATTGTCCAGGCAATAAAAACCTGCAGTGTCAGTGCTGAGGGACCTCTCAAAATCCAGGACTGTCAAATGGAATCACACCTGTAGTGCGAGGTGTCTGTAAATCTGGCCAGTGTGCTCTGAATGTAAAGGCAGGAGACCTGGTAAAAAAAAAAAACTGAGCAGAAAAGGCTTTAGTCAAGTCTGTGTTTCAGATGCCTCTTCACTGCTCACCAGCTCTCCTCTTTGCCTACTTCCCAGCAGATGACATTGCATTTCCATTTTACCCTGACCTCACAGCTGCAGTGTAGGCATTCAAAGTCACACCTATTCATAAAACTAATTTTGCAGCCTAATAACTCTTCAGTGCTGGGGAGAGGAGAGAGGGTTTTTAATGCAGGCAAAGGCAGGACACTTGGAAATAATGAAAAGTCTGTATTATGTGCTGTAAGAAGGAGAGAAGGGAGTACTTGCTATTAAACTTAAAATGTCATATCTTATAATGAAACCAAAATTTGAACCATTAGAAAAGCCAAACCCTGCTCTTCTTTGCCTATGTGCACTTTCTTTGCTAATGTAATTCCTGATGCTGGCTGCAGCACAATCATCTCCTAAATGACTTGGCATACATAACATGCCACTTTCTAGGGGAAAATGTAAGTGTCATTTTAGTAGGTTGAGGTGATGTAAGAGACATTCTCAGTATGTAAATTATGATCAGCTTCATTTAAAGCCCTAATAACTGAATGTATGAATGACTAGAGATTCTTAGTAAGGTAGGTCTGCAAAGGTCACATGGGATTATTTTTAGTATAAACTGCAGAATTGGTTTTTGGAAAGGCTATGTGGTATTTGAACATAAATGGCAGTAGTGTACTCCACCTATATCAAAAGATGTATGTGGTTTACAACTTTGTGTGAAGTAGACTGCAACAAAGGATCACCCTCACTGCATGCAGACTACTGGAGTTTTCTGCTGTTCAAGGCATTTGTTCCTCTTTTGTCCAACAGAATCACAAACTAATGGAGCTGTCATTGTAATCTGAGAGGTAGCTAGCATATAAAGGAAGGAAGATACATGACTTAGAGAGGCACTTGTTTCGAGCTTTTTCATTAGTCAGGTGCAGGAAATCATTCAGAGGGCCGTGGGGCTCCTGTAATTCAAATGAAAATAAAATGTATGTTTACTTCATAGTCTGTGCAGGTGACCAAACAGATTTACAGGATTTGTAGGTAGTCTGTAACCTACCTACAGGGCAGCCAGCTTGAGAGGTCTTGTGGATGGGCAAGCCCAGGTCTTAGGGACAGACCGGGATTCAGAGCAGGGTTGTCCTCCCATGGCCACGGAGCCAAATCCTCACCAACATGCTGGCATGCTCCTTCACGTCCAGGATTCTGGGCTGTGCGTGTTCCTTTTGCTGCTTCTCAGTCACCTCCTGGTCTCCTTGTACTTTAGTCTCCCCCTTGACTGGAGCTCCATGGATGGTATTAAACATTCATGGCACCCACCAAGCAGATGAGTCCCTCTCTGGTCTACTCAGCATGAGTCCCACCACCAGATCTTGCCTCTGAAAGGAGCAGGCAGAGGTACCAAAGATGCATCACGTTAAACTCTTATTAAAACAAATTGCTTTTACAAGCTCACCTTTAGCCTGATTGAGGCCCCAGAGTACATATTTGGGGAGCAGATTTCACTCTTAGTGACCAAAGACAAACCCCACCTTTCTTTTTTTAGAAAAGAAAGCTCAATAATGTCGGCTAGAGAGGCAGCAGTGTTATCTTTCTTCTCTTTTTATAGCCAAATGAAAAAGCGTAAGAATGATGCTTACAAATAATAGAGTTGACTCATAAGGGCTGACTGTACATGACTCATAAGATGTGAGATTATTCTAGAGACTTGAAGGATGCTCCAGAGACACGAAGTGCACATACATGCACTGAGACTTGGGCTTGGGGGGGTATTTTTCATACCTGGAAGAAGAATGCTTGCTGTTTGTGTTGAGATGTGCATTGCCGTTATACAATGTTATGTGACTTACGAGATTCAGTGGCCTTTCTAAAACATTCCTGGTCTCTAAGGAAATCCAGCATTAACCATGCTTTCCACATGCTTTGCTTTAACTTGGAAGGCTATGGCCAATGACTGGCACAGTGGGAGCTGTAACCTTCTAAAGGAATTGAAATCACCAGCCTTTGTAAGAGGCAGCCTGGGAAAGTGGAGTCCCAAACCAAGCACAGGGTTGGCCTGTGAAGATCCCCAGTGTCATCCCAGGATTTTGCACTGATTGAAGCCATTTTGCTTTGAAAAACTAGAAAAGCCTGATGCAAAAATACCTGTGCAAGGGATGGAAAATCTAAGGATAAATGACCTCTCCCTTTAAAGCTGCACAATTAAACACCAAGTGTCCCCGAGTGACAGAGATGTGTGCTTTCACTGGTACAGCCTCTCTGGCCAACCCATGTGATCCATCAGCTGTCCTGTTCAATTAGAAAAGAAAGATGTCTCTTGCCTTCCCTCTGTGTCCTTGCAGACAGCTGGGCAGAGGAATAACCTCAAAACACCCCCTGGAGCAAGGCTTGGGGTCACTGCTGGACAGTACCTTGTTCCTGGCCAGGGGACCTTCACTGGTTTCCCAGCCAGAGAAGTCTTTTGCAGCTCTGCTTTTCCGTGTGCTGGCAAGGAAATGCAGGGCAGTGGACTAATGAATGAACCTGCTTGAATGGGGCTAGAAGCTATCAAGGAGCTTCCCCTATATCTCTATTGTTCTTTTGGATTACAACCAAAGTTACTTTTTCCTTAAAATGAAGAAAAGTCTTGGGATTGCACCTGCCAGTATTATTTTCCAAAACTGTGATATGTAGTAGCATTTTGCCACATCCGTTTGCAACTTGGAGAATATAAAGAACAGCTCACCATAAAAGAGAGTAGCACCACATCTGAGTTGCAGAAACCACTTAGTCCACAGGGAAAGACCTCTCTTTCCAGCTTGCTGGCCTCCTTTATTTGGTTGAAAATAGCAAAACCTGTAACTTACATGCATCCAGGTCCTTACTGCCCTTGAACTCTCCGTTGTGCTCCAGTTACTGAAGTATCTGAAAAGACTGAAGAAAGACCATCTTTGGCATACTTTTTATCTAAAACTGGTTAGTTTGTTGTGCATTTTGTGCTACACGTGGTTGGACATGTGGGGACACCTTCTGAGAAATCCCAGCAGCTTCACAGTTGCTAGAAAGAGAAGAGATTCTTCTCGGCCTTCTCACTTTGGTTGAGTGGGGTGGAAGGGAAAATGCCAACATAGCTAAGCTGGTCTGTTGGACTACATTCCAAGTGATCGTTATTTCCCAGATGATGTGTTCATGTTGGGCTGGGCATATGCTTGTGTGGAAGAGGGGCATTCAGCCTTTTTCTGCACCACCAAAATCAGGCGTTGGAAGATTTTGTTGGGAAACTTGCACCCCGTACCAGCCTGAAGAGGCCCACCCTGCTGGAAGTGGTTCCCAGCGTACTGTGGGTATGTGTTCAGGCTCTGATCACCTCTTCTCTCTGTGCTCTGCTTGCAATTTTTTATCAAAAGAAATGTGAAGAGGCTGTCCCAAAATTGTGCTGGGCTATAAATAATGACTTTGCTGTGCCGTCTAAGAGCCATTCAGTGACTGAGCGCAGACAGCTGCTGACAGAAGGCTCAGTTGTTGAACAACAACAGACCCTGGGATTAAGTGTGAATTTTGGAAATTGCCTCATAACTTGCACAGGGACATTAACATGTGACATCAAAGACTATTGGTACTGTCAGGCATGCATTCTCACAGTGAGCTTACTTTGGGCAGGATTTGCCTCCTGGAGGAAATAAGAACACAGATTTGTGTAAACCTTTCCAAATTCATAGCTTGCTTTAAGATACGGGTTGTCACTGCCCTTTATGGCATGGAGCCTTTCTCCCAGTTTTAGCAGGGAATCACTCAACAATGCTTTTGGTCAAGAGGGGCACATAACAGCTACAGACAGTATTGTAAAGAGCAAGGTGTCTTCTGAAAACCTTTGTGTGATAAATTAACCCTTTTGGTGACATGCAAGTCCAGTACCAGATTTGTCCAACAACTACATATCATATGCAGAAGCCTGTGCTGAAGGTGGGACTTTGCCAGCACCACAGAGCTCAGTACACTCACCTACATTTGCCACCTTTAGCTGTAGATTAATTACCTTGGTACCTGTGCATGTTAGATGCAGAAGGTAGCTTTTCATGATAACTGTGGTTTGGAACATGTGAAAAATACTAGATTCCCATATTAAAAAGTGCAGCAGTTCAGCAGCTTGGTAGTTGGAGTGTGGGGTTACAGATTCATTCCTTCTTGTACCAAGATCAATAAGCAAAGTCTGTATTAGCAGTGTAACGGAACCTTGGCAGCAGATCCACAATCTTGGCAGAAGTTGAAAAAAAAGCAAATCAGAGTGAATCCACAAATTTTTTTCAGGAAAGAAGTAATTTTAATTGTGCTTGAACATGTAATTGGGCATGTACAGTGGGGAAAAAGCAAATTGTTCCCTTCTGGTGGCACTAGCACATGGTGAGGGTATATCTCAGCATGGTTCCTGGCTTCAGAGTGGAAATTGGTGCTAGGAACTTTTCAATGTGTGGCTGGAAGGGTTTTGAAACCATGCCAGTCTAAGCTGGCTTGATTTATTTTTCCATTGCAGACAAGTATTTTTTGCTGTAGTGTTTAAGACACAAAGCAGGGCTTTTCCTGCTCCATTTGAGAGGCACTGCAATAGCCCTGGGAGATGTGAGTTGCACAGGGGCTTTCCTGATGTTTATCCTCTATTTTCCCTGACTCAATTCCAGCCCAACTTTCAGCATTAGAATTGGCTAAAGTGGGGAAAGAAATTTTTTATTTTAGGGACTTTGCTGAAAATCCATGCAAATCTATCCCTTTTTTAAGGGAGAGATGCGTAATTGGCAGCATTAGAGGTTTTGATGGACAATTTTCGTGGAAGGATTAAACGACGTGTTCCACTAACTGATAACAGATGATGAAACCTTCTTGCCCTCCTTCCTCCCTCTTGACTGGAGACCTTTATTCTGGCAGATGCTTGACTATGGGATTTTTTTCTGTGTATGAGTGTGGTTGAAGAGCTTTGAAGTCAGAAACATTGGTATTATGTTCACTGAGGTGCAGTCTATTGTCACTTTACAAACCAAAGACATAGAGAGAATAGCAACAAATAAGCTACACAGGTTGAGGGTAGGCTGACGTTTTGTTGCATTTTTCAAGGACTGAGAGAGAAAGAATGTGGGAAGACAGGAATGGGCTACAGGCAGCCTGGGCCTGGATGGGAAAGCTGTGTCCTTGAACAAGACAGATAAACAACTTTGAGAGAGAAGGAGTGTAGAATGCGGACGTGTGTTGACATTTACAGCAAAAAGCAGATTGATTTGTGACCAATTAGAAAAGGATAGAAGGCATGTGCACATAGTTCGTTAGCCAATTATAATGCAAAAAGGAGCATATGTTATGCACGTGATACAGAGAAAAAGTATTAAAAGTTGTACTGTGGGATAATAAAGTGCTGATGCTTGCCACCATCTTTGGGTGTCAGTCTTTTGTGTCCACCATCAAAAGAATATTGCTTAGGAGTTTCAGAGATGAGTAATTAGTGTTTTGGGAATGAAATCTCACTTCAGTGTCCCAAATAAATACCTGATCATTGCAGGAGGAGGGATTAGCTGTTACCCCAAAATATCCTCCCAAATCATCAGTTTGACCAGTTTTTTAATTGAAATGGTAATCCAATTTTCCTGGTTTTGTGGTAGGTTTGAAGTCAGCTGCCTTCTCCTTACTGGTTCAGTGTATGTAATTAAGCAGAAGATGATACTGCAATGTGTCACTCATCATGTGCAAAACAAGAACATCAGGAGAGGGATGGTTGCAAATGGATACTAAAAACAGCTCTTCGGAATGGCTTGCCTCAACCTCACTGACTGTATACCTCCCTGCTTCCCTGGCTTTACTGGATCATCTTCTGCCTCTGCTGGACTGTGGTTGTTGTGTCTCAGCCACTATTCCTGTCTCTAAACTCCCACTGAAAGCACATCATCCTTTGCTGCTTCTTTTGTCTGTAGTTTGCCATTGTAATTCATAGTCCCTTGATGGTCTCCTCTTTCTGAAGGACAAATACTTTTTGAGATTGTATGAAGCTGGAAAGCAGAGCCACACATATCCTTGTGGGTCTTACAGGCAGAGAAATATTTCATGTCCTGTGGCCTGCACTGGTCATACTCTTGTAGGCAGGACTTCAAGGACTGTCTTTACCTCTCATTGCTTACAAGAGCTGTCAGTGGTTTCACCCTGTAGCAAGCCATGAGTCTACCATCTACACACAATTAATGTACTGGGTGTATGAAGTCATGCATGCGTGTGGAAGTAACAAAATATTTTTGAATCGTAAGTTTTGTTTTCCTTCCTATCAAGTGGCTATGCCTCCATACAATATAATGATGTATTGTGTTAGCATAAATGAGCCCTAATAACGCCAGATGGAAAGGAAGGTGAAATTTGAATAGACAAGCTTAGTGGGAAAACTGCAAGTGGTATAAGTGCAAGAGGAGGAGAGGTGCCTCTGAAGGCCTTGTTAGATGTGCCTGTTTCAGTCACAAGTGTGCGTTATCAGCACATCGGCAGGAAGTATGAGGAGAAAAATAGAGATCAGGGAAAAAGAAAATTTATTCAAATGGGATCCGATTGCATCGTGAGAGGAGGGTGCAGAGCCATCCCCCTGGAGAAAATCTCCCTGTATGAAGTGACCTCTTAGTCTCACAGCTGATTCCCAAGACTCCTGCCTTCCACTTGCAGAGACAAGTTAAACAGCTTTGATCCTGTGCAGGGCTTGACACCGTAGGAGAGGATCAGGGCTGCAGTAAACTCATTAGGGACTTGGCTCCTGCTTTTAATGAAGGGTACAGATAAAGGCAGCAAGAAATAGCCTTGCAATGAGGGAGAGGAAAGATTAGGCTATTGCTTAGGCAGCGGTGTAGCCTGGGAAGCTGTAGGTGCCCAGGAATATTTTGGGAAGTTGCTAAGGAGTGAGGAGGAGGGTCACTGCCTGCTGCCCTGTGCAAAGAGGTACTGCCCCTTTCATAGCTCTTCTCCTTTCTTTGACACCAAGATTTAAAGACAGTTTTTTCCCATTGTAAAGCTACACAGCTGTCTTTGTGTTGGGAGAAATTGCATTTACAAGCTACGTATATTAAGCTCCGGGAGATCCTACGTGTAAAGAAGCCGTTTTCTTGTTTTCATTGCAAAATGAGACAGCCACAGCTAGGCAACAAAACCTTTGAGCAAAAACAGCTTTGGTATTTATCCAGGATATGAAGAATACTGTGAACAACAATAGATGTGTCAGATAGTGCTTTGTTTACCTCAGTTTCCTGGAAATTGCAAGGATGTATTTAATTGCTGATAATTTTTTCAGTCTTTAGTTGCTTGGGTTCATCTTCTGTACAAACACAGCTGTAAGACTGATACTGTAAAATTGCTACTATTTTAGCCAAGCCTGTTCACCTGTTTTTGAACACAAGGAATGGAGAATGCTGCTTTGATCTGTAGGTTCCAAAAACTCTGAAAAACTTTTCCTCAGCTGTTTGAGCAGTAGTGGCTGTTGCATTCAACACATGGCTTTCTGCTCTGCCAAGTTAGACTAAGGTTGATGAGGTGTTTGAGGAAAAAGGTTTGTACATGATGGAGAAACCTGTTGACTTTAGGATGGAAAAACCTCCAATAAGCTGAAAGTCTTGGAGCATGTGCCATTCCTCTCTATCCTGTCCTCTAGCAGTAACTGATGGGTGCAAGTTTGGGATCGCTGCAGATTTCTGCTCACACTTTTTTTACCGAGTGAGCTTGCATTTATTTGTGCATGCTCCTTGTGTTTGCACAGGGCTGGCAGAGGGCCTGTCCTGTTCAAATGCAGACTGGATGGGAGGGTCATAAAAATGAAGCTGTACTACTGGTGTTCTGTGACCTTTGACCATGTGATGTTACAGTACCAAAAATGACATTTACCAAGATTTAGAGTTCGTGCACAGAGTTATGCTGGAGTGAGAACTTCATCGACGGTGCTGAGGTTCCTTTTTAAAACAGCTGGTGCTCGGAAAGGGTCTGTCTACCACGGCTTCAGAAAAATGTTTCATTGCAGAAGGATTCCTTTGTATCAAATAGAAACAATTTGAAATGTGCAGTGTATTTTGAATTATAGACGTCCAAATCCTGCAGAAACAAATGAACCCATCTCTGTTACCTTTGTGTATCAACAGATCAGAATGGCTTCTGAATCCCCAGATAAAGGTCCTGAACACATATTGCTTGCTTTAAAAGACTTCAGAAAGGTGGCCAGATTGTCTGTCTTCTTGCTTCCATTCTTAATTTATTTGCTTGTTAACACTGACTGACCTTTCTAACACTGCTGCACTGTGTCCCAAGTGCCACGTGGCTGCTCTGGGATGAGTTTGGGTTTTCCTGCTGCATGCACCTGGCTGATGTCTTGTTGTTCCAGATGGGCTGGTTGAATTGAGCAGTGGCCTCACCATTTCTGAATCTGGAAATCCTCCTTAAAGCAGGAATATGCAAATCATAATACAGGGCATATATTGAGAAGTTGCTATGGAGTGAGGAGGAGGATCACTGCCTGCTGCCCTGTGAGGAGAGGTACTTCTCTCATAGCTCCTCTCCTTTCTTTGACACCAAGATTTAAGGACTCTTGGCTTCCCCCGGCCCTGTAGACCAGGAGGAAGACTTTGCCCCAGAGGATTTTTAATCCCACATTGTGGCTAGCCACCAAGGGTCCCCGTTTCTCCAAAGAGAGATGATGAGACAAAACTCATCCCAGCTTTGTTCCATCTTGTGAGGAAAGAGAGAGTTAAGTACTTCCTGGAAAGCATGCAGCATGGATGAGCTGAGCTGAGCTGAGCAAGCTCATTGTAAGTTGTTTCTTACCTGCTTGAGCAGTCCTTGCAGTAAAAACCTCCTCAGGCCCCTTCCAGACTGAATTATGCTATGATTACTACACACACCAGCTGCTTCAAAAATTTCAGGCACAGTTCACTCACCTTTTCTGCCACAGGTTTTACATACAGAGATGGAATCGTACTGAGAAGAGCTAGAATTTCAGGCAAGGTATAAGGGACTTCCACCAGGTCCTGGATGTCCTGGCACCCAGAGTCACAGGAATATCCTGCAGACAGTGGTTGTTCTTCAGCCTGTGCTTTCTTCTGCTGCAGAGTTGGAGGAACCATGGGAAGACAGCACTGCTGCACATCCTAGGTGGGAATGGGTTTGTTCTTCGCTAGCATCCCTTCTTCCTGCTTCTCCTCTCAGGCGTTTGGTCTGGTATTTGTAATTCAGCTGGGTTAAGGCCTGCACACTGTGGTTGTTACCTGTGATTAAACGCTGAAGGAGCAGGACAGCTGGGAAACATGAAATTTTCTGATGTGAACAACAGGTAAGTGGATCTATTCAAGAGCAAAACAGTCTGGATATTTCTTACCATTGTTGAATATTAAATTCCGGCCCCATGCCTGCAGTTTATTCTATCTTTTAGTCGCTATTCATCTTCCCTCCTTCCCCTTTTTCTATTATTTTTCAGATGCCTAAATGAGAGGCTTTGCAAAATGCACAATGTGTTTTCCTTATGTTCCTGCCCAGTCTAAGAATAAATTATAGCTTAAACTTGGGAATGCTGCATCTGTCACTAGTTGTAAAGCGGCCTTGAAGAATTTTGCCTTGGCAAGCCTAATTGCTGGTAACTGCTTCTTTTATGCAAATCTGAGTGCTCACCGAACTGCTAATTTGGTGGTGGGCTCAGGGAGGCAGAGCTGCGGTGGGCAGGGTGGCTTCCCAGACACTGCTCTGCATTGCAATGGGATGCCCTAGGAAGTGGGTTTTTCAAGCATATTTGATCCAATCCCAAGGAAAAAAACCTACTTATTTAAGTTCCTGCTCATCCCTAAATTAGTCTTCAGTATTTATTTCTAAATAAAAAGAAATTGCCTTGTGAACTGTGCTTTCTTTCCTTGCCTGGCTCCCCTGCCTCTTGGGGTACCTCTGGCGGTACCCACAACATCAGTGTAATCATACTGCCTGCCAGCCTGGCTCATGGGACTCTCTCTAAATTGTTTCCCCATCTTACTTGCTCCTCGCTTATTGTAGAAGCACTTACTGCTTGGCAAAAGTTGGAATTATGGAGTCATGAAGCTGCTGGCCCCATGCTTGTCCTCCAGGTGTGGCTGTGGTGCTAAGCAAGGGGCCTCACACCTGTATGTACGTTGAGGAAATAAGGTGACTCACTCTTTCTGCTCCTTCAGCAAAGGAACAACAGCTAACGGGGGTGGCAGCTGGGAAGGATAATACAAGGCTGCATGCTTTGCTGAGCATCCTATGGAGCAGCCTCTTCTTGCTTTAAGGCTTTGTTGGAGCATATTCACCTCACTGGGAATCTGGCCACTCAGTTAACAGTCCTAGAGACAGGTACTGTCACAACACCAACTATGAGCATAATGTGCAACTGATAGCTAGCTGAGGTTTGCACTCCTGAAAATGGAGTGATTATAGAGCACAGCGGGGCTCAGTGCCACGGGGGAAGCGTATATTCAAAGCTACACAGCTAGTTGTGCAAATTGCAGTGCCTGGTTTACTTGGAAAGGTCAGCAAGCAATGCAGCTGGGTGGCTGTCTTGTGGCTGGCATGGCTGTCTCTGCAGCCTGTTTTCAAAGGCTGACTCTAGCACATTCCCTCCAGTGGCACTCAGTATACTTTTATTGTTTTTTCACCAGGGTACAAGAGAGGTCCTGAGTCCCAGTGTGATACATGATGCAGAGATGCAGGGCCTGGCAGGAGAAGGCAACTTTAGTTCTGTGGGGTTTTGTTTTTGCCTTTTTAACAGGGGAAAATTGAGGAGTTATTTGTTATTTGTGCAGAAGTGGCTCTTCCTTGGGTCCTGGTCTGGGAGAGTCCTCGAATTGGGAGGTGTAATAAGGATCAGCAATGCCCTGTTCACGTGAGGAGACTCGATGCTGTCATCTTGGGAGCATGTCCTGCAGCATGGACCTGCTGTGAGGGCTGCTGAGCAAAGTTTTCATGTCATGTGACCTTTTCCAAGCAAGTGTAAGCTGGAGTGCAACGAAAAGCTTAATATGTGTTGCAAACCCATGTGCAGCAGCTGCCGCAGTGAAGGAGGTGAAGAGCTCACAGAGGAAGCCTCAAATTAAGTATCAGCTAGACATTTTGGATTAAATCTGAGTCACATTGCAGTAAACCCTTTAAAAATACACCAGGAGAGAAGATTTCCTTCCTTTTTACAATTGTTGGGTTGATTTCCTTGAAAGGTATGCTGACATTGACAGGGAGGTAAGCTATCAGCTCCCATGTCTGGGACTTTTTATCAGGTGGCACCATTTGCGTTACCAGCAGCTTTCAGAAGCAGAGGCAATATTTTGTTGCTGTGATGTGGATTTGGCAGGTGCAGTTATCACTGCCATAGACTGTGTCCTCTCATTTATCTCGCTGTTGTCAGGCTCCTCCGACCATGTCATTGATTTTATTTGCTGAAGAAGAAAGAGGGCTTTAATTGCATAATTCAGAATGTACAGGGATCATATTAACCTGGAGAATTCCTACTGGCTCCCACTCAACTTCCATCACCTTTGCCACAGTAAGCTCAAGTTTGTTGTCACAAGCATGTGTGACACCACACTGCAGACCAAGCTGGGGTGCAAAAGTACAAAGGCTGCAGTAAAATGCAGATAACACACCCTACTTTTCCTTGGCTCTTTGTGTCCTTGTGGAGGGATATTTCTTCCCTGTCTGTTTATGGCACAGCTGCATGAGCACTTTGGGGCAGTCTTGCTGCATGACATGCTAAAGGTGAGGATAGAGAGCACAAGCTCCTGCAGCCCTCATGGTCAGCACCATGCCTGTAAGGTGGAACTTCCACCTGAAGAAAATATTTGATGGAGGATGGGGAGTGTTGTGACAGGGTTATTTATTTCTTTCCCCTGCTTGAGATTCTGTGGCCTCTGCTGAAGAAAGGGGCTTGGGAGCAATTCTTTGGTCTGACCATGTACTGGATTTTCTTATGCTCTTACAATCAGTGATGTCAGCCTGTGATGTCAGCCAGCGATGTCATCCCCCCATGCCTGTGGAGAGATGGGCTCAAATGTCTGATTTGCCACTTCCCAGTGCTTTGTGCTTCCTGAAGTCCATTTCTTCTCTGGGACAAAAATCCCCTTAAAGCAGGGTTTTAACAGGGGTGGTGGAATATGATAAATTTTGCAATAATTCTCTTGCAATTTATTCTTGACATGTAAATTTTGTGTGCCATCTCAGTGTTACCTGGAAGAACTCAGGGCTATTAGATATCTTGGCTAGCAAGTGCATAGCAAGATAAGAAGGATGATCAGCTGTTGTTGTTGTTGTTGTTGTTGTATGAGTAAGAAAATATTTAATAGAGAAAATGGGAGGGCCTAGGGAGATTTTGAAGGGACAGCCTTCATGGTTTAGGCTACAGAACAATTTGGCAAAGCAAGGGAGTTCTTTTGTAAGGAAGAAAACTTCCTTGAGGAATCTTTCTCTGAAGCACTTCTTTTACTTTGCTCTGGAGAAGCTGATGTGTACTGACTCCATCAGCTTTTGTTTGAAGTGTTAGCTGTGCTCCCTGTCAAAGCCTTGCATGGTTGTCCTTACAGCCCTTGAGAGACTTGCCTAGAGGAGAGCACTGTATGGCATACGCTGAAGTGTGACCCCCAAATTCTGCATGTAATATTGTCAAAGACCTCTGCAAAATAAAAACAGAAAGAAGAGTGCATCTAGTCTGTCCCTGATAAATGCATAGTCCTTGACTAGCAGTTGCTTTGGACAGCCAGGGTGCTGGAGCTAGATGGGTAGTTTAAAAGTCCTAGTGTAGCTACTGATTTTTCCCTTCAGACAGCTGTATTCAGACAAGAACAGCCATGGCATTCCGGGAAAGGGGCTGTTACCTCTCAGCATGGAAGATCACCACATTCCTTACTCACAGCCCAGTTCTTTTTCCTTCACTGTGTTTAGTGAAGAAACACATGCAAGCAGGACAGAGGAAAAGGGGCTCTTAGTGCTTCGGGTCCATGGCTGTCTTAGTGCATGGAATTACCTGGAAACAAATATGACTATAGGCATCTCCCATAGTCACAGCCAATACTGAACAAGTCATCTGTTTAGCAGGGACTGTACATCTGAAACTGCTACAGCTCTGTGGATGACTGGCTCCTTTCTATGTTCATAAATCTGTGAGTTTATAGTAGGCTGTAAAATTTATGAGCACTTTAGCACTTATAAATTTTATCCAGTGTGGCCTTTAAAATCAAGGGTTGTTATTAGTATTAAATGCAGATTTTAATTATTATTAACCCTCTGTTCACCCTTTGCCTTAAGGGGGGGTTGGGGGGGAAAGATAGAAAATCACCAAAGAACAACGAAGAAAAGGGAAAGAGAAGATTTAGCTCATTGGATGAAAGTAGTGAAATCACTTTCAGGTCTACAGATTGGCAGAATAAAGCCTAGTAGTAAAGATTATATAATCCAGATGGGAAGAATTTGAAGGAGGATATTGCCATTAAATTCTAACTGCCTAAATGCAGCATTGCTAAAATAAAATATGTGTGAAATAAATCACTGTTCACTACAGCTAGATGGAAATCAAATTATTTTCTTGGCAGAATTTAACTGAGTTAAGATTGTGAGATGTAGTTCTGTTGAAATATGTTGCACTGACATTATGAGCATGGAATTGGTAACTGGAACCTTGAATTTACATCTCTGTGCTCATTTTTCCATGATTTGGCTGTTGTCCATAGGAGCCACATCATAACATTTTCATGTGAGCAGGGGAGGATGAGGCTATGCAGAGCCAGGCTGCAGGACAAAGCTGTTTTACAGATCTGACGGGACCTGGGAGAGTCACAGGCGGACACAGGATGCTTGGTTCTCACAGACTTCTGGGTGGGCTAGAAAAGCTTATTCCAGAGCAGTGTAAGGATATCCACACTCCATTGCAGGCTTTGGACCAGTCCTCATTACTATCAGTGCACTGTATGTTCTCACTCCTGTATTTTCTTCTCACCTTCCATGCTTTCTTTTTTTATCAGGGAGTGGACTGGTTTTTTCTCTTATTTTTTAAAAAAGAAAACCTGGTGTTAGGATTATGTCCTATTACTTAAAGTGCTTGTTCTGCTACATGTACACACAAATTTAATTATACTGGCCATATGAAAGATGCATGAAGGTTCACTTTTGGGAAGTATGCCAAAGAGATCTTCTGAATGTGTAGCTGTTTGATGTAGGCATGTGCATAGTAATTACATTACTGATCAAGTACTGTATCAATGAAATAATCTTGATACTTAAGTAACTATAGCCTTGAGGCTGTGGTAAATGGAATAACCTTGTTATTGATTTCTTTTTGGCTTAATATACATATTTTATACCCCTTAATAAGGCCATCCTTTTCTAGCTGTTTCAGTGTCCTTCAGAACTGAGGCTTTTCGTTCAATCACTTGTGAAGGATTTTCCTGTCACTGCTTGTACTGAGGAACTTCTCAGATGTCCTTTTCAAGGCCCCTTTGCTGCCTTCCTCATCAGCAGTGAGGAATCCTGCAATGCACTCCAGTGAATCACACTTCTGCTCCCCCTTCCATCTCCTGTGGCCCTTCCAAGTAGGACATTCTCTTCTGTTCTCACTGCTTTCCAAACAAAAATACTTGCTTTAATTCTGCTGGAGTTTTGCGGGAAAGTTCAATTATATCTTCTCTGCCACTCCTTCCTTATCTATCCCTCCCTCCCTCCCCTTCATATTTTCAGGAAGACTTAAGGTCCCAGGTCTGCAGGATGACAGTAGCAAATATAATCCATCCCTGGTGTGTCTCAGGAACAACAAAAGTGGGTCCATCAAGACCCTATTAATGCTATGGATTCAAAGTTAATTGCTTGTCCTTCCCCTCTTATCTTGTGTGTTTTTTCTCCTCTATAGTTGGCTGCTCCATAGTTAATCTCCGCTCCAAGGGGTAGCTAAATTGGTGTTCACAGTGTTGGTATCAAATTTCAGAAAAAACAGCTGAAGAAAGAATGAGCGTCATCCTGGGATCATCTTTTGCAACAACTGTTGAAGATGCTTCAAGGCAGTGTAGGATGGCAAATATAGTAACCCACAATGCAGTAACTCCATGAGTATGTGACCTCACCAGCTTATTTATAGGGGCATGGATGGCATGCCGTGTGTGAACTTGAGGAGAAGTTCTTTTGCAGACCTTTATTTTGGAGTCAGTCTGAACCCCAAAGTGAGATCTGAGCATGTACTTTCCCTACAGCAAAGCTGTTTAGTTCCCTCTGGTCAGGACTAGACATGACTTAATAGTATAGATGACGACAATACAAATGACTGATAAAGGTAATTTAAACTCATTTTGGGATGTAGGCATTACAGATATACTCCTAAAATATGGCATCAGCAAGAAGCACAGTCTTAAAAATTGACCCACTGCTCTGTCCAAAGGAGGATCTCATCCCTCACTTTGAGTGTTGCCAGTGGGTTTGTTCTGGCAGCTGCAGCTGCCAAAACTAGAGGGCCACTTTTTACTCTTCTTCTCCAGGATCTTGTCATTTTATGTCTTTTACATTAGTGCCTTCCTCCCACCTTTTTCTATTTAAAGAAAAATTAAAATCAGAAATTATTGGGCGTTAATTTGTTTCCACTTGATGCTTGTGTCCACACAGAGAACTTAAATGGACATCTGCTAGCAAGAAGAATTCATTGTTTCCCACTGTTTGTTCTTACCAGGGCAGATGTATGAACAGATGGAAAAAGAAATCTTTGACTTTCTTAAACTCAAATGACCATAGAAAAGAGACACAAGAAATAATGTGACTTCACTGGTAAACAGAATCAAAATGATGTAAATACCTCTGAAGGTGAGGTTGTAGATCTGCCAAAATGAATACTGGCATACTGTAAACTGTGCTTTCTTTGATGTTTGAGGTGGGGAAAAAGCCAACGTTTTGCATCACGTTCATAAAACCAACATCCTATTTATTGTCACTGATAGCAGGTGGGGCAGGAACTTAAGCATCAAACTCTTCTTTCCCAGAAGCCTCTTTCTGAGGCATTCTGTCTCAATGTGATCAAACTAGAGTTTCATTCACCTCCTTTGTTAAACCTTTTGCTTCCTGCTAAATAAAGCTGTCAAAGGAAGTGGGAAAAAAGGAGCTGTTTGAAGCTTCAGAATAGTTTGCCATACTCTGCCTGTCCAATATGCAGACCTTCTGCAAGGGAGTGGGACTGTATTGTCACAGCCCCCAGCACTGCACAGACTTGCTCCACCACCAGCACTTCCAAGGGCTGTGTCAGTAGCAGTATATATTAATAAAGATAAAGGATTGAAAGCCATATTTTGATCCTGTAGGGCTTGGTAAGGATGCCTGACCTCAGCAGAGCATGTTAATTCACAGCAGCTGAGGGAATCACTTACCTCTCTTCACTGTTCCCTCTCTGCCATATTAATTTGATGTGGAGTGGTAAGGATTGTGGTTTGGGGACTGTTACCTAAACAGGTGGCAGAGGGCAACAGCAACAAGAATGCATTTATAGCTATTTTTATACAGTGCCTTGGCCAATGAAAATTCTGAAGTCCATTTAATGCTCTTAGCCCCTTGTAATTGATGTACGATTCTCTCAGACCTTTAAAATCAGGAGTGCCTCAGGCTTTGTGGTGCTGTCTCTTCCGTTTACCCCTGACTTTTTCCCAGTCTCCTACAGTTCAATACTTGCATTTCCTTCATCTCTGCTGTAAAATTTGGCTCCAATTGCACTAAGTCCCAGAGGCCAATACTTTACAAAAAATCAGGATTCGCTAAAGAGCAGCTGCTTCCAGAAGCTTTCCCCAAACCTCAGTCTGCAATTTGGGAAAGTGGTACAAGAGTATTCCTGCACTTATGTAGCGTCTGTCTTGTTGTTTAGAAGAGAGGTGGTTCACTTTGCAGGTAGGCAGTCTTGCTCCTGCCATATGGAAATTAATTTTTCTCAGCACTAATCAGATATTAAATCTCTTGTAAGTCAAAGCAATGGTTTTAATTGTAGCTAAATACCTGTTTTTAAAGAAGCCTCTCAAAATTGTGCTTCCTCAGAAGGTCTTTAAGACCTCCATTAAAAAGAAAAATGGCAAAAGTAATCAATAATGAAGAAAAAGGAGCTCCCCCCCAAGAAAATTCAATTGTTCATGACAACTGTGAAAAGATTTCAGGGAATTGTCTTTCTATGGGAATTTGAGGGATCTGTGCTCTTCTGTGATTACAAAATACAGTAAGAAAGCAGATTAAATTTCTGAGAGATTCTATTGCTGTTCTATATTTTAATTTTATTTTCTAGTCTAATCAATGTGTTTAGTTAAAAAGCGTAATTAAATGTTTTCCACAACATATTCAAACATTTAAGAAAAAAACCAAACCCAGACCGTAGGATGTAATATCCAACTCTGAGAGAACATTTGAAATAAGTGGTCATGTTTAGAAATATGTAAGAACAAGCCCTTTAAAAAGGTAACCCATGGAGATTAAAACTATAGGAGATATTGCTTAGGCTTTTCTCAGCAAAATACAGCTAATGAGAACACCTCAGCTTCTGGAGCCCCTACAAATGCTAAGACTGTTGTTTGGGAAAAAAAAAAAAAAAGCAGGAGTGCAAGTGTTGTTAAACCCAAATGGTGAAGAGTTGGACTGTCTCTTGGGGAGCTGCTGATGCCAAGTCTAAGAAGAGGTAATGAGTGGATTTAGGAATGGGAAGATACCATTAGTAGTTTAATTTTACATGGAGATTCATACCCTCATTATTTATTCCTTTCTCGTGACATTAAAAATGTTATAAAATCAAATAATCTGTTTCTATGCGAGGAAAAAGCAATGGAGAATGGAAGTTCAATGCACATACAAAGATAAAAGAGGAAGCAGTGGTGAGTACCTCAGAGTAACGTGCAGAAGAACACAGTTTAGTACAGACAGAGGGAAGCATCTATTAAATTCTTGACCCTAGATCTGACTCAGTAAAAAAGTCTTGGCTAAATACGTGCTTGCTTGTCTGTATGTGTTTTTAATAAAATCTTTTCTGATTTTATTCCTTCTTGCAGTTGCGAGTCAAAGACCGGTATCACTGAAAAAAATGGAAGTCATTTAACAGCATCTTGCAGAAAGCATTTGGAGATGAGTGAAATTAGATTTTTTTTCCTATATGGACTGGAAACTCAAAATTCATGAGGTCACTTGTAGGAGATTTTGGGATTTTCTGAAGTAGCAGGATCCATAATGTTGGGAACAGACATAACACCTGAGGGCTCTGTGACAACTCATGGACATCCTAAACGGTATTGAGGTTCCATCATGCTCTGGGCCTGAAAGCTTTCGGCTCTATTTTGTGATTTACTCCTGAGATCAGCTAATTAAAGAGCCAAATAGTTTTCTCTTAATTCAGTGGATTTAAAATGCTTGGAGCTAAGCTGAGCTACAGGACCTGCTGGCTCAGATATTGCAGGCACAAAAATTGAGAGAATGTGATGTCAAGTGGACTGCGGCAGAGCAAAGGTACCTGTCTGGGCTGCAGTTCTCTGGGGCTGGAGCTGGGGGAACACTGGAAAGGGGACTTTGTGGAAAGTCATGAGTGGGACTGCAGTGCAAAGTCCTTTTTTGTGCTGCAGGCTGCAAGATCTAAGCGATGCTTCATCCATCTGGGGTGTGAACAGTTATTTGGAAAAAAATACTGTGCCTTTTAGAGAATGCTACAGGTGAGTGTAAAAATGGGTAAAGGTCTGACAGTCAGTAATTGAGAATCAGTTTCGTGAGACATGAGCGTGGTGGGGTGGACACAAAGGGTGGGAGGTACCTGGGTTCTGATTTTTAATCCCAAACAGTCCTTCCCTTGAGGAGAGTCGTTCAGCCCTGCAGCAACATCTCTCCACTCTCACTCACTTAGACCATCCTCTTGTACTCAAAATGACTTTTTGGGAAGAAAAAAATTTAATTCTACAAGCAGAAAGCCAAAATGTCGAGCAGCTTCCAAAAATTTGTACTGTGTGGCATAGGAGGATTAATGCTGTCTGAGTGTGCATCACAAACTGATGTTTATGGGTTTTTTTAAAATTTTTTCTGAGTGTATGAGCAAGGTGTGACTCTTGGGAAAATTTGCTGGGTTGGCTCTGGTTTGAAACTTTGAGAGAGGGTGGCCTCTGTGAGCAGCAGGTGCACTTTTTGTTCTGGCTGTAGTTTGTTTTTAAGATGAAGTTACCCCCAGGAGAACCAAGAAGTGGTGTGGACGAATTTTCTTCAAAGAAAGCTTTCCTTGCATATGGTTGAAATTGTGGGTCGATTTAGTCATGTAATACCTTCATGTCTGCATGGAGGCTCTCCTGCTGTCTCTGTTTGTCGGTGATTGAATCACGGACCCAGACTGGCAGGACATCTGAATCCACTTTATTCAAAGAGCAACCTGGATTTATAGACTTACACGACCTATCACACATTGCCATGTCAGCAGCACACCCCTAAATGTCCTTCTATTGGGTCACTCACCTGTCAGCTTCCGGCAGGCTCCTTCCCCCAGGGCCCAGTGGGGACAAGCCTCTGTGCCACCACGTGCTCCTTTGTGCTGCCATGTGCTTTCTTTAGTCTTGTTATGGCATTCTGGAGGCACATCCCACAGCCCACAGTCCAATTCCATCCCATCTCATCCATATCTGTTCAAGGAGTTATGTCCGCTACGAGCTGCAAGAGAGAGAGTATTGGTAATGAGATAAGAGACTGGCTTAAATTGAGATGAGGCCTAGCCTATAAACTCAGATAGGAACTGTCTTGGGGTGATTTTATGATGATACTCTATTCCCTAATAATCTGCTGTATGCCCAGAAATGGCTGCTGGAGTTTTAAGAGGAGCTAGGCGATGGGGCCAGAGCCTGAGAACCCCGGGGCGGGCTCTGTTCAAACTCTCCTTCCCCGGTGTGGTTGGCGGCTACATGGATTGTTACTTTGTTGCCTTTGCTGGATTAGTTTTTGCTAGTTTAGGCAAGGAGCTTCTGGTTTTTTCCTTCCTCTGGCATGGAGGCTTTTCACTGGCAAATCCTTTCGTGGCTTTTTGATTTTTTTTCCTTGAACTGTTTCAAGGCTTGGCTTTTTTTTCGGTCCGTCCAGGGAGCCGGCAGTGGACGGGGGCCGCCCTGAACCCGAGACCTCGCAGAAGCTGAACCAACACAAAAAAGGACATTAAACTCCATCAACTTCACCTGCTGCGAGGAGGAGACCCACGCCAGAAATCCAACAGGTTCCCAGCTGCCGCATGAACTCTTTCCTCCCCTTCCCTGAGACAAAGAAGGGCAGCTGCCATCTTTGCCTCTCGGCCACTGCCAAGGTGGGGGTGGGGTGTAAAGGTCAATTTTTTTTCTGTGCTTTGCAAGTATCTTGCATTGTTAATAAACAGTTTTACTTTTTTTCACTTTCACCCACAGGTATTCATTCCTCTCATTGGCAAAAAGGGATTATTGGAGCCCTTCTCTTTAGGGGAAACACTCATTCCAGGGCGTTTTCTCCTAAAATTTGTCTCCAAACCGAGACAGGAACTAAAAGCAATACTTAGAGTATTTTAAGGTGTTTAGGCCTATGGTTTTGCTAAGAAGTTCTGTTGGTGCTGTGATAAATGAGTAAAAGACAATTGCTAACTTTTGCATGTATGAATTTAATATTTACAAATGATAATATGTTACATAGAAATAGAGTCAAGGTAGAACATACTTAAATAGAAACAAAGTTAAGGTGAATTGTAACATTGAGATAGTTGTAATGTGTAGAGAATGTAGTTATGAACATATAGGAATAAATATCTCAAGTTGATAAACCACAGAGCTGGAGACCAGGACATCTTAAAGAAATGAAGACAAACTACATGCATCCCAGGAAGTCTGTTATCTAATCAGAACTCACAAGTCTGTTATCTCCTCAGAACTCACACCTCCCGGAGAAACTGCCAGCTACAAATTAAGTTGGAACTGGGGAGGAACTGGAGGGGGGTTTCAGCCCCCAGTTCTAAGAAGGACCCCAAGACTTGAAGCGGCGCCTCACTGGCAGAAGGAGGCAGGGAGCGGGAGGGGGGAGTTGAGTGAAGTGTAAATTATCTCCTGAGCTTAATGAATATGTAACAGTTTGAAAGGTACTTAAGTTAACAGTAACATGAATGGAATCACACATCTGGCTAACTAGCTAAGTGTCCAGCGCTGTGTTTACCTTTGTTCTCTCAATAAATATTCAATATTGTACTGCTGAAATTTCAGCCCGTGATTTCATTTACAACAGGTGCCCTGCTTTCTGAGTGCTGTAATCTAGGGCCTAAATTGTCAAAAATGCACTCCCTCTGTCCTCTCAGCTCTACTATTTTACAAGCTTTCTCTGTTTAAAAGCTTCTTAAGTGAGGGTCTCAGAACATCTGAAAAAGCAAAGTAGTAAAACTCTCAGTTGTGTTTTGGTCATTTTAAGCAACTCCAAATGTCAGCGGTATTACGGTTGGTGCTCTGGTTTACCTCTGATTCTCCAGACTCAGTAACTGCTGATCAGGGCAGTTTGTAACTCTTGTGCATTGTTGTGCAGAATAACACCAGTTCAGAACTGCATATGTCAGTTCTCTCTTCTGTGGATTGAAAAATTAATACAGCTTTCCACTCAATAAATGCTGTCACCACCATCTAGTTGTCAGAGTGTTTTAAGTCTGTTACTGGGGTAGGATACATGCAGAAATGTTACTAAAAACCTGGCATCTCCGAAGAGGTAGACAGAACAATTATAGCGACAGTCATAAGTATTTGAGTTTCGAATACAACATTTATAAATACACCTCTCAAGCACCATTTGCTGGAAATCTGTAACCCATTGTGAAGTGCAAAGTTCCCATCTCTAAGTGATAAAAGGAAAAGAACAAAAATGCTGATCAGATCTAGCACATTGTAGATAAAATGTAAGTGATGTTTAAGCTGTTTAATAGATTAAATACCATTCATAAAAGCCCACAGGCTCCTTCTGCTTTTGCTCTTTTTTCCTTAAAGATCCTTATGTCATTTAGCCATAATGGTACTGCTTCAGCACAACTTTTAAAAAAGATTCAATCAGTGAAGTCTTTAAGCAGTGTAAAAGATGCAGTTGTTAGGCAAATGAAGAACAGATGAGAAATAATCTCCAAGGACCACACATCATTCTGTGCCCAGTGCCTTCTGCACTCCCCTGTGTAGGGAAGCTGCACCTGCAGGAAACAGAGTCCAGATTTGTTCGGTCTATTGCAATAGCGCAGACTGAGAAGTCTGGAGGAAAAAAAAAAATCACTGTCCATAGAAAGCATGCAGCTGAGGAAAAGGCCATTGCAGAGTCTGGTAGTCTTTCTTTATGGTATCATGCTTGAAGTGTACACTGTTCTGCCAAGAAGTAAGAGAGACTGTTTCCAGTCCTGTTTGCATTTCCATTGTCTGCATATACAGTAACAAGCACAGTCTGTAAGCCTGGTGGGAAGGGTTTTCTACTGAAAGGTTGTAATAATAAAAGGATTCATAAAGATTCTGTCCTCTCCAGTGGACTTGCTGGCTTTGTGATCAATTTGCCTTACTTCTACTGCATTCTGTAGTAATATGCAAATATTGGGATTGCTTATTGGACTAAAGATGATCAGTTTTTGCTAGAGGAAATGAGAACTGAGCAGGTTTGGGCCAATTCCTGTAAAAAGGAAAAGTTAAATCTCTGTGCAGATCCTCTGGGCTATCCCAGCAGGGCAGAGGGCTGCAGCTGTGGCACTGTGTCCTGCCCTGCTGAAGGGACGGTCCTGAAAAGGGAGCAACCCAAGGGTATTAAGGTGGTGCTGTGGTCCTCTTCAAGAAGCACTGTGAACCCACTTTACCTATTTATTTCCAGAAGAAAGAAAAATTATAACAGCTGATATTTAGGTGTAACCTAACTGGCTAGAAACTTGCTATCAGTCTGTCCTGTTTTCTCAGTGTATTTTCTTGATTGCCTTATCTAGTGATGCTTAGTATTCTTCATTCCTCTGTCATCTGATCTGTTGGGTGATAGTAGCAGATGTCAAAAGCAAGGATTTTGTGTTAGAAACTCTATCAAGGACAGCACAGGTTTCATGTGGCAGAAGCAATAAGCTCTGCAACTTCTGGTGTGCAGTGAGATCTTTCTTATCAGTTAGCCTGCCACTCACAGGTTTGTGCCAGCTCCCTGGAGAGAATTCTGCCTTCTCTATTGGGTAAGTGTTTTTTTCCCTGTAAAAAAATTCCCCTCGATACTTCCCTCCAGTTGTATAGCTCTGTGGACAAGGGTCACTGCTGAATTGTGCAGATCATAGGCTAAGAGCTGCATGCGAAACGCTCTGTTGGAGCATAAACGTCAATGTGTGTGTGGATCCAGGTCACAATTAAGCAGTCCTAGTTCCTCCTTTTTTTAGCAAACTACCCTGGGCAAGTGATGATGCTTAATGCCACACTTAACATTCCTCACAGGCAGAGGAGTTGTGCTGCACAGGATTTGATTCTCTTTCTGATGGAAACTGCAGGTCTGGATACAGACTGAACAGAGGGTGGGCTCTGCCGGGAGCTGGCAGGTGCCCAGGGGAAGGCGGGGCAGAGGCAGTGTGTGACACCCTTGGAAATAACCTATTCCTACCTCTGATTTCATTCTCTGGAAGTTGAAAACCATCACTTTCACTTTTACCACATATGAGTACCTCTCCTCAACTGAAAACAAGGGGCTGCAGGCTTGGGACTATAAAAACTGCTTACAATGTGTATTACTTAAAATGTGTGCTCCCTTGAAATGTGGTGTTTTATAGAGTTGGTCAGTAATTAAAACATCTCCAGCACAATAGGGTTAACTGCAGCTTGGAATTGAACACTGTGGGCAGCAGTCGAGATGAGCTTGCAGGCTGCCCCAGATCAATCCCATTAAATTCCATGCTGGTTTATAAAGTTTCATATAGTTCCTACAGATTTATGTGTTCAAATCTTTTTTCAGGATTTGAAAAAAGCTGAACTCAGCCTCAGTGAAGGTAGACAGAGTTCCCACCAGAGTTTTTAGGAAGGACATTGCTTTAGCTTACAGGCCTCTCTACAAGTGCAAAGTGCTCAGCTGGATGCTTGTAATAAAAAAAAAAACCATGGGCAGAGTTCTAGTAATATAGATTAGGATTGTCATTCCCCTTTTGTTCCAGGCAGAGGGTCCAATCAGACCAATGTACTTCTTGTTTTCTTCTTTACATCAGCAAGTGCTGTTGGCACAAAATGCCTTTTTGGTCGGTCCCCACAGTGTGATGGGGAGGCTCAGGCTGCCTGCCAAAAATCCTGGGGCTAAAGGCAGGAGATACTGAGTTGAAACACCTCTGACATTCTTGCTCTGCATGGGGTGATGCATGTTGCGCCGATGTTGCAGCTTGGTTTGATGGGGAACTTCGGTCAAAATGTTTGATGCTGGAAAAAAAATGCTCTGACACAGATGCTCATCTAGCAGGAGCTACTGACAGAGTGCAAATGGCAGACAGTCAAGGGAAAGATCACTTTTATTCCCAATGTGAATTTGCGTTAAAGATGTTATGCTGGCTCAAGGTGTCAAGTGAAATGCTGGAAATTCCCATGACAATTAGCAGGATTTACATAATCCTTTGTGGAATATCTGAATTTAGTTTTTATATACAATATAATTTAGAATAATATGTCTCTGTCATTTTGTTTTCTTTGTTTACCTATTCCATGGTGGTAAAACTATTTAAATTCTCAAAGCAAGCCTCTTCATTAAAGAAGGTATTTGAGGAAAGCCCTTTGGCTCTCTGTCTGTCCTTAGTCGATAGCAATTCAGCCCATACTTCTGGCCAAGCTGTGATAAAACCTTACCCAGCTCCTCCATGAGCTCCTGCAAATGTCCTCAAAGGGGAGCTGGGGTGTAGGCAGTGCTCCCATTGAGCTCCTTTCCACGGTCTGCACCAGTGTCCCTGCTTATCCCACCTCCTGCCAGAGCTGTTCTTCCTCTGCCAGAGTGGGTGTTGCCACTTAGCCCTGGGACCAGAGCTGCTGCAAAAATTCTCCATTGCTTTAGGACTGGGAAATCATCTCTCTGGGATACTGTAAAGTGCTGCCTCAAAGGCAAGCTCAGATGGCTATGTTCTGTTCATTTTAAAGGGAACTGGCAGAGTGGGAGAAAGATTCCTGCTGGCAGCTTTGAATTTCTGTGCTGAAAACTGAGGAGTCTTGCTAACGAAATATGTTGCATCTGTTGGCAGGAAAAATGAGAACCTTAGTTTTGAACTAATGTTATTTGACTCGTGGAACATGTGCTAACAAGCTACTTTATTTCTAAATATCCAAATAATGGGCAATTTCCCAGGAACTAGGGTGATTTTCTCCAAAATTTTTCATGTCCTTCATGTGTTTCACCCTATTTCCTTTTCCCCTTCAGGCTTTTGTTCTTTGCCAAACTCAGCCTTCTCCAGAACTTTTGTCTAATTCTCTGAGCTCTAGCAGTACAGCTGTTTTACAAGCAGAGGGTTTGTTGTGGGAGAAGCTGAAATGCTTTCCTGGCATAAGAGAAATCTCTGCCACGAGGAATTCAAGGACTAGGACTAGAAAGCCTGGGCTAAGAAGATAACAGGCCATTAGTGATACAGCCTGACTCGGGTGACCAGATAATATTCTTCCCACAAACACAAACCTCCTCTTTGACCTGGGGCACATCATGTGGACTCAGACAGTCAGAGATATGCAGGCAGCAGTGGATCTGGACATTATGTAACCCCACTCCTTCCTGTAAGATAGCTCTGCTCCCACCTCCGTGGAGTGCTTAAAAAAGAAATGTATTAAAGACATTAAGACCTCCAGATACAAGCAACAAGAAACGGATTAAGTGCATTAGCAGGGATCAGGAAAAGGGAAGCTCTGACACAAAGGATCATCATTTGTTGCAAACTAGAATTAAATTTGAAAGCACAGGAGAGGTGGTTATGCTGAGCTCTCTCACAAAGTAAATTGGCATGTGCTGAACCTCTGTTGGCACAGCAATGCAGCTTCCTCCTGAAGGCATTCATACAACATCAGCAGGCTGGACAGGAGGACAACACTGCACAAGAGTGGCAGGACTATGAAGCAAAAAAGTTCAGATGTGAAATTTTTATTTAAGATGTGAATTTGAAATTTTGTGTAAAATTCACAAAAAAATGCTGAGATGGGAGATGCAATGTTGACCTGTAATTTTAACCTGTGAAAGGGATTTGTGAGATGTTCAAATTTATAGCCCATGCTGTGTACTCAATACAAGTCCTTTTCTGCAACTTTCTGTCATTCTGTGCTTGCCACACTGAATTGTGGGTGGGTTCACTGAATTGTGGGTAGTTTCTGCATTTCCTGTCAGTCAGCCTGGAATCTCCCATATATCCAGTGAAAAATGACACAAACAATGGCATTGTCTTTTCTGACTAAGGATCCTGCCTCAGGTTTGAGTTTGCATGGCCTGCAAGATACTCATATCTTTATCAAGAAACTTCAGTTCGGCACGAACAGGGTTTAAAAAAAGGCCAAATATAAGGGAGAGAATACATTTGTTTTCCATGATACAGTCTGTCCTGTAAACCTCTCATGGGAATCGATGGACAAAACTGGCCACAGAACTGAGAAGGGACTACTTAGCCCAAGTGAAGTAATACCATAAATAGGCCCGAGACTAGTGCTCTCCACTTTATATATAAAACAGGGATTGCACCCTCACAACCACTAGGAGCAGCATGCAGAAAGTGGATCAGGATTTCAATGATCCTTTGAGCTTCCAAAGACAGCATATATTGGGTGGGGAGACACTGACAGTGCTGAACAGGCTGGGGGGTGTGAAATTGTCACTGAAAACCAGGGTTTTTTTAATGCACTATTTTTTCTTACCCTCTATTCCACAGATCTGAGAATGAAAGGAGTTTAAGCAATCTCCCGGTGCAAAAAAACGGATTAAGCATTTATTAAAACATCTATTAAATATATATTACTACATCCAAAACCATTTATTAAAGGACTGCCTGAGCACTGTGCAACTATGCTACAGTTGCTATCCATGTACTCCAGGACATTTCTTTGGGATTTAAAGATGCACAGACAACAAAAAAGTCTTATTATGTTATAGCCCCATACAGCTTTCTTGTTTTTCCCATTCCAGATGACTCTGGTTGGAGAACAGGGTGGTTCAAGGAATACATGTCTGCAGCAAACTGCCTCTCAGTTCATCTTCCATGAAAGGGGCCTTCAGTTCTTGTTTCATTGTAGACAGCAGGTGCATGCAATGCATGAAATAATCCTTTGGGCTATGGTGTATTTTAAAGGGCTAAAAGGGACTAGCAAATCAAATTCATTTTTTTTATTGGTGATGTATGCTGCATTTCTACATTGTGTTAATGAAATGCTGTATTTTTGTTGTGCTTTTAACTACAAGTCACTTCATCTCATATAAGCACCTTTGAAATATCCACTGGCAAAACCTGATGAGAAGCGGTGATGCCCTTGAAATGGAAATTTGAGAACAAAAACTGTGGATATTTCAAAGAGACACCAAGAAAGAGTCAGAACCCAGAGCTCTCCACAAGGAGGAACAAGTAGGTAATGGGCTCTCTCTGAGCACTGATCATCACTGCTTGAAAGATGCAGACCCAATGCCAGTATGGCATAAGCCATGAACTCTGGATCCTGATGGAATCAGGAACACCCTACCTATGTCTTGTGCCTCTGGGAGTTCACTGCTTTTGTTGGTTTAAAGTGTTTGCCTTTCTTAGAGCTCACTTGTGACTAACAGCAAAATACTGAGTAACAGCTCCTGTGTGGTTTTAGTTATGGTGGACATTTGCGCAGAAATGGGCTAAGTACCCCCCAAAACAAGGTTTTCTGCCCATCTGACAGCACTGTGTGTGGTTCAGGGATAAGAATACCCAGTCCCTCCTAGACAAAATCCTGGCACCTGCCCAGCCTGCTGGTCCCTTAACCTCTGTCCCCTTCCTACCCTTTCCTCCTCCTCAGTGATGACTTCCTTCTCCATGAAAAAAACTCCCTGCAGGTCTCCTGGATTCCCAGGAGCAATCCCCAACTGTGACTGCTTTCAGAGGGATGGTGGAACACCACCAGGTGCTCTCCCTGTCCATACAGGGGTGCTTCTGTTGCATGGGAGTACAGTGGTACCAGCTGGGCTGCGGTCTTTGCTGTCATACCACCCCAGGGGCAGCGGCAGAGGGAGGTAAGTTTAAGGATACAAGGCAAAATATGTCACCTGCTCCCCTAGAATTTTGTCTTAATCTCTAACAGGGACTAGACTGAGCTCAGACCTTTTGTTTGAAATAATTGCTATAAAGCAGAATAGTCGCTTTACCCACCCAGAAATCTGTGTTGGTGTTATAACTTAATCAGGCAAAGTTTAAAAAAAAAATGAAAAAAAAAAAAAAAAAGGAAAAAAGGAGCCAGTCCCTTCTGTTCTATTGTGAACAAGTTTTCTTCAACATTTTCAGCCAAAGGATAGCATAAGCGAGATCTGAAGAGCATTCCAAAGAATTCCCTTCATGGCTCTGCTTGGAATGGCTGTTGGTGGGTGGGCAAACTCTCGGGCTGTGCTGCTGGGGCCGTGCGCATCTCTGCAGGCACAGAACAGCTCAGCTCACTGCTCACCCAGGCTCTGCCAGGGGCAGGTATGGTCAAACTTGTCACGGCTCGTGCATCCTCCCCCTGCATGGACTGGGCTGTCAGGAGTCACCCCCACTCCTCTGGGCAAGAATGGGAACTTGGTGAGTCTTAATTAAGTCTTCATTAACCCTTGGCTCTATAAAGCTGGGTTTGTTGTACGTGAAAGTGTGTGAATTTACACAGGGGGTCATTCCTGAACTTACACTTTAAACTTTATTCCTCTCTTTCTCTTTGAATTTCTTTGACAAAATTACAGCTGAAATCCAAAAGACTCTGGTTTTAAGTCAATAGCAATCTAAGTTGTTGGAGTGCAGCGTGTGCCTTGTGATGAGGCTAGCAATGAAATGTTCACAGGTTTGCGGTATTATTATTTGAATCTTTATTCAGGTAGCTCACTGACGGAAGCATTCACAATCTGCATGAATTTCCAGTGCAACCAATATAAAAATGAAAAAAGAAAAATTGGAAGCAGAAGTAATTAAACTGATAGTTACACCCACACTGAAGGAACTGTGGGGTGCAGAGTCACACAGCTTATTTTTTCAGGAGTCTGCCTTTTGTTGCTTTCTTTCAAATGATTTCAAAGACTTTTCAAAGGGAAGATTAGTGCTGTTCCTGGGTTAGGCTCCAAATTGGAGCAGTCACGTGGGATTTGTCTCACCTGGAGTTCCTTGCCCAGCCTTCCTGAATTCAGGTCCCCTGTCTCAAAACCTGCCACACACCAGGGCAGCCCCTGTGGCACAAAGCTGTGTCTCATTATCTCCCTATTTGTGCCTGGGCAAAGGCCAAGTATGTGAATATATCATGTTCTGGTCATGTATCTGTCAAAGCAACCTGAAAACAAGTTTATCACCTTTTATGTTTTGGAGTCATAGAGCCAAAATCCTTCTCCAGCATCATCCTCTTGTGAACTCTGCAATAGGCTTTGCTAAGAAGTACCAGGCAGCCTTAGGAAAACTGCAGAACAATAAAACCCTGGCCTTCCTTGCTGGCTCTGACCATGTGGAGACTGCTGGGGCTTCAGGCAAGACAATCACAGCAAGAGGATAGGAACTGGGAATTTTCTTTGGCTGTAGGACTCACTGTACTCTCAAAGGAAAAAAAACGCATCAGTAAAGCAGAGAGAAGAGTTCATAGCATTTATAGGAGTGATTTACTGAGTACAAATTAGCTATTGCAACAAATATCTCATTTGATTGTGTTGTCATGCACTACTTTTCAGTATTGCTGTTGCTGGGATCAAGCAGGAAATAAATGAAAACAAAGAGGCAAAAGAAACATTTAGGTATGAATTAATTCAATTGCCTCCAGAGCTAAGGTTGTTCTTGTATTTCAAAGCTGCAAAAATTACCTGAATTTCTTTGTTTTCCCTTCTTCTACATGGTCATTCAGCTCCCCTCTTTCCTTTCCTCTATGTATGCGTGAATAGATAACTGCTTGATCAGTACAGGGGAGTGTAGCTCTTCCTGGAGTGAACTGGAGAGAAACTGGTGAGATTTTTCTTTTGTTGCAATCAAATATTTTGCATTGAACTAACAACTTTTTATAACTTTTTAGTGCCAAAGAGGTGGAGAAGTGGTTAGGGGAAACCACAAAACCTTTAGCAGTCTCTCAAGCTGTGGAGCTAAAAAGGTAGGAAGGCTAAGTGCACACAAACCCAAGGTTTCTTCCCCCATGAAGTGTCAAGTGGTTCCTCATATTCCTGCAGAACCCATGCCCAGAGTTTGGCAGAGAATGTTAATATGAAGGCTGGGCTTGAGAATTTTCTTGGATTTATTTCTTGCATGTTTCTTAGATAGTTTTACATTATTTTGTGACATAATGTAATAGAATTGATGTATTTTTATACCCAGCTCCCCTCAGAGAATTGAAATTTAGTGATAATTTAAATATTTAATAGTAGCTGCCCAATTTTTTTTTTAAAAGATTATTTATACAGTGTATAATTTTGTTCCACTGAAACATGCCAGTAGTGGCCATGTAAATTTTGTGGAATGCACATATAAATATGAAAGTTAAAGAGAAACATGGTACTCTGAAACGCAAAGTCTTTGAATGTATTTTTGCCAGTGTGTATTGGAAAGAAGACAAATGTTGACATACCCAGCTATTCTGCAGAAATCCTGTCATCTTCACATTAAAAATGACAGCAAAAGAGAAAAATTAGTGTACTGGTTTCGCACGACATGGTTTTAGGCAGCAGGGGGGCCACAAAGATGCCTCCTGTGAGGAAACTGCTGGAAGCTTCCCACCATGTCCAGCAGAGCAAACGGCTGATGGTTCTGAAGATGGACATGCTGCTGGCCAGAACTGGGCCAATGAGAGAGGCTGGTAACGCCTCTGTGATTACATATTTCAGAAGAAAATCAAAACAAGGTCACAGGTTTTTTTTGCTTCTAGTCAGAGAAGAGGAGGAGGTGAGAATATGTGAGGGAAAACAACAGGGAGACACCAAGGTCAGTGAAGAAGGTGGTGAAGGAGGTGCTCCAGGCACCGGAGCCGAGATTCCTCTGCAGTCTGTGGTGAGGACCATGGTGAAGCAGCTGTGCCCCTGCAGCCCGTGGGGTCCACGGGGGATGCAGAGATCCACCCGCAGCCCATGGGGGAGGTGCCCATGCCAGAGCGGGTGGATGCCTGGAGGAGGCTGTGATCCAGTGGAANCCCCACAGCCTCACAGGGGATGGACTCTTCTCCCAGAGCAGCAGAAGAAAACCTTGGTGATGGACTGACCAAAACCCCCCTGCCCTGCCTCCCTGTGTTCTCGGTGGGAAGGAGGGAGGGGCTGGGGGGTTAAAGGCTTATTTTACTTCTCATTACCCTCCTCTGATTCTGTTAGTAATAAATTTTACTTAGCAATCAAGGTTGAGCTGTTCTGCCCTTCAAATATTTCTCCCGCTCTCCTTAAGTCACTCATGAAGCCTCTGTTAACCCTTTTGCCTCCTTTCCCTCCTTTGCCCAGTGTGGTAGGGGAGGGTGAGCGAGCGACTCTCGTGGGTGCCTGGCGTTGGGCCAGTGTCAAACCACAACAATTAGAAAGCAAAATATATTGAGAAAAAACCAAGTCTGGGGAAGGACAAGAAAGAGGTGACAGGTTTTTTAAAAAAAAATTACATTCAGACTTAGGCAAGTCAATGAAAGAACAGCATGGTCTTCCCAGAATACCATGTCCCTGATATTAGATAACTGATCCCAGCAATCAGGAGTAGTTCAGTTCTCGGTATTGTATCTTTTCATATAACCATCAAACTAGATATTTACAATTCATATTTATTTTTTATTAGTTAATGATGTCTGGATCCTGCCATTCTCCTCTTACCAAGTGAACAGCATTCTGAAGTGGCTTCTTGCTGACTCTAAGGTCAACCCGGGAGAGTAAAGCTTTGCATAACTTCGCATAATTTAGATCCACTTTTAACACCACCAGTTTTTTTGGTCATAATAATTTAGGACCCAAAAAACATGGCTGAGGTTTAACAGCCTTAGACATGGTTTAAGACCAAGGTTCTATTGCCTGACAAAGAGTGTAAAACAGTATTAAGGACAGGAATTCTGTGTCCAAGATTGGAGTTTGGGGATCTGCATGGTTCAAGGTCTCTAACCCTCAAAATGTCCCCAAGAGAGGATGTTCTCAGAGGCTTCACACAGGGCAGTGTCTGAAGAGCGGAGCCCATGACAGCAAGTCATCCTTTCCAGTTCAGGTCAATATAAGGACTCACAGAAAAATCGTATTAAAGGAAGAACAACTGCTCTTTTTTTAGTTTCAGACTTTGGAGTGAAAATTGAAGTAATTTACAAATTAACCTGACTTCTTGTATCAAGTTGTCCTCATTAAAGAGAGGTGAATGGTTCTGCCACAAGGAGCTTTCCCCTGCTCAGTGGAATGTGTCCATGTAGGAGGTACAGGAACAAATCTCTGGGCTAATTTCTGCCTGTTCTTCCCGCTCAGAGGGAAGAACACAGATGCCTTTTCCAGCCTGGAAGGTTCAAAGACTGTGCATACAGTGGGATCCAATTTCAGGCTCTGATCTTTGATGTATTAATGGGCAGTTGCACCCTGGTGATAACGGCAGCATTACTTAATGCTGGGTATAGATGCTGAGAAGGGGCTTTGCTGGAGGGTATTTGTAGGCTCACAGCTTCTGCCTGAAAGTCTCAGGGTGGTGTGTGGTCTATTTTACTGCCTTGGAGGATATGAGATCCAATGACATGTTGTCAGAGGAAGGGGTGGAATTATTATGGATGCAGGACTAGTGTTCTGTGCCCATTGAGTGCTCCCTTCCTTGCTTTCTGGACTGCCTTTCTTCTTCAATATTACAAATTAATCACAAGATTCACTCATTTCGGCTGAACTTCACATCTTTCCATCTGATGGACAGCAAATAGTGGTCAAAACAGGAAAAAAAGGATTAATTTGAGCAGCACTGGAGTTTCTTTTGTGTTCCTTGAGCTAGAATTTAATACGGGATCTGACCAAAAACTGAGTGAGCTAAAATGAAACACTTCACTGGACCTTATTTCAAGTCTTGTCAGTATTACACCCTTGGAAAAGAAATTCAAAGCCTGAGTGTGAGAAAAATACAGAGGAGTGTGGTAGAAACTGGAGAGGTATTCCACTTAGCATCTGTGCCATGGTTGTTTCCTGTGATAAAGGCAAAAAANCCCTGTGCTCTGAAGGTAGGCAAGTAGGCATCAGTCATCCAGGGACGGGATGGACCCTGAAGGCTACAGAAAGCTCCAAGCATTTTTTTTCTGCAGAAATGTAAATATATTGCACTTCTACATTCTGTGTCACAGAGCTCTCAACAACTATATTTCTGCCATCCCTTTCTCTTGACCTTTGGTCTTGCCCACAGCTTCCTGCCTGCTCCTGGGAGTTCATGGAGAAATGGTGCCTGCTTGGAGGCTGCTGCAGCTGGGGATCCAAGTGGGGATCAAGGGGAAGTCAACTCCCCCAGGACACCTGGCATGGTCCGTCCTGGCTCCAGGAGGGCTCCTGTGGTGCTCCTGTCTCCCCATCCTCTCAATTCTCCACAGACTCAAACACGGCACAGTAAAGTGAGTAAGTGTTATCTGCTGCACCCAGCTGGAAGTCTGGCCTTGTACCAGCCAGCTGTGGTATAATTCAGGCCATTCCATTTTCCCCAGCTTTCCTTCCATGAATTAGTAGCTGTAAAGCACAGCTATGGGCAGCAGCAAATCTTCCCACAATTTCTGCCTTCCAGAGCCAGGTAACAGTCCAGGTTTCCATCACCTCTCTCTTCCCCTCTTTCTTGTTGTCTTTTCGGGACAGGTAACAATAATACTCCATATTACACATCCTTCTTACAGCTAGATAACTAATGATTTCCACAGGGTCTCCGCCAGAATTAGATAACTGCAATACTCTTCATTTTATATCTGTCTTAAAGGCAGTAACGGCAGTACTCTAAATTATGTACCTTTATTCTTTTTTCTCTGTCAGGCAGGTATATTGTTATGCTCATTTTATGTGTCTTTCCTGGAGCTGTAATAGTTTTCATTGTATTCCCTCAGAGCTTATTATGGTAATGTTCCTCGTGCATATCCCACAATCATAAGTGGATATTTTTGAGTCATCTCTGCAGTATTTTACCAGTAGTATTTATTGCAATTTGAGTAATTAAAATAGTGTCCTTAGGTAACAGCTCTCAGAAGGGCTGCGCTTTTCCTTTCTGGAGGTCTCTATGGACTGTCTTGGGGTTGGAAGTGTTCTGTAAGGAGACCTGTGTCCGCTTTTGATCCCGGGACTGGGTGGTACACTCTGGAATTTAGCAGTACTTTACTACCAAGTCACCACGACTGTGGGTGCTGAGGGGGGCTTGGCCTCTCCTGGTACTCAGCTCATCTTCAGAAAGCAGGTTGTGCCACATGTCTGCATGTTCATGTCCAGCATTTTCCAAACTGAAGTGCTGAATTCCTCAGACGAACAGACTGTTCCTTCACAGTGCCTTACATCCTTATTCCTGATTTTGATTTCAGTCTTGTTTTCTAGCTCATAATATGAAATTTGCTGAGCATGGGCAGCTGAGGCAAGCTTCACAAACTCAGCTATGACTCCTTGATTATTTTCTGGGATTTCATTGCTTGCTCTACATTTTTCTTCAGAAAGTACAATGTCTTTCTTCTGTGAGGCCCTGATGGAGCAGAAACAATACTGTGTTCTAGGTGATCTTCCTCTTTGCTACATGTATACTAAATGGGGTAACAAACCAGTAGTTATTCCTCAATTTACATAAAGTAACTCCAATCAGCAAGCCCAACCTGAAAATCTCTTAATAAACTATTCAGTAAATGCATCTATGTAAATAATACACAGGCATAAATTGGAACTGGTTTGAAAGCAGAGAAGGACGGCTACATTTGTGGCATGGTTCAGAGATTATAAATTAAATCACACCAATTTTTTCTCCCGTTCCAACTTTTATTAGAGAATCAAAATTCAGATCAGTCTCCTGAAAAGATTTCCTTGTACTGCTTGAATGTCATAAGTAAGTCTGACTCAACCTGCAAGAGAACACTGCCTCTAAAAACAATTGAACTGCTGCCTGGCCATAATCCCAGCATGAAAAACCTGAAAAGTAAAACACATTATAAGAAATATTTTGTTTGAATTTTGAGATGAAGGGAAGTAGAAGCTGCTTAGAAGAGCAATGGGATGTGGCTCCAGGTTAGGGGCATAATATATGGAGAACTCTTAAACTTCATGGGAAATTAATAGACATAACTGAAGAGGGTAATTTCAGGAGTGTAGCCATAGAAGTTGATGCAGACCTGTGAATAACATTGCACCCAAGAACTGCGTTATTAAAATTTCCACCTTATTGACTGGCATGGACATGAACCACAGAGGAAATCAGTCAGAAGTATAAAGGTCTAATCAGGACAAGCCAGTGAAAATGGAGGGCATTCTGCAACTCGGAAAGAAGCTGTGAAGTTCATTGCAAGGAGCACAACATTTAGGAGAAGGGCTTCTAGCAAAGCTATTCTAAGTGAAGTTACCTTCAGCTTAGATGAGAAATATATGCTGGCCATATTTTTTCATATAAAAGAAAATTGAATTCTTAGCCAGAATAAAGAGAGAAAAAAATATTGGAATCCAGTGTGATTGTGAAATTCCCTCTGTGGTAATCCAATCTACAGCCCATCAGCCGGGGGAGACTTTATCTGTCATTGCCTGACGAGGATTTTTAAAGAAGAATTTCCAGAGGAGTGAGCAGAGGTGATTCTGTCAGCAGCAAAGTGCATCGACTGTCGTAAGAGCAGAGCTGGGCTGGTGCTGGGCACCTGCCATGCCAACATTTCCTTCATAAACCACTGGCATGAAGGTATTGGGTGTAAATTGCCATTGATTTCAGCACGCGCAAAACCAGCCCTCACAAAGAGCTTGACAGTGACAGGTAAGTTCGTGCTGCCCCAAGGGGTTCACTCTGCACCTCTTGTTTCCTGGAGGAAATGGTTTTGTGTCTCACTTCCCTGCTTGTAGAACAGGTACGTGGCCACTCCAGCCTTTGCCAGGTGTGGAGGATGATGGGCACTGAAAGGCCACCAGATTGCATCCTAACTTTACATGTTAAATGTTCAATTTATTAAACTGAGGTAGGGTGTGAGTATTAATGTGATTTCTGCAACAGAGTTTTGCACAGCCCATCCCAGGCTGGTTTTAGGCTCCCTAGAATCTCGACAAACCATGAGTTCACCCACACTTGTGGCCCCAAGATCTGTGGTACACAGGACCAAATAAGCAGGTCCCCTGTCTCAGATAAAGTCTTTTTAGATGACACTCTGACAAAAGTCCCTGCCTAACACTTGTTGTGTTGCATCTAATAAGTTAAAGGAAAGATTTTTACCTACTTGCTAATATAAGAAAAATTAAAAATAGCTATTCTGGGCATCTAACAAGGTCTGCCAGTCTCAGATAGCAACAATCCATACAGCAACATATTACAGCACAGGCAGCTGTAATAAAAACCAAGGAATTTATTGAGGAGGAGCTGAAGAAGTTAAATTCTGATAACGACAAATAATTTACTTTGAGGTAGTTTTTCAATTTGTTTCAAATAAGGCCCTATCACTCAATTATTCTTCTATAAAACTGGTAAGTTTTTACAGATCTTCTTTCAGCAAGCTGCAACACTTATGTTCTGATGGAGGTGGTACTAAACAAAGAAGAATTACATAAATGTCATGGAGCAGAGGCTTCATGTGTTAGGAATATTAAAAATAGCTCATCAGTGCTCACAGGGTCTGATTTCAGTAAAGCATGCTATGTTTTCCACCCCTTTATGCATGACTTCAACTAGAAAACCATTACAGAATTGAGAAGTATCTGAATATCCAAAGCACAATGCCCCTTGGCAAATCTCATGTGAAAATAAGAAGGCTGAAGGGGGGGAAACACATTTAATATTCATATATTAATTGACTGTAAAGTTAGTACATTCTGTTGCCTTTTTGCTTAGTTTTCAGTTAAGTGTAACTATTTTGTGTCTGTTTTTCATCAAGCTCCAATGAAGCAGCACACTAAAAAGAAAATTCCTAAACAGAAATGTCCCCAGTGAAAATTTGACTGGGATGATCCACGGTTTGGGGCTTTCTGTATTCAGATAGGGCCCGACTTTGAGCCGCTAGATCCAGATTTCCTAAGGATTCAGGGAGGGTCTTGAAATCAGATTCCTTAACTCTGCTTTCAATTTTTATGTGAATCCATGCCAAATCTCTTCCTGCTCTTTTAGCCTGGCTTCAGATGTAAAATTTGTCTCTGGAGGGGATAGTCTGTCATTCTTTTCACAGTAACTTTTGAAGCTGTTCATTCTAACCTTTCCCAAGGGATCAGATGTCTCAAAACATTTCCACAAACATAATGAATATAAACAGCTGGGTAAAGCAGAAGGAGTGTAGAACTATTTGCCCACTACAAATAAAGAGGTTGCAGTGGACTCTTCCTCATAGCCATCCAGGAGTTTGGAACCATGAGAAAAGCTCAGGAGAGAGCATTTTTCTTCTTAGGTTTCAAAAATCTAATCACAAAATATGGACCCATAGTATCTTTTTAGTATAAGATTTTTTCTTACCTGGGAGTGGCAAACAGGATTTGCTGGGGTGGGATATGACCCGATTACATTATAAAATCAACTTACATACGCAAACCAGTTCTCCAAACACACACTTGACCCCTGATTCACAGAGCATGAAAGAGTGATTGCAACCAGATTGCAGTCCTGAAAAAAAAGTGAAATAATTGAGTGAAGAACTGTGGGTTTAGTTTTTCTGCGGTGGTTTTTTTTTTCTGTTTTATTCTAATTAATTTGGAGGAAGAGAAGAAAGAATGTAATCTCTCAGAGCATTTCACACCTCTTCGGAGAAGAGGAAAGAAACCCCAAGCAAATAAAAAATCTTGATTATTTAATCCAATTTTTGGAGTTGTCAGGATGTTTGAATACCATAAATTACTTACATGCAACAGGAATTCACCTGTGTTTATATTCACAAAGGCCTTGGAACTCATGCAGGAAACTAATTTTTCTTAATCTCACTTGCAGTATGTAAATCAAAGGAAGAGCTGTTTTAACAAACACAGCAATTCTAGCACTTAGGAAACCTCTGATAAGTTTGGAGTGTTTAAGAGTTCCCAGGTGCTATCCTAGGAGGATTTCTGGCTGTCTCCTCCTGATAGCAAACCCTGGGTGTGAGCTTCCAGTTTTCATGAGGTGTCTCTGAGCCAAACTGCACTGGGCAAGTGTCAGTAGATGGCTGGCTCACATTTAACATACCAGCAAAAACTGTAATTATTAATTTTGAAGTGTTCGTAGTGGTTTCATTTTGATCACTGCCAGGAGATGAGAAAGGATGAGGAATACTAGGGAAAGGATTACAGGAATAGCTTTGGGGCCAGTTTTGGTGGAGGTGTAGCACTTGGCTGGCATAGTTTACTCGCCATTCAAGCTCGGTTTCAGGAAAAGGTTCCCACTGTATCATATAGGTCCAGCAACCTAAAATAAGGCTGAATTCCTGTAAGGGGAAATCGTACAAGATCAATGTTGCAACGGAAAATAGATTGTCAAGAAACATCAGATTAGGCATGGAAAATTTAGGATTTCAGAAGATAAGGAGTGAAAAGAGTAGTTTTCTTCTGGATATTTCATGAGCAATAAGGAGAGACAAGCTTTTTCTAGGGTTACGGCAGACACCAGTCTCCCATATGTCCACCATGGTAAGGCTAGGCTTTGTGAAAGAAAGTAATTGGACAACAATTTTTCAATATTTTTTTGCTGACCTTAAAAGCTAAGATGGGAAATGGCATTTACCTGGTGTTAAGGGTTAGAGATAGGATTTCAAAAAGAAATAAGGTCTTTTTCTCCATAAATATATAACTGTCTGTATGTATCTCCATGGGGAAGCTCATATATATATATAAAAAAATGTATTTCGAACCTATATAAATATACATTTATAGGTATACATTAACCCTTTATAATTGCAATGAGAAGGACCATTCTGGCTATTGGGTCAGAGACTGGTTATCATGGTGTATTTGGAGGTGAGGGTTAAGGGTAGAGTTTACCCTCTAGAAAGACACAGGGAGGGTTTCCAGTGATGCTTGTACTGGCAATAAAGATAATGTGAAAAATATGGAAGTGAATGACTTCTTGTGTATTTATGTAGAGGTACTGCCAAACCAGATGTAGGTTTTCCTGGGGTTGTAGTTAGAATGAAAGCAGATCACATTGTTTCAACATACTCTTACAAGGCTAAATAAATATTCCATTGGTCTCGATAGAGGTATTACTAGTTTTTTTAAGGAAAGCAATGTGCAGAACAGTTTTCACCCATGCATGGTGCTTTTTAGAGAACAGTCCTGATAGAGACAAGTGCCTTTCTATAACTGTTTTGTGTAGGCAGTTCTTACCTATGTGTGGGGTGTTGCAAGGCATTTAAAAAGAAAGCAATGAAGCGTGCAGTTTCCTACAGATTATTTTGAGGTTAAGAAGAAGAATGGTGTTTGGTAGGAGCAAGTGGCCTCAGATTTGTTTCAATGCTTGACTGGCTATGGCTTCCTGCCCAGCAGCGATCACAGGGAGCACTGGAGCAGGGTTTTCTGGCAGAAAGCACTCAGGAGAGTGATCCTCCACTGCTTCTGCTGTGCCCAGAGAGCTGCGTTAAGAGAAGCAGGAGTTACACAAGCTCTGTTGATTTGGGTTGATTTGGTTTCCAAAAGGAGCAATCAGGAGAGCGGTTTTCTTCTGGTTCTGCTGGATTTGGAGCAAAAGGTTTTCTAGGAGGGGAAGGGAGAGAAGGGGAGGGGAGGGGCCAGCTGTCAACTTAGGGATGGATATGGGATAGATTTCTTGGCTCTGGGGGGGAGGCCAAAAGCTGGTTTAGGTTTGTTTTGTTTTGCTGGTGTTAGATCTGCAATCTTAGAAGCTCTAAGCATAGTGGGTGCTCTCAAATTCTTCCCTGTCCTATAGATTTAGAACAGTGCAATATATCTGCAGGAGTGCATGGTTTTGTATCAGTGTTAGTGTAGACTCTGGATTGCTTTCATTAAGTTTCATACACATCAGAGTAGGGTTTCAGACAGGTGATAATGTGAAGAATACCTGTTTCTCCTGTTTTGTTTACCCTGATGTTAAAATGTGGAACAATGCTTTCTAGAATTGGATATAAACTCTTTATTTTTTGTATATAGATACTATTCATGCTGCCACATTTTGTTCAAAGTCCACAAGAGATCAGATTTCAGAAAAGAAGCAATCAAGAGAATGGTTTTGCACTGAAACTTCGTTTGGCTAACAGCAAGGACTAATTTAGAATGAGACCACGGTCTTTATTTTTTGCACGTAGTTGTTACCCGAGTGCTATTTTCCTCAGAATTTAGGTTATATGCATTAACCAGTAACATTTTGAAAAGCTATTATTAAGGAAAAACATAGATGTGGGATGAAAAATCATATTGGAAGGAACAAGTAGTTTTGATTCAGTTCTGTGTGCAATACATTTTATGGTTTGCATTAAAGTTTCAGAAGGGCGTAGAGAGGACTTCAGACTTCTTTTTCCTATTGACTGTTGAATGTTTGGCCAAGTTGTAAGGACCTTGGTTTACAGGGTAAATGTGAACTATTTATTTAGTTTGAATTAGATACCAGCCACTTAGATTTAGAATTAGTGTAAGACTAAAATTCTAGAAAAAAAGAAAACAAAACTCTGGTTTTCTGCTGCTTATTGATTGGATAGGGAATTCTGAAGAAAGGTCCTCCCAAAAAATACTCTTGAATATACTTGTGAGGATTTTGGAATATTTCACAGCAGAACAGGATTAAGGGAATGCCGAACTTCTGTGCAAGTCTCACGATTCCCCTGCTGTTTTCTGATCTGCCTATCTAACTGAGACAGACGACTTTTCAGAGAAAAAGCTGAAGTTAGAAAGGTAAAGGCTTCCAGGGAAAGGGTTTTGTGCTTCAGACTCTCTGAGATCTCTGAAAGCTGGGCAGGTAAGGCACAGGAAGAACGAGAAACATTGGACCCCAAAATGTCAAGCCACACTCTCGAAATGAGACACAGGGCTCAGATTGCAGGTGTCTGTCCTGGCTCTTTCTTAAACAGGCTGGAGGGGATTGCACTGTCATTGAGGAGCCCTGAAGTGACATAGAAACAGATAAGCTCTGAGTTCCCTGTCAGCCTTGACACTGTGATGAAGGTAAGAAGGAGCACACAGCACCCAAGCAATGTGTGGGTGGAGAAGATGTTATCAGGAGTCATTGCGAAGATGCTCTGGCTTGTGCCAGAGAACAAAAAATGCAAATGTTTAGTGGCATGGCAGGGTTAGAATCAGGAGTTGTTTGTTATTAGGACTCGAGATTATCAATTGACTCTTGGATTATTTACATGGGCAGTGTGGCTCAGTAATTCCTTCCCCAGGGTAGGTAGCAGGGTCTCTGTGAGAGAGAGCTGTGCTGCCATTATGGCTAGGCTTTAAAGCTTAGAGGTAGTAACACTTCCACATTGGCAGTAGATTACAAAAAGGACATCAATAAACAAATCCAAACCATCCCTCCCCTCCCCGAGTTTACCCTGTCTTAACTCCTATGATTACAGCAGAGTAGCATCAATATGTGCTGGAGGGAAATGAGATCATAAAAAAATAGCAGTAACTGAGCAGCAGCAGATTTGTCAGGCTGCAAGAGCTGCAGAGAAGATGGACAGGGTGAACTGGGGACAAAGCTTGGGATCTCTGGAGCTCTCACACTTGGTAGTCATTTGCAATGGGAGCTGCTGGAGCTCGGTAGCATTACAGGTTGTCATTTCAAAGAAAACTTGTATAGGTAATGTTATGTCCGGTTTCTGAAGGAAATGACAACAGTTTCCCCTTTGGAAAAGACTCCCTAGGGACAAGTTGATTGAGTTTTGCAGAAACTAAAGCATATACAAACTCATTCAGGGGGGCTGCTGTGCCAGTGAAGGGGAGGAATAAATCCCTCAGAGAAGGAAAACTGCAGGGACATCTGTGGTGTGCATGAGCCTGGCAGCCCTACACAGTGGATGTGGCACCCAGGAACGTCTGAGTCCAGAGCTCTCAGCACGGTCCTTGCCATCCCTCGGAGTCAGAGAAGTTCCTAAGGCTGGAGGTAGGCAGTGCACTAGAGCCTGCCAGCAACATCCTGTCAAAAACACTACACTACACCAGCTGGCAAGGGTCAAAGAGCACTGCAAAATACCTCCAAGGGGAGAAATCTGAGTAAGGAGTTGAGAGACAAAATATGTCAAATAGAGTCTGTGTCTGAAAGAGCCCTTGGTGGCAGGAGCAGCTGCCAAAACCTGTGGCTGGAATCTGCTTGGCTCAGAGCTCTCTGCTGCCAGGGCAAACCATGGTGTGTGTACCCTGAAGGCTTTTGATCCCCCACAGTGAAAAATCTCATGCCGCAGGACCTGCATTTCTGCTTCCTGCTGCATGAGACTTCCTAGGCTTTGCAGAAGGTAATGTGCTCTTTCTGGAGGTGGGCTGGGGTCGTGCCAGGCAGTGGACCCTCACTGTCAGAGGGTGTGGTGACCAGCGTTAATCCGCAACAGAGAGAAACACACAGTCTGTCCTGAGGTAAGCCTCTCACACCAGTGTAAGCCTGCAATTTTGCCTCCTTTCTTATTACACCTGGAAAATCCTGTTAGCCCTAAAATGTAGCCCATTTAAGTGTTACGAAAGTGCTGAATGTGTATGCAATCTTAATAAACAATGTTCCTTTCTTCTGGTTTTATGTATTGTAATGGCAGTTTGCAAGGACTGTTCCAACAACACATGAGCAAAGCATCTTAATATGTCTGTGATTTTGTGTAGCTTCTGCAGTTGGTTTTCTATAGAGGTTGGATGTTATATTGGATAATATTATTTGTGTTCTTTTGCTTTCGAGACTGGCCAGGATTTTGTAAAATCACACCTGTGTGAAATGAAGTCCCTCCTCTAAGGCTATGAAAGCTGGAGCAATGAGGAGAGAAAAGATACTTACACTTTCTCCACAGAGCTAGAAATCACCTTGTGACTTTTCTGAGTGCGAAGCTCTTACAAGTGACTTTTTGGGATCGAAGACAAGTCTTAAGGACAAGGACTCAGCAGCCCTGCTGGCCACTCCATGAGCTGGTAACTCCAAGGAGAGCTTTCCCAGATAAAAGCTTTCCATTGTACCCGGTGTGGGGTACCTGGGGACACTTTGTCCTGAGTTGTTTTGCTCTGTGCCTTCTGCAGGACAAGCATAGGTGAGGCTCTGGTTTGTCAAGACCCCACCTCTATCAGCATTTACGGTCTCAGGCAGTCTTTTCGGAGGGGTAAATATTTTTTATGTCTGGATGGATAACTCTTTTAGCTGTTTTTTGAAAACCTGGGAACCTACATATAATGCTAAATGTATTAGTTACACATACAGACAGTTTATTTCCAAGTTGTCTTATTTTGGCTATGATCATTTGGGTAACTGCTCTGTGATGTGTACCTGAAGAGTCCTAGAAAATCTTTTATTGGTGAGTAAGACATAATTCTAACCTTCAGTAACTGTGAAAGATGGAGAAAAAACCTTAATAAATATGTGTCTTTCTGGGGTTTTACATTGTTCCCTTTTTATTAGCTTTGTAAAGCAATTTTCAGAATTACATTTGAGGGCTTTTAAATGACCGCAGTCTCTGGACATATCATTATCTTTAGACTATTCAATACATTTGTACTATATTTTCTGCACAGCATACATTTTAGCTCTCTTTTCTTCTTCGTGAGAGAAATATTGATTTATCTAATGAAAGTTAATTAATTTAGGGGGGAAATCGTCATCCACATGGACACTGAAATAAATCTGATCTTCCCCTGATGTTGATCCACATGGCAGGGCACAGTCACAAATGCACTATAGTGAAATGCATTTGGTGCTCAGTCCACTCAGCTGTGTTCTTCCACAAGTTTCAGACAGGATTTTAGCAAATATCTTGAGAAGGAAGCAGTTGAGTAACGACTTTCTTATGTAGCTCCTTTGCAGGCTGAAGTCATGATGTGCTGAGCTGCCGGTGCCTGATCCAAGGTGAGAGATCAGATACATTCCACACATTGCACCCACTCAAACCCCTTGGGGTGGTCTGGCATCTTGCAGGTCGAGGCTGCTGGTTTGAGGTTATTCTTTGGGATGCTGTGCCTTCTAGTGGTTTGGGGTGGAAAGGATGCTGGCAGGAAGGTTGGGAGAGGCTGAAAGCATGGTTTTGCCTACACGAGCTCGATGCTGAAGTATAAAACATGGTAGGTTTCAATTCCGATGGCTGAACTGAAGAAAGCAACAAGGTGTTATTAATCTGAATAATTGTTAATTCAAAATGCACATAGAAAGTTACACTTGTGTCTATATGTATATATATATTTAATATACATATGTATTTATTTTGTATGTGTAGTCTCAAATTTGTGTCCAGCTCACAAACAGCCAAAACGTTTCCAATTCCTCACTCCCTGGACTTCAAGGCTACAGAGATACCTCAGCTGTAACAAAGTTCTGGGAAAGGATATTTTTCTTTCATTTTGTATGTATTGTTTTTTTCTTTCTTTTGGTAAGTATTAGTGTTTATTCTGTTTTTCCTCTTTGAGGGGGGAAATTTATTCTCATGGCGAGTCGAGACTTGACACACTGCAATGAACAGCCTGTGGGTTAGCGATATATTTAGACAATTTTGAAAATTTTTCGTGCCACTTGTAATTTGGAATTGTGTTTTTGATCGTGTGGGGTTAGCAGAGAGCTGAAAGAAGTGCTCAATGCACACCAGGTGACCACATTCAAATTGTCACAGTAACAACAGACACCAGAACATTTTCAAATGCAGTGTTCTGATGCTTTTATTAAGGTGACCTAAACCCAAGCCTCATGTTCAGCCACTGTAACCAGCACCCCCAGGGCTTTTCCCTGGGCAGCCACTGCTTCCCCAGCCTGTAGCACTCCCCGGGGTTGTTGTGATCCAAGTCCAGGACCTGCCACCTGGCCTTGTTGAACATCATACTGCTGCTCTCGGCTCATTGATCCAGCCTAAAATGGAATTTTAAAAAAACCACCAAAAATAATATAGAAGAAGCAGCCTAAGGGGACTATCTCTGCAATAATTTAATTTTACTCTCTGAATCCAAATGAGATTTTCTTTACTGTGACCTCTGGAGCACACTACAAAAATGGGGATACATTTTCTCTTCTAAAAGGCCACTATATGGTCCTTATTTGTGTCCAGAACAGCTCTTCCTACAACGGTCACAATCCTGTGGAAACATTGTCACAGGTGACTCAGATATTCAGTGTTTTGGTCGTGTGCAGAGGGGTTTCATTCTTGTGACTCCAAACCAGCACCATGAGTGCCCCGTGTTCCTCTACTGAAGTGGGCTTAGAACTGCGAGAAGAAAGAAAGAACCTTTTTAATTCCCTTAGTGAGATTTCTTTAAAGTGTCTTTCTCCAAATGGCTCCAACTAACTTTCCTGAAATAATTAAAACAGAAAGCAAATTAGCAAAAATTTTGAATCACAAAGGCTAAGAAAAATGAAAAAAACCCCATCTGCCTATGCAAAGAAAGCTTGACACAATGCATAAAATCAGTTCATGAGAATATGTACAGACACTGCAGTAGTAATGAATTTGTATCAGTGTGATGCAAATAGCAATTGTGTTAATGAACATGGAAAGAAACACATGTATTTAATACGGACTTCTGATGTCAGACTTGGAAACCTTTTCTAAAAAAATTATAGTTGTGCATTATCTGCCTGACACACTCTTCCATTTTTCACTCTTCTGGCTTCTTTGGTAAGTTCATGGCATTAAGTGATTGGAACAGCTTCTGTCTATCCCACAGAGCAAAGCTGAATATTAGAGGTGTTCGGCATTGCCAGCATCCCACAAACCTGTCCAAGGGTATTAGAGAATCTCTCCTACTACACTCACATTGTATCATCTGCTAATGCAAAAAACAGACTTTGAAGGATGGTCCCTGTCTATGGTACCACCTTTGGAGGTAGCACTGAAGTCTGTTCCTGTTCAGATATTCTTACATTCTGGGTTTTACCTCTGGCTCCATTGAGACAAGCCTTGAGCTTGTGTTTGTGGAGGCTTGTTTTTCATATGGTTTCCAGTGTGCCATTTTAAAAGTGCTTTTTTTCCTCCCTCCACTTCTGTGATCTTAAAATGGCCACACAGATTAAAATTGGGGCACACAAAAATATATGGCCTTCAAAATTCATCTCTTAGGAAATGTAGCTTAGTGCTGGACATGGAGGAGTCAGAGAAATTTTAAATCACATCCTATTGCTCACCTCATTCCCTAGCATATTCCCTGCACAGATCCAGCGCCCAGGAGTGCAACAAAAGTACTATGAATAAGAGGCAGAGAGAGGAAGGGAAACGAATGAAGATTTGCTCCTATCCCTTCTAATGCTGTAAGTTGCCTCCAGAAAATACTTAATGTATCAAGAGCTAAAAGAACAAAGGGGGTTATTTTCCTCTCTGGAGGACCTTTTGTGCACCTTCTTTTACTTGCAGAAGACCAGCTGATAAATACCACGATGTATTTTTAGCTGTATGGCACATTGCATTTTTCCTATCATGGGTATGAGGCAGGAGAATGCTGCTCTGCTCTCTGCACAGCATGGATTCCCTCCAGTGACTGTTAGGAGTAATTAAAACAGCTTCTCCACAATGAAAAACACACGGTAATACCTAATTAGGAGAACTTTTGCAACGAAGAGAATAAAGGCCCTGATCCTTCTCATCTTCCTCTGACAAAGGTGTTACCCTGGGACAGACTTTAATCTGGCACAGGTAACTCTTCATTTCAAATCTCCTGAAGTGTTCAATTCTCCAGCAGTGTTTTCAGTGTGGCAAGCAGCTTCATGCCTTCAGCGGGAACTCTCTCGTACCAGAGGAAGGGCTTTGTGTGGGTGTGATGGTCCACATCTTTTTCTCTGTATGTCCATCAGCTGGGAGCCAGCAAATCCAGCATATCCAGAGCATCCCGGCTGCCTGCAATGCACTAACTCTTAAAAAAATGTAGCACACTCCTAAAACTTCCCGTGCTAATTGCTGACACAATCAGAATTATGTAGTCATAAAGAGAGAATTTTACTGTTGCATGGGGAATTATTTAGAGTAGAGAAGTATGTGAATGCTGAATTCTCTGAGTGATTTCTGTGTGAATTTCACATTTAACTTATGGTAACTACCTTGATAAAAGCCCTGAGAGAATAATTCCATCTTGTAACTTTTTCATGATTGCTATTGTATGGGTTATCAATCTTACACTTTACATTTAGATATGCTAAATAGGGCTTTTCTTCCATTGATAATGAGAAAATTTCTCTTTTTTTGTGTACTTTCCAGAATTAAAATTAGTATTAAAATTATTTGGCTATCTGTTTGGACAGGGAATTTCACTGATGGGAGAAAGAAAGTTAATTTCATTTTTAGACGAATATTACTGGGTGGAGAAGAGCCACACAAAGGAGAATTTATGCGATGACTTCTCTCTAGCAGATTCGTGAGTGGTCTGCAATGAGTAAAATTCTTTTCTTTTTGCAGAAAATAGTTTTGGAAGCTCCTCCCCGCCTTAAAAGTAACAGCCTTATTCTGTAAAACTCTAAAATGTGGGCTGCCAGTGTAAGCATGTTTCTGTAGACTCTCAGAGCCCTGGGGTAAAATGGTGCTGGCAGCAGTTTGCAGCCCCCATACGGAAGCTGCAATTCTGCAATTTTCCCTTAATTTTGAGCCTTTTCTGGTCCCACACTACTGCACAAGCCTGATGGCCTTTTTCCTCCAACGCAAACCCTGCAGCAAGCAAAACCATGTTTACAAATATAACACAAGTGAATTACTTCTAAGGGCCAACCTTAACAGTCTAATCTCACTGGGAGAGTCCTGTATAGTCCACAGAGAGAGGCTCTCCCCCAGGGGGAGTGGAATTTTCGTATAATAGTTACTGTGTTAATCCAGGGCAAGAGCCTCTGCTGTCCTCCTGAATCCTCCTCTGACAGGTCTTATCCTGGCTATCACAGAAGCAGAAAACAGAATTTTTACCATAGCTGAAGGATGCCATTCTTTCTTGTCTCAGTTTTCTTCTTTCAGGTTATTCAAATTCTTTCAGTGTTTTCCACAGAAATTTTGTGTTCTGGACTTCTGATTCTGTTCCGTGCTCCAATCTAAACTCTTCCCTCATGGCATCTGGTTTTCTGGAAATGCAGAGCCTGAATGTCATGCCTCACCAGGGCCTTTTCTCTGCTGAAGAGAGCAGAGGGTGGTTTCCTCTACCTCACAGGCACAACAAGCCCTGGGTCCTGTTAAAGAGCATTTGGTGGTTGTGGCTAGAGTGCTAATTTGTAAAACTGTTTTCAGTTCCAGGTCTGTTCTCAGTTGGCATCACCTGCAGACTTAATCAGTATGCTCTCTGTTTTATCAACCGGATCATTAGTGGAGGTGTTGAAGAGTCCTGGGCCCAGGGCAGCTCCTGGTGGAACACACAGGTCCACACTGCTATTTTGATGCTGAAACATTGATAACTCCTTTCCAAGTGCTGCTTTCCAACCACTTTTGCATTCCTCTCACACTGTGAAATCCCCACGCTTCCTTCATTCAACTGTGAGAATGCTACAAAAAAAAACATGTATAAAGTCAAGTTATGCTACTTCTGCTGTTGTTCTTCTGCCTACAAAACCTATCACCCTGTCTCAGGAAGAAAGTATTTTGGTTTGACATGATTTGTTCTTGAGAAATCCTTCTACTCAAGTCCTGCTTTCTCCTAGGTGCATGCATGCAATGTGTTCAGCTATTTCTTTATTGGAGGTTAGGATTTTTCCTTTTTTATCTTTTCTTTCTCTCAGGGAATTTTCTCACTTGTTGCCTAAGAGATGGGAATGAGCGATACTTAAGAGACAAAGGATGTGGCTGGGAGGAGGAGGATAGGGAAGGGTGCAGGTGGCTACTCTCTAAGCTCGGGGGCTTTCTCTTGGGAAGGGCAGAGGTACCGTGGGATTTTGGCTGGGTAGTCAGGGGCTGGGCTCAGCTCCTTGCTCTCGCTCTCGGATCAGAAGGGAACGGTCGAGTTGCTGCTACCATGGGGAGAATTCACCGCCACCGCGGAGTCCAGCCCGGCACTGCTTCCTCCTCACCGTGGGTGAGCCTCTGCTCCTAAGAGCAGCCAGTGAACTGGGACCTTAGTGACACCCGATCACACTGGAAAGGACCCTCACCATCTACTCGGGTGC